>OX155960.1:1794061-2394061 GCA_944548615.1 Micropterix aruncella
TGGGGCCTTAGTGGTCCATGCTAACCAGGTGTGTTTAAAACTGAGGACAACCGATTTATTTATTTATTTATTTAAGATTAATTGTGTACTATGAAACATAGATTTTGCTTACAAAAGTAAATGAATGGCAAAACCTTATTTTTTTGCTTATTTAATTATGTCACACAACTGGCACAAGCCCGTTCTAGGGTAAACAGAAATTTAAATAATAATAATAATAATAATAAAACGCTCTATTTGTAAGAAAAGGTGAGCTTATTGCCTGCAGACAATATTTTAGAGCTAATTTATCGACGATTATTGGTTCGTTTTTCGGTTAATCGAAATCGTCGATTGTTGCCCCAATTATTTAACGATTATCGATTAATAATGAAACTGAATGAATAGGCGGAAACCCCTGAGAAATCTTATATCAATATATTAAAATCACACCCATGCTGATATATGTAATAAGAAATTGTCAAGTTTGTTTTGTAATTTTCATACTAATATAAATATGAATATTAAAACAAAGAAGCTATCTACTGTACAGAAGTCATATTTTGCCAGGTTTTGTGCATGATAAATAAATGAAATCAGAGCTGTGACAATAATCGGAATCGGAATCGTAATCGCTAAATCAATAATCGTTGCATTACTTGTTAAAACTACACAGTCTAGTCCTTAACTTTCATTAAAAATTAAGACAACAAAATTAAAATCGCTCGGTATCAGCCGCGCTCAATAGTTTGAGGAAACTATGTTTAAACCATCTAAAAACTTGTATTTCCTGCTTTAGCTTCAATGTTGATAATAACCAAAAATATACGTTTTGCTCTATTCGACATATACATTGCGGAAATATGAATACTCCTCTTATTCAACACTCGTTACTATATCAGAAAATCATAACACAAATCTCAGCATCCACATTTTTTTATAGTTTAATAATCGGCCTAGCTTTTGATATACCGTCTTAAAGGTTTGTAAATAATACAGTTCTATTGTAGTCTACTGATTGGGAAAACATTAAAAATATATATAATATATATATATATTACCAGATTTAGCCAATGACACGACAGTCACGAGCACTACAATTACTCCAATGAATAAGCCTTTCATTTTGAAAGCATTTAAAGACGAACTGATACTTATTTTTAAAATTCATCCACATTTATACTTAATTAGCATCTAGATGTTGTATAAACTGGTTAAATATAGGCAATAATTTATTATATATTAAGATTAAAAACATGTTTTCTTTGTCAACATAACATTGAAGTGAGTCGTTCTGTCGCTGTGATCTAGCAGATGCAAATATTTCAAGTTTAAAGATACTACATATCCAACCAGAATATTATATCAGCGTATTTCGTATTTTCCTTTGGACGGTACGATATTAAAATTACTTGTATTTTTTTAAAAGTTCAATACAAGCTTGATATTTATCCAGCTTGATATATTCCAGTCTTTTCAAGCGGTTTCGGATGTAGCACGAAAAGGGAGTGAGTGAATGAATCAGTCAATTAGGGAGGTAATGAGAACAACAGTTATTACCTAACCTAAAATACATAATGTAGAATACACATTTGCAAAATTTATAGCGAAACAAAAACTATAACCATATAAGATAGTGTTAAAATTACTGGTAATATATTGTATGTACGAGTAGGGTGCCGCCAGTGTGTAAATCCTAGATATTCTATAGAATCCCTCGAATATTTATGCAAATACTGAGGTGCTAAGGTAATTTCTGAAACATGCCCTTTTTACATAATTTACTAAGATATAAATCATGTAATTTATCGTGGTGGAGAATTATCCGTTTTCAGGGGTTGATTTTACTGATTTATACGAACACTTCCGGCAAACAAATGGTGGTGTAACATTCGGAATTTACCGTACGACATTGCACTAAAAGCACACAAATACCCCATTTGCTTCGAAGGGCTTCGTGTACGAACAACTTTTCTTGGATTTGGCTCCTCTTGAAAAACCCATACAGTCGATTGCTGTTTAGTTTCTGGCTCATATGCATAGATTCATGTTTTCTAACCTGTCATAATTTTATAGATGACTTTTGAATCACTGCGATAGATTAGTTTTAACATTTCTTCGCACCAATCGACACGAGCCTCTTTTGAGCGATTGGTAAATTATGCGGTATCCAACGCGAACAGATCTTGTTGACGGTCAAATGTTCATACAATATTGAATGTATGCAAGTGAAAATAATACGCAACCATCCCTCAATCTCTCGGTATGTCACGTGATGATCTTGTATAATTAGCTCGCGCACATCATAGATATTTTGTGGAACAACAAGCAATTTTGGACGACTTTCGCGAAATTTGTCCTGGAGCGAACTACGACCACGATTAAATTCAGAAAACAAGCGAAAAAACGGGGGCCCGGGATGGTGCTTCATTACCAAAGTTAAAGCAAGTTGATCGGCACACTGTTGTTGCGTTAGTCCAGGTAAAAATCATAAAATATCATTCCATGAAAATGTTGACGATTTAATTCCATTTTTTAATTTTTGAAGTCACTGTAACAACACAAATATCACTCGTATGAAAAAAAATCTGATCACGTACACCATTAAAAACGTCAAACTTTACGATGCTGGTGTCAGATTTGACATATCTACACTGGTGTTGTCATATCTCAAAACTTAAGTAGCAACCTATGTATATGGTATGAATGGTGCTTGAATTTTGCAGCCACATCTGGGAGATATAAAGAAAAGATCTCAATATGCAAGCAGTCATTTTATTACTATTAATTTAATACTATATACGAATACATTATTTATGCGTGTGTAATCAATTATGCAACCAGACAATTAAAAAAACTAAAGTAAAGTAAAATCTCTTTAGCGGCGCGTACAACAATCGCGTAAGGTAGACTCAACGGGCGGAATGATATCTTCTCTTTCCGTACCAAGTAAGTCTCCTTCGTGGTGAAGTTTTCTACGGAGCTGAAGATACGGAACACCAGACACCCCGTACTTGTCCTCGAGGGTGCCGTCTGGAATCGTTAGTATGTCGACCTTCAAAATAGCTAAATTCTCCGGATGAGCATCTAAGAGTTCTTGCAGAATTGGTATTACTTTCAGAGGAAATTTATCCCATTTTGCTCCTGCATAGAAATATAGAAGAACAAGCTTGTCTCCTGCATCGATTAGTTGTTGATCAAGGTCTGCCTCACTTTTAACATCGATGATTGTCGAATCTGAAGTAAAATAAAAAAAGGAACAGTTATATTAAAATCTTGTTAATCCAGACTAATTGGGGCCATAAGTGGTCATGATTAACGAGGTATGGTTAAAACTAGGGTTGTAACAGATCTCTGCTCCCGCTTTCGTTTCTACGGAATTTCCCCAAAAAATCGTACTCCGCTTCGGCATCTTTAAGTTTTAAGCTTAGTTATAACGGAGGTATCAGTACCTAGGTTCAGTAGTAAGCGAACAACTTTATAGTGGGGCCGGTTTAATTTACGAACCACTAAGAACTCGCCTAGAAGATGACAAAGCCACAAAGCTGTTTTTAATCAAATATAACATGCCACTTCTGAATTTTGATTACCAGTGATCATTAATTAGATTCCAATGATTTTTTCTATAATAAGTGTTTAGCTGATTGAACCCTTTTTTAGTTATTTTTCCCTTCCGCTTCCGCTTCCGTTAAACCTTCGTTTCCGCGGAGGTCAAGCTCTGCACCTCCGCTTCCGCAACTGCCTCCGCTAAGATTACCTCTGTTACATCCCTAGTTAAAACTGAGGACAACCGAGTACAATCAACGATTTTTTTTCTTTATAATCGGAATCGTCGATTGTTACCCCGATTATTAAACGATTACCAATTATTTCTGCAACTAAAGAAACTTACAAAAAATCTGAATCACAGATATCTCGATATAACAATAAATTCTCAAGTTTCCTCCGAACTACCAGGCGATGTCATCTGGATTAATTGCGCAAAAAAATGATTCGGGCGGCAGATGATCAGAAACCTTTGTCGAATATCGCAGGAAACATCGATCAAGATAGTAGTCTTCTCTAACCCACGACAATATTGGCGCAATAAAAGCCATTTCGTGAATCTCAACAAATTTATATAAAAATGTATATTTAAAGACTTATCCAGTGTGATTAAGAAATAGACTATCACGTAAAACTTTTCATATACCTACTGAACTTTAACTACACATTCCTAATCTAATAAAACTGGAATTAACAAAACAGTACCATTAAAAAAAGTGGTATTAAGTAAGTTAATAGCTATCAATACAGTTAATAACTACTAACTACCACTACACAAGTCATATTTTGCCAAGTTGTATGCTTGATGCGTCAAATCAGAACTTTGACAATAATCGGAATCGGAATCGTAATCGGCAATTATTTTTCGAAATAATTAGAATAGGAATCGTAATCACTAAATCAGTAATAGCTACATTCCTGTTAAAACTACATTGACTAGTACTTAACTTTCATTAAAAGAATATGACAACAAAATTAAAATCGCCCGGTATCACCCGTTCTCAATTGCTTGAGGAAACTATGTTTGAACCATGTAAAAACTTTTATTTCCTGCTTTAGCTTCATTTCCTGAACTATCAGTTCGCGGAAGTGCCTTAAATATTGATAAAAACCAGAAATATGACGACTTTTGCTCTATTGGACCTATATATGGCGGCAATATGAATTCTTAAACCATGCTCTTTACTATAGCAGGAAATCGAAACACAGTATCAACAACCAGATATTTTTGTGGTTTAAATATCTGTCCAGTTTTTGGTATGTCCATTTTTAAGGTTTCGAATTGCAAGGTTTTATTTTAGTCTACTTCCTGGAAAACCAAACCTTTTAAAAAAATATATATTACCAGATTTAACCGATGACACGACAGTCAAAAGCACTACAAATACTCCGATGAATAAGCCTTTCATTTTGAAAGAATTTGAAGACGAACTGATACTTATTCTAAAAAAACAACCATATTTATACATAATGAACATCCTGATGTTGTCTAAACTAGTTTAGTGTAGGCAATCATTTAGTATCTATTAAGATTATAAACATGTTTTTGTTGTCATTGAAAAGAGTCGATACAGCAGCGGCAGACACAAATATTTCAAGTTCAAAGATACTATAAATAGGAGAGAAACTAATTTACCGCGTGACATTTGTAGCACCCGACGTTTCGGTGACGTTGCAGCCGCTGTTGTCTAGGGTAGACTGAAAGTCTGCTGGTAGGCCGCATACCGCTCCCGCCACTGCGTAGGTAATAACGGTGGTGGGGGGCCGGGCTCGGAGAGCGCGAATTTCGAAAATCCGTCTTGCAAATAACGCTCACTGTATCCTGTCTTACGTCCTTGCGTTCGGCGACGGGAACATTTTAAGAAGAGGGTTTCACGTAGAAGAGAGTTTGTAACCGTCGTCTCTATTGGATTCGTTTTTATCCTATTTATAATGTCAAACAACCGCGATAGTCTTCGATTTCAAAGATACTATATATCCAACCAGAATTTTTTTCCCCTTACTATGTGCTTTCTATTGGAAGGTCCCATCTTGAAGTATTATTTATAAGAAGCCTTTAGCGTACGATATAAACTTGATATTTATCCATAGGTCGAGCAGTTTTGGGTGTAGCTTGAGCTAGCGAATAAGTGGGGAAATCAGGCATTCGGTTAATTAATGAAGTAATGAGGATACAAAATTTATGAAAACTACGTAATATTTTTATAAAATTGCTTTAAACATTTGTAAATTTTATAGTGAGACTAAAACTATAGCCAATTAAAGTACTGTTAAAATTACTGGTATCTTGTTGTAAGTATGCTACACACAATGTGTATAACCTAAGTATTCTGAAGAATTTCAAGGAAATTTATACAATTCCTGAGTCTGTAAGGATTCTGGATGAAACAGGACTTTTTATAAAATTTACCTAGGTGTTGCACGAAATACCTAGGAATTCTATATCTTGCTGAATTCTATCTGGGTAAAGTGATAAATTGGTTTTAATGTCATGTATGGTTGAATGTGCTGCTTAAAGATTATTCTACAGAATGTCAAATGAAAGTTCAGCAAAGTATATATTATTAAATTATTATTTTAAATCGTTGTAAAAAAAATAACCTATCCCAAACATCAAATATTCCACCTATTATTATTTAACATCAATCTGGCTCTGTGTTTAATATTCTCTTCGTTTAATAATTTATTTTTGTCATATAGGAAAATCTGATCTGTTATAAAAGTGCTCTAAGATTCCACATTCGATAAAACACATATCCGTGGCTTCTGTGATAGAAGCTGATAAGTTGCGAGTACCACCGCATCTTCCGTCTGGATTAGGTTTAGGTAGTCAAACGAACAGTCACGCCTCTGTTCGCCAGAGGAAATTCCCTATTTGAAGTTTCCAATATTCTATTTGCCTAAATTTTTATTTCAGCCTGAGCACTCAATGTACATATAGTATTAGCATACACTGCACATAAAATAATATCCGCAGAAGGGCTTGTTGGCGATACCAGCCTTTGTGATAAAAATAGCTGACATTTATGACATTGCATGTTACTCACTCATTTATTTGAGCAAACGGCGCAATCCCTTGCCAAACCTTCATCAACCTCAGGAATGACTTCATATGGAGATTCGGGTATCGTTATCAGCTAAAGCGATATCCCCGTCAGATCCTATAGTTTCCATTGCAGAGCTTTTGACCACGATAGAAACATTCTGAGTTGTGGTTTTCGAATGACTACTTATACGGACCTGATATTTGATACATAACAAACAACGTGACAGGAATTCTATAAAATGTAACAAATAAACCATATTTAAAGTCTACTATCAGCTGTGCTATATGTACCTACATAATCTTCACAATGCGTGTATTGTGTGGAATACCGGATTCCATGCATTTCCAGTCACATGTATACTTGATGTTATTACTGCACTGGCATTTTTTTTTCCTGTGGGTGAATCTGTACAACGTGGTAAGCAACTTTTGATTAAAAAAAAAATCTTTTCTTTTTTTTCTTGCTTTTTTTTTTGTTATATTTTTAATTTTAAAATTTGAAGTAGTTGACTGTTAAATAAAGGTTTGAGAAGCGTTTGAGCGCGCTGCGCCATCTAGCGGTAGGTAATAAGTCGTAAATAAACAATATCAGCGACATTTTACCAACCGCCAGATAGCGCATCGTGATCATAGTTTTTATAATATTTAAAAATAAAATTAAAAAAAAAAACAAATTTTCAAAAAATATATTTTTTTTTCAAAATATATTTTTTTTATTTTTTAGTTTTTCTTAAAAGTTGTTTACTTTGTTGTGCTGATTTCATTAACCCACAAAAAATGCCCGTGCAGTAATTACACCCCGTATAGACGATAGAAGCACTTCAATATGGGAAAAACATTTTAGTGCCAATAAAGATACAAAAAATATATATCAAAGAAAATAATTACTGGAAAAATACAGTATATAAACAAAGTAAATATATTGGAATAGCAGTATGCAGAAGAGGTTCGTGAAGGGATAAAATAAAGGAATTAAACATTTGCACATGTTTTTTCAACGACATTATGACTTAAAAGGTGCAAATCAAGGTTAAAAGCTGGTTTAAACATAGAGACTACAACTTAAGTTGAGTAACTTTTATTTTTCCTATGCGATACAAATACGATAGCTTCATTGGAAAATTTGTTTTGATCTTAGACTTGAATTAATTTGACTGCTTATTAGTCATCGGTCCGAAGCCATGACGGTTTTCTTCCGATCTTCGCAATACTTTTTTATTGTGAACCTATAAACTTAGACAAATTCAGTAACTAATTTATACGTAAACAAGGTGTTATTTAGTATAAATATGTTTGATTTCTGAATTAAATCTCAGTTGTTCCTTACAATCTTATCAATATGAAAGGCCTTGTTATTACGTCAATTTTAGTGCTCTTCACTGTCGTGTCGTCGGTTAATTCTGGTAAGTATGCAAGTATTAAACATTTTGATATTAATTGAACAGTTTCTATCTCGTTTCTAGATCCAACGATAGTCGACGTTAAAAATGAGGAAGATCTTGAACAGCGACTAGCTAATGTAGGAGATAAGCTCATTCTTCTATATTTTTATGCCAGCGGACGGGACGAGTTCAATCCGAAAATTAAATCCGTTCTGGAGGAATTATTGGCAACCTATCCGGATAATCTAGTGATTTTTCAGGTTGATATAATAGCTTTGCCTAATACCGTGCAGCAATACAACGTTCGTAGTACTCCGTATCTTCAGCTCCGTAAAACACTACGCCACGAAAAAGATCTGCTCGACATACAAAAAGATGCAATTTTCGCGGCCGTTGAAGCCGCCATGCATGACTGATATAAAGGACTTGTTTATATAATCATAATAATATTATATATTTTTTGATTGTTTATTACTTTATGTTTATTAAAAATTACATGTTGTAATATTATACTGATATAAATACAACAAAAATATAAATAAATGTAGTTTAATTAAATCCTTAAGTATAATTAATAAATAAATATTATACAGTACTAATTTAATTCAAAATAATTCTACAACGTCGTATACAATTATTTGATAACAAAACGCTATTTATTGATAGTCCAGTTTTTTTTTCTTTTTCTTGCTATTCAAACTTCTTATCTGGAGAATATTCTGCCCTGAAATCATTATGAAGGTTATTGTGTATTTTTATTGTATATAGTAAAAAAAATATCGAAAACTTAATACCAACCTCTTTGATTGTCTACAATAAAACCGCAATTTGTCGGTGTCTTTTAAAGGAGAGGAAAAATACCTCACTTCAATATCACCCAATACTATCCAGGGCTTCTTAGTTTATTATTTGATTTATTTAATTTCTGTCAATATTATAATACTTTAAAAAAAACAGTATCCAATCCTGTTAATAGGAAATTGAGTAATATCGTTTTATTAGAAGTTAAAATAGGTATTATTTTAGAGTTACTGATCTTATCGAAGTGGCCAAATAAATATGGTGAATATTATATAGCAAAAGAATAAAACTAAATACAGACCTAGTGCTAGGCAACAGCCTGGTTTGACGTAGTATATATTTGCATAATTTGTAAAACTTCGATTTCTGTTTCAGAAACCATCCTTACAAAGTACGTATATTAGAATTAAATATTAAACAGATACATTTTAAAAACAAACGAAAACAAGTTTGGTAATCATCCGGATATACAAACTCGCTTGCCGTCAAATGTTTTTTTTTTAAATATGTTTGTTGAATAAAATATCGATTCGCCTTTGAATTTGTCAAAATTAAAAGCTAACTAATCGGAGCAGTTTTAGGGATTTTAGCTGTTTTGCCATCGGACGATTTTGGTACTTAATATTAATTTCCGTAAAGATTTCTTTGAGTTATTTTTACTTTATTGTTACATTCGGCTATCATTTTTAATGAAGATGACAAACACCTTCATCAGAAACTAGTCAAGGCAGGAGACAAACTCGTTCTTTTATATTTTACACAAGGTAATGGAAATCATTTGTCCAGTCATTTAATGACGTTCCAAATGCAAACTTTAAGATTTAAAAAAAAAAAGAGAATGGGCATTTTGGGCCCACTTTTATCATACCTGTAAATAGGATACTAATCGAAAGATCTCTTTATGTAGAACATTTATTACTAGAACGACTGATCTCAATTATGAGCCGTTTCTGAGCATATCTTTTTCAGTTTGAAACTTAAAAGAACTTGACTCTCAAATAAAAGTTGGACAAGCGTTTTAGCGCGCAGCGCCATCTATCTGTAGTAAAATATAGCTAATAAATAATATTCGTGATATTTTTCCTACCGTTAGATAGCGCATCGTGATCAGCGCTTATTATACTATTTTTCAAAAAAAAATTTTTTTTCAAAAAAAATTATTACAAATTAAATAATTTAAATTTTTTGTCAAATGTTGCTTACTGGCTCGTACTGATTCAACCCCTTGAAGGATGCCGGTTAATTAAAACTCACCCGGTAAATTTCTAGATCTGGCAACAATTGGTCAAGTATGTATGTATATGTTTAATCTAAATGGACTACGTCAAGACTTGGCTGACAAAGACAGTCCATTGTTTAGCTGATTGGATTTCTCCCTCCTCAGCTTGGTCGCGGTATCGAAGTCGCTTGCACTGCCTTTACCTGATGTTAGCGGTAATTCATCGCAGAGTAGCGTCGCAGAGTAGCAGAGTTTTCATTCTATCTTCAACCAGAGAACGATGCCATTGAGGTTTTCCGCAAATAATGCCAGACCACCTGAGCCTACCGATTTTCAAGAATTCCACAACGTATACAGTTTTTTGTTCGTTCATCTTCTGTCCGTATGCCATCCTCCCATATTGCACCAAAGATTCTGGGAAATAATTTGCATTGAAAGACATGTAGATTAATTTTATCCGCTTTGATGAGAGTCCAGGTTTCTGATATGTTTTTATCACTGATTAACAGCGAGTTTCACTCGCCCGACAAGCGTTCCGTACCTTCCGAAGGAGGATCTTGCTACGGAACATTGTCACACAAATTGACGAGTAAGGATTTATTTGCAGTCTGCTAATATTGATATTTTAAGCTAATTAGACAATTGTGTATGTCAGAAGATTTAGTCGTTTTCCGATTGGCAGTGATAATCTCTCAGGGATACACGCTAATTGGTAATGTATGGAGAAATAACAGATGATATTGAGTTACAATAGATGTTTTTTGAGGTGTACTGTTAAACATATGTACCCAATCTATTGCGCTCGAACCGCCATCTTGGAAAAATGGCGCTCTAATTTAGTTTTTAGCTAATATCTCGTTAGCTCTTAGGATATCGGTATTATGGCTTACATAAAAAAAAAAACATTAAAAAAATCTAAAAATATGCTGTACATATTTTTCTCATCACCTATTATATTATTATTATTGAAATACCCCGGAACGCCTAGGTAACTGACCGACCGACCGTCGCATGCACCGCGCGCAAATCATAGCCTGTTCAGCGGGCGGGCGAGCAATTGTCAATTGTCAGTTTATTACTTACTTAGATTATCATATTTGTAATATCTTTATATTGGATTCTGGAGATTGGATTCTGGAGGTTGATTCGGTCTCTAAGCAGTATAAATTCCCTGAAAGTCTCGGATGCACAGCCCTCCGTCCAGATATAACTCTTTACTCTCTATCTCGGAAGGTGGCTCTTATTGTAGAATTAACTGTTCCATGGGAATCAAATATCCCAAAAGACCACGAGTACAAATTAAATAAATACCATGATCTTGCAAATGCCGTAACCCGGAACGGCTTCACTGTTCACCTTCACGCGGTGGAAGTTGGCGCTCGTGGCCTGCCAGCTAAATCTCTATTTCACCTCTTTAAAGATCTTGGCCTTTCCAGAAAAATAATCAACTCTTTCTTAGAAAAATTATCTAAAACTGCGATTTGCGCATCTCAAATTCTATGGCTTCGAAGGGGGAGTGAATAGGTGGCAAGGTGAACGCTCACATGTGGCAAGACAGCTGTCCTAAACCTACCACAGCCGGTTTGTAAGTCCGGAATCCACTGCTCACCCCCCAGAAGTGTAAAAAATAGTATTATGATGGGCCCGACTCCGGTCGGTGAATTCCATGGCAGCTCCGTTTGTATTTATTGTATAATAGACGTAATAAAAAAATATATATGACATTTTTCGTAGACAAATTTTTCGACAACTTTTATACAAAACCGAAGCGA
The DNA here is from genome assembly GCA_944548615.1 of Micropterix aruncella. Lineage (NCBI taxonomy): Eukaryota > Metazoa > Arthropoda > Insecta > Lepidoptera > Micropterigidae > Micropterix > Micropterix aruncella. The sequence goes on from OX155960.1 coordinate 1,805,807, forward strand.
ACTTTTCTTGTAACAAGGCAACCCTTTTACGAAGGCTTTCGTTTTCTTTGTTAATTATTTACAGTTTGCTGCATTTTCTTCGACGACCGCTTCTCCCTGCTTTATGACATTATTTTTGCCACACGTAATTTTACCGGCTTTAGGAATGGCATCATTCTGCGACGCTAAATCAGATTGTCTCTCTAGGATCTTGTTCTCCATCAACCTATATATTAAATCTTGTAAGTGGGTACCTAATTATAAGTTACAAGTGAAAAATGTGATCAAGTTTTTAAAAAATAATTTTTAAGTGGATTTGTTCACATAAAGTCGCAGCAATATTGTTATGTCGAATGTTATACTATGTGTTTATTTTTCTGACTAGATAGTTTTTAATGAACCTCAGTTTTCGCACTTAGCGGCAGAGACTATGATAAATTATTACCGGTGGTGGTGTCACTGCTGATAATAATTTTAGGAAATTAATATCCTGCATTTAGTAGGAATATTTCGATGCGATCTCGATAAGATTTGGATGATACATTTCAATGAGGCCATGACAGATGCAAAGACACAGACTCTCTCTCTCTCTCTCACCCCCCCCCCCCACACATACACAAACACACACACTCACCAACACGCATGTGCATACACACATTCACATTGCGTGTGTGTACTCACACAGACGCACAGACGTCATGCCAAGTTTCGTTCTTTTTTGTGATCGAAAGAGGGTCCTACTGAAAATTTGTAAGTATCAATGAGCTGGTTATCATAATTTAATCATGCCATGTTTATTTTAGCGTTACAGGCGGAACCGCCGGCCTATGCCTATAATATATTATATTACTCTACTATTTCGGATCGTTTTACATCGTTTTACCTAACGAATGGACTGCGACTCTTTCTAAATTTTTTTAAGTTAGGCGAGAAGCATTAGCTTATGTTGAAAGCCTGCAGCTCGTGTAGTAATTCACGATTTACAGCATACATAATTTCGTAATACCTTACTACGTTGAGGATTTCCAAAGTTAGGTAAGTTGAATGCGGTCCAGGTCTCACCGCATAAACAAAAAACTTCCAAAGTAAGCGAACCTTTTGCCTCGGTAAAGTTTGATAAAAGGGTTGTCAAACCGATTTGTCATTGACGCAGTTTTGGGGTGTTCCACTTTTTTAATATACTTTTTCCATATTCTATTTTTTGTTTTTCTTGTTACAGATTATTACGCCACAAAAACGGATCAATTCACTGGAAAATAAAAGTGAGTATTGCTAAGAGGTTTATAACTAATTTAATAAAAAAAAATAATAAAAAATGGATTTATCTGTTCTTGTTTAACCTGTATTCGATCGCCGTAGGACATATTATAATCAATTAAAACCAACCAAATTAAAATGTATTTAAATGCAATAAAGAAAATTCTAATTAAAATGTATTACGACATGAATATAATGTGAAATACCTGAACAAACTAAAAATATAAGTTGCATCATTTAATCTAATTAAAGCTAGAATTCACTAAAATGGTCTAAACATTTGGTAGTTAAATATAGTTTTGTCTGTTTCCTGAATTGCTTAAAATCACTGATATTTTAAAAATTTTGTGTTAATTTTTTGTATTTGTTTTTACATTTATATTGCGTCGTGCTTTTTAATTCTGAAGTAGAGCTTTGGGATAGATGACTATAGAAAGTCTTAGGTCTCGTACCGTGGGTGTCTGTATTTGATTACATTGAATATCTGTTCTTTGTCTTATAGAATTGACATGCACATTTACGTGCAATGTAATGGTTTATATGATTCTCTCTTTTTTACACTTCTGATGGCTCTAACTGCTCGTTTTTTGGAAATAAATGCAGTATTAGCCCATATCATCAGTATGCTATATCTGAGGTGAGATTTCACGAGTATATAAGATACTTAGTATTAGTGATGGGTCATTCCGGGTGGTTATGAGAGTGGGTGGCAGTAAAGACAGTAATAGATACTAGAATTTGTTATGTTATAGGCTTATGTTGTGTTATATACATACAAGAAAAAACAGTCATATCAAAATATACATATTTCAATTTACCATTGTAAATTGGTCAAAACAGTATAATTACTAAAAGTAGATAGGCAAATTAGGTCATTATTAGAAAGTTTTGTATTAATAATGTAACTAATGTCGGCTATTTAGAAAGTTCCATGTTGGAATCACATACTCGTAAGTATTCAGAAATACTCCTTGAAAAGTGATATGATATTTAACCAACATGTATTTTATAACTATCTGTTTTTATTGTTTGTGTTCGTTATTATATTTTTTATTATATTTCGATCAAATGTTTCTTTGAGGTCTATGTTTATTTTCTGAAATTCACTTAATGAATCAATGCAAAACTGGGGCTACAAACTTGATATTAAGATAGCTGTTAGTTACTGACGCAAGCTTAAACATTTTTTTTTCTGTAGTAAATTATTGTTATTGCAATGGAAATTAGTTCTCGGATCAAGTTCTTGATATTAGCTTAGGTATCAACAACAACGTTTTTTTTATTTCGTTTGATTATACTTGTTTTAAAGCATCATATAAAGTATGTATGTGTTTATAAATGTGTATGTGTAACCAGCTGTATGTATGTATGTGTATATTCTAGACCATTCTTTTCCAAAAAATGTTATTTTAATACATCCATTAGTTCTCAAAAATAAGATATTCTATGACATCAAAATATTGATGTCATAGAATATCTTATTTTTTGTGTGCAGAGCTCTATTAAAATGAGTAAGTTACTGGGGTACCTATTATATGATTTTGATACAGTTGATACATTGGTCGTTCTGATTTGTGGGGCTAGTTGTTCCGTTGTTGAGGCAAGATGTTCCGGTAGCAGTTTTCATCACTTATAATGCAATGATGAACTATCGATCATATATCCATGTATCGTTTATCATATATTATATACCTATTCATGTATCATTTATTACAAAATAAAGAAAATGTTAAAAAAACTAACTAAACTAAAATAAGTACAAAATATTTTAAAGGCATAGGTACATAAACTTAAATTACATTACTAGTTACGATATCAAACTTTTTTGAACTTATAAAAAATATCTATTTGTCAACAGTCATATATTTTATAATTTTGTATTAATTGCAATAACTTTGAGGCCAATCGACTAACAGCTGTTATATATCGCTGAAACTAGTCTCTTTATCCAGTCTCATACATTCAAGTTTGGTAATAATTTATATTATTATTAGAAGATTCGTCGTCAGAAAAGCAATTTGGATATAAATAAGAATGAACATCGTCCCTGTCCAAGTAATTTAAATGTGCCCAATTCTCTATAGCTTGATATTTTGTGGCCAGGAACTACCACCAAAAATGGCTTTCGTGGCCATATCAACTTAGAATAAATGCCCAGGCTAATTGGTTGTCACTGCTTTATGGAGGAATGTCGCAAAATAGAGGTCACGTCTTCGTCTCATATTCAACATGGCCTGTAAACATAGTCTATCTACTATGTTTACAGTCACGGAGTTTGTATAAAGACTTAATTACGGATAAACGCCAATCAAATTCGTATTAACATAAAAATATACTTCAAAACGCAAACTTCTATTAGAGATAATTCAGAGTTTCGGGGCATTACATGTTAGGGTATTCCATTTTATGTTATTTACGAGTATTCATGGTATCCGTGTATAATAATTTAACATGATTAAATAGGCACGAGGATACAACCTTGTCAATTGACTGTAATATATTTCATATTACACACGTATTTCATCTAAAAAGTAATGTCCAACAAAAACTCGCCGTTCCGTAATTAATATTAATATGTTAGATTATGCTATTGAGCAAACAAGCAATAAAAGCGGTCGTTTGTGTATTAAATTAAGTATGTCTGTTGTCTTTATATTACGAAGTATTTGATGTGTTAACTCAGTCTATATTTTGAACACAATGAAGCTACTAGTGTTTACTTTGAGTGTGACTGTACTGGGATTGTCGTTGAAAGGAACATCAGGTCCGTTACTTTGTTTTTATCATCAAATATGTAGCTAAATTCATGTATTCCTAGAAATATACCATATAAATTGAAACTTTACCTATTTTTTTTGCTGCTCCTCTAATTTTAAATCTATTGTATTCTGAAACCCAATAGTCCATTACATAATAAGGTATTTATGATTCATGTGTACCAAATAGACGTATGTCTTCTCTATAATAAATACTATTAGAAATATATACATACAGGTATAGTTTTACATACAGCTGTATATACATACAGTTATAATTTAAAATATAATTAGAAATATATACACACAGGTATAAAATTAACTGAGTAACTTATTCAGCGAATATAAGTGATAAACAGTTCATGATAGTTATTACAATTAATAAACTCGATTTTCAAAATTTAGTGAAATGTGGTTACTTAGCAACAAGACTTAGTTGTTTTTTCTCTGGACTGTTTTCCCAATTCGATTGGGATTAGGTTAAATATATCTATTGTTGACAAATTATTGTTAAGGATTGGCATATTCTATTAATGGTGGTGTAATTTACTTTGTATCGGAAATAGGAATGGTACCCGTGTTCTCCGAATATATATAGACAAATTAAATTTAATTATTCTTATCAGTGCAGAAGAGTAAGCTTTCGCAGAAATAGAATAGAAATTGCTAATATACCAGAAGACAAAAACAAACAAAATATAAGCTTTTCTTTGTACTAAAAGTTTGGAGTGATGCATAGGTTTTTTACCGAGTTAAGCTCCTTTAGCACCCAAACTGGCAAGACTCTCGTCATTCTTAAGTTTATATATCGGAACATCCGTGTATTGATGTTTCTGATTACTATGTCTAGTTTTCAAAATATAGTTCAATAATTATTAGTAGATTTGCAATGCCAATTTCAGATTAACGAAACAATTCCATTGATCTAATTACGTTATTCGATGACCCTAAACGACGACAATAACAACTTATTATTTCCTTATGCCAGCTCTCATATAGTTGTTTTAATTAAATAGACCAAAATTTTGCATTTGAATATAGTCGATTGTTTGTTTTTTTTTCACGACTGCCCAAGAAAAAAGGAGTATAATGTGTTCAAGGTACATTTATGTCTGTTTTCCGTTTCTTTATTCCACCATAACTTCTAAACGCTTGAACCGATTTAAAAGTGTGTAATACTGTTAGAATTTCGAATGTCATAGGGTACCTTAATTATGCAAATATTAGTTAAATGGTTGTCTAAATGTCCGAATCCCCAAATGTCAATAATAATCCCCAAATATAACATAAATATATCGTGTTTGGTATCAAATGAAAGGTCTAAATTGAGTATTTTCCGAAATTATACATGTATCTATATGGATAAATACACAAACCACACATATTTCATAAAAAACCGGAATAAAAATAATTATAAATACTACTATGACAGTAGTTTACTTTTGTAACGGCAGTCGTGTTTTCATTTATTTTAATATATTTACTTGTCTACTCCTTATTGCGCGATTTAACAATGCGCAGGTTTATTATAAGGCAATCTCTTACAACCAACCCTAATATGAAGTGTTTATATGTGTGCGTGTAATTCATGTGTGCGTGTAACGTGTGTGTGTGTGTGTGTCTTGTAATTGCATCCGTTCGACAGAATTTAAATGCAATTCCGTTAATTTTGTCCGAACGAAAAATGGTGACCCAGCCGGGAATCGAACCCGGGAACTCACAATGTACCGATGACAATAAGTGTATACGTAATATTGAACCTTTTGATCCATGGAATTAGCAAAAAGTATGATATTTATTGTAGGTTAATCAACAATATTTACATACTCTCTGAAGCAATCATTACATTAGTGTTATTTTATTCTTATTACCACTTAATTATATTAAATTGTTTTGTTGTTCTGATTTCCTTAGTTTAAAGTAGCGTCTCAAGGAAATTTACTTAGAAACGTGTTACGCGAGGTATTTAAAATTAGGATGACTTATGAATATTTTTATTACATTTTAATTGCCGTATTATAAATTGTGGCTTTTCCGACAGCGCAAAACAATGTTTTCACAATACAGGATGCGGAAGATTATCAAAGACGTCTCACCAATGCCGCAAACAAATTAGTCCTCATCTACACTGCTAGGACCTGGAAAGGCAAAGAGATCTTGCCGTACGTGAGAGATTTGGCCAGTCATCATCAAGACCATTTGGTCGTTCTCAATATAGACCTGGAGAGAGTGCCGGATTTGCCGAATATACCCTACGAGCACGCGCATGAACCGTATTACGAACTGCAGAGGAACGGCGTCCTGCTGGATAGCTTCTATGGAACAGTGAGGTCTACAATTAGAAAAGCTGTCGAAGCTAACCTATAAGAATAGATAATGAAATATATATATTTTTTTTCATTTGTTTTTTATTATTATCTCAATCGCTTGATCAAATAAAACGGAAGGAATGGATAAGCCGAGAATCCATTAACTCAGCGAAAGCGATTTTTGCGGAATCGCTTAATCGAATCCTAATATCTCTGCGATGAATCTGAATCGTTTGAGGGCTCGATTACACTTGCGCCATCTCTCGGGAAGCGCGGATATTATTTTGTGCAAATTTTGCGAAGAAATGAACCACGATAATAACGTAATAACCGTTTTTTTCTTACTCTCAAAAAAGAATTATGCAAAAAGAAAGTTGGCTATCTTGAGAGACGGGTATCAATGAAAGCTTTATTTCATATTGGGTACTTAAATTTATTTTTGTATAGAAACATTTTTTCGGTCTGTATTATACCTACGGTTTTATATTCTGCCAAATACATAGTCGTATTCATAGATGTACTAAAATTACTGTCGGATAATATTATTTGCCACTGTCTTGTAGAATATCCCCAGCATAGCTTCTTTCGTCGACATGAAAAACAGCGTACTGAAAAGTATTCCTAGGTAACCCTTTAAATAAAATATCTTACTAGTAGACATTTAAGATAAATTTTATTTTATTTGTGATTTACAATAATCTACATCTTGCGGTGTCGACTACAACGGGCGAGCCCGTCACCACAGGACGTTTTAACGATTAGTCGTTCTGTCGCCCTGCAGTGAACGTAGAAGACTTTGGACAGTACAATCCTACGTCCAGCTACGTCACAACCCGTGAGAGTCCAACGCCTTACCGCGAGTGAGCCAGAAATAAACCCGGCGGGCTCGAGGTACTCGCGCCCTCACTTCCAATTGTGACCAGATTTCTCCGGTCTCTCGATTGGTTCCGAGTTCGAGGTCGCTTGCGCGGTCCTCTCCCTTACGAAGCGGTGAAACGGTGTGCACCGAATGTATCGCGGACCAAGGCGTCCTTTGCCCGACTCTGAACCGGGATCGGATGGCCAATGGTCATTTCAAGAGCAGTCGCCGTAAGGTAGACATCCACCCCGGCTCTATAGGAAACAATACAGTTCCCAGACTCCCCCGACTGTTAGTCGGAGAGCACAGTCGATTGGCTTGCGCCGCTCGGTGTGCAGACCGTCCAGGAGCGCCAGAGGTTTGATCCCCAGGGGAGACTGGTTGACCCAGTGTCCTACCCAGGTTCGCACCCCATGCGTGGAGGCCATCGGATGGGTGTTGACCCGTGAGTGTGACCGACCCTGAACACATGGGTCATCGTGGCCACCTCATCATGGGCTCGTTAGCTCCACAATAATCTACAGTAAAATATACAACATGTAAAATAAAAATATCATATACGAAAATACAGTAGCAAAAAACTGATTACATGATACGCCAAAACTGTTGCCAGTGATCCTATTTAATGACACCTATCTAGGCTATTACGTGTTCTAATGCGGACATTTAAATTGTTGTAAATGACTTTAAATAAATTCTAAGTATAAAAAAGAAGATTATAAAATTTTAAAAATGAATACACTAATAGTTTTTATTAATCCTTATAAGCTGGACAATCAAAGTAACTTATTACATTCTAGATTTATTTATCCGAGCTCAAAATTGAATTTTGTCAATATATAAGAAGTAGCAACAAATTTATATTTTTGAAAATGTTACGTTTTTACAGTAAACACATAACTTTTACTTTTTATGGTGAACGTAAAAAATATGACATTTTTATGTCTTGCATTTATAGCTATGTAGAAAAGGTATGGTATAGAGAAGATATGGACATGTAGATCATTTTACTTAATTATTATAATTACTCAATTATTACATTTTACTTAATTATTACATTTCATTATAATATTATATATTTTTTTTCTTTTTTTTTTTTTTTTTGGGGCACATAACGGCGATTGCAAATTGTATTTACTACATATTTTTTATACAACAGTACAGATATAATAATGTGCCTATATGTTGGATATAAATGTTTACACTAAAACCTACTGCCAAAACTAATATTTTTGGATTTGTATTTAAATGATGATCACTTGTATTTAAAATGGGATATAAATTTAGATAAAAATAATATACCTACATAAATATAAATGAAACTAAAACAAAAGAACAAAAAATTGAGATTAATCACATCGTACTGAGGTGCTAATATTAAGTAAATTTAATAATGTTATAAAATTATATAAAAAAACATTTTGTTCAGGTCGTCTATTGTATATTAATATTTCGTTTCGTATTCGTGATCCAGTACATTTGTATTCAGAATGTTGTAATTCCTCTGGAAGTACGTCAAGACTGTTCTTATGTATAATTATAGTATGTCAAGAACATTGAAGTCAGCGAATAATTGATCAGGTGGATATCGAGACGGCTTCTGCTGATAACCCTAATAAAGGCCTTTGTGCCTTAATTGGCGGATCTAGAATTGTTTTTGTCGCTCTGCCTCGCCCTATCTGTCCGTACGTAATAAGAAGCATGTGAGTAAATAGTAAATCGTATTAGCATAGATGGGATTTGTACATTCCTATATATTTATTATAATATTTTTTATTACTTTATATTTATTATAATATTTAATATTCTATTTTTATACTATATTTTTTATAATATTTTAGCGAACTCTATGTAAAATTCTGGTAATAAACACACAATTTACTATAAACATATTTTTAAACCTAATTCATTTAATTATATACTTATACGTACCTATTATATATATCTACATATATCTATATATTTACTATACGACGTCTCCGTAGTTTTATATTTATATATCCGTATACCATATTTTTTTCGCCCACAAGACATATGCCTTTTTGTGGAACCCGCCTTGTTGCCTATTGGCACCATCTTCTAGGTGGGAATTTGTAGCATCATGTAGTCAAACACTCAGGCGGTCCACCATCCCAGTATTGACCGCGCCCGCCGCTGCCTAACTTCGGTAACAACGAGGAGAACCGGTGTCAACGGGGCTACGGACGCTAAAAAAACTTAAATTCTTCTTCCCAATAACTTTCTGCTGTCTTTCTCAGCGAATATTTATTATTAATTTATTAATTCTTTATTTTAACTTATTATTCAATTTGAATTGGTAAGTTTTAATATAAATATACTAGTATTTCTTGTAATTGTAACTAACGCAGGAAACGATTATCGGCCGAATATTTTTCTTTTATTTCCTTTTTCCTGCATCACTATATATATTGTAATGTTTCCCGATATGAATAAATAAATATATTTTCTAAAGACATAAATTATTATTTTAAATCGCCTTGCATATTTTTTATCGTCTTAAATATTTTTTTAATCGATTTTTTAAAATCGTGGGGTATACTTGGTTGTGACATCGAACAAACCCAATCGGGTTGACTAGCAGCATCTGTTCTAAGTAGTGTTTATCTTCAATTATAATAAGAAAGCCAAGTATATATTTATCTTTAAGCTCATTTTAAATGATACTGTGTAGAGATCTTCCATCAGTTGTCATTAATTGATAGGATGATTCCTCGGGGCGGGTGATGTTATCTGCAAATAGTAGAAGGTTGATTAAATCACAATTCACTCTTAACCTCTGGGACGCCAACTACCACCATCCGGTGCCGTGGTTTATCTGTTGTGACAATTCGTGGCGGGCGATCTCCATTTTTATACAATTATTGGCTATATTTATCCCTCCACTGAAGTAAGAGTCGCCTATCATCGAATAAGCCTCCGTTATTTTGTAGTATGCCAACTAATAACATCCTCCCTACAAACAAATTTTCGTGGGTTGAAATCATGACGTCGTGAGGTGAAAATATTCGGCTTGTCAAATTGTTTTTATTAGTGTTCATTATAGTTAGTTACAAATCTCACAAGAATTGTATTTAATATTGTGTATTTATCGAGGTTTAAGTATAAATAAATAGTAAATGTAAAATAGCAGCACAATAAGTTAAAAACTAATTTTTCATTCATATTTGAGAGAAAACGATCGATTGTTTGGTGAAATTAGCTACTCTGGACGAAGAATATATTTATTAAATATAAAATAAACCATACTGAAAAGATAAATTATTAGTCACAAAAGAGAAATAATAAAAATTATATATTGTTTGTATTAATTTACATACAAAATCGACCAAAAATACAATGGCGCGACATAAATTTTTTCCTCGCGAATTTCGCGTCAGAATGGCTCGCTTTCGAAGGGTTAAGCCTTTTTAATCGAAGGATTTGAATATTTCTTTTAAGGGATGTTTTAAAATCTTGGATTTAATATCTTATCGCCTAGAATTCTTTCTAGATGGATGGGGTTTGAATTGTCTTTGAGTCTAACAGTTATATTTGTAGAATTTTTTCATTACCTCTATATAGCAGTAATCTATAGCACATTCGTAACGCCCAATTTCTATAGTCAAAAGCTTCTCCATTGTCACCGAAAGTAAATTAGAGTGTCTTGCCGTATTTTTTTATACTTTTCTATTATTTGTGTAATGTTGAATATGCTATTGTAGTAAATTGTACCATAAGTTTTTCTGAAACCGGCCAGCACATGACGCTGATATTTATCTAATCTTCGTGCCGTCCTAGTATTTTTTTATGTGGGAATGTGCTTAAAAAACAAGTATTTGGTTAAATCAATAATTATATTAATCATAGCAATGTACAGATTCATGGATTTTAGGTTTTGAATATCACGTTATCGGTAATAATATGATGCCCTTCTACACATTTTACAATAAAATTTTTAACGCCAACTGGAACTGGATGACAATAACTATAAAAGTGAACAAAAAAAACTTTTTATGGACTCACGTTTTCCTGGAAAAATAGGTCATTTGATGTTAGAAAAATTTCAATTACCGACAGTTATTATGCTTAAAAATTAAGTTGAAAATCACAAGATTTACAGAATAGCAGCCCTAGTTTATTTATTTATTTTATTGAATAAGGAAGACATACATTATGAAACAGTATACAAGTTACACAATTTTGTACATTCTGAAATATCAAACCGTTTATGGATTTCCCGTGAAATAAACATTCATATTCATTTTAATTTAAGTATATTTAAGTAATTTCGTGCCCACTAATTAATACAAAACATAATGAATATGACTTAAGAATTGTGTGCATATGTGAACAGTATACAAGGCAGTAGCTTCACGTAGAACAAAATTGAAATCGAAGCGAATACGTCACGAGTCGTACGGGCTCGGATATAGCCGCAGATGTCCGCCAGATGTCCTCTACTAGGCCACAAACGTTCGAAAACGTCGCCAGCCTTTACCTGCGCGTAACTCTAACCAACGGCGTTCGTCGAGACGTACCCCTCTGCCAACATTCCTCGCACCCTCTTCCCGCAATGCCATGCAGATCGAGAGTAAACCTACTGTTTGGTATAGTGTGATATGTGTATGTTTGCTGGGAGAGTCACAGATACGATGATAGGGTGTGTGTGTATGTGTGTGTGTGTGTGACAAGGTGAGTATGTCTGTGTATGTGTATTTATGTACATGTTTAAGTGTATATGTATATTATATTTAATATTATATTGTATTTCTATAACACAATATATTACATTTTAATACGAGGTATAAAAAGTATATAACAAAGTGCCCGGTTATTCCCGTATATGTTCTTTTTGAGCTCAGGCTTATTTATGCATCAGCCATCTCTTTTCCGTGAGGAAAAACTGTCCATTGTTTAAGTAAGCCATTATTAAGATAAGTACCCCCTACCGCCTACGTATCTTCTAAATTGGAGTATCGAGGATACCCTGAGTTATCCCCGAATGTTATGAAATTCTTTAAGAGCGCTGTTATCGGGCAAAGAGCGGCGAGTCTCCGCGGGATGTCAGCCTACAGGGCCTCTAATATATACATTTATGCGGGCTGCTACTGTCTCGGCGGCAGATAATGCTTCGAAATGTCTGCACTGGAGATTATCCGAGTCAAAGAGGAGCCTGAAAAAAGGTCCTCGTCTGAAATACAGCCCCGGATCGACGCGGCGCGGCACCGAGGCCTGAATAATCCCAGTCTGCATTCAAATCACTCCTAATCACCGAGTCGCTTATCTCCTTATTAAAATATTGTCGTTCGCCCTTTTTAGAGTGCTGACATGGCGGCGTGTATTGCGCATGGCCAGCGGCTACAATCTAAAATATGCTGCTATGCCGTTGTAACGACTAAAAGCACGGTGATCGATAATAAATAAATAAAATACAAACGGAGCTACCATGGAATTCACCGACCGGGCCTATCATATGCTATCATTACACTTCTGGGGGGTGAGCGGTGGATTCCGGACTAACAACCGGCTGTGGTAGGTTTAGGACAGCTGTCTTGCCACATGTAAGCGTTCACCTTACCACCCATTTACCCCCCCCCCCCCTCCGAAGCCATAGAATTTGAGATGCGGAAATAGCGGTTTTAGATATTTTTTCTAGGAAGGAGTTCATTATTTTTCTGGAGAGACCAAAACCTTTTAAAAGGTAGAAAAAATATTTTAAAAATAAAAAGTAATATTAATAGCTTACGTGCTCAGATTTTTTTCATTCGAGTGATATTTGTGTTGTTACAGTGACTTCAAAAATTTATATTTTTGTCATTAATTTTGCCCAAAAAATGGAACATCGTGAACATTTTCTTGCGATGTTATTTTATGTTTTTCACATGGATCAGTGTGCCGATCAACTCGCTTCGACTTTTGGTGATGAAGCACCATCCCGGACCACCGTTTCTCGTTGGTTTCCTGAATTTATTCGTGGTCGTAGTTAGCTCCAGGACGAATTTCGTGAAGGTCGTCAAAATTGGTTGTTGCTCCACAACATATCGATGATGTGCGCGAACTAATTATACAAGATCGTCATGTGACATACCGAGAGATTGAGGGATGTTTGCGTATTATCTTCACTTGCATTAATTCAATATTGCATGAACGTTTTGCCGCCCAAAAGACCTGTTCTCGTTGGATACCGCATAATCGTTCAAAAAAGGCTCGTGTCGATTGGTGCGAAGATAAAGATGTTAAAAATATTCGCTCGCGGTGCATCAAAAGACGTCTATAAAATCGTGATAGATGAGAAAACATGGATCTATGCATATGAGCCAGAAATTTAACAGCAGTTGATTGTATGGGTTTTTCGAAACGAGACAAATCCAACAAAAGCTGATCGCGCACGAAGCTCTTCGAAGCAAATGGGGGCTTGTTTCTTCGGCATAAATGGTCATTTAGCAACAGTGCCTTTAGTGCAACGTCGTACGATAAATTCTGAATGTTACATCACCGTTTGTTCGCCAGAAGTGTTCGGAGAAATAAGGAAAATCAACCCCCGAAGACGGATCATTCTCCACCACGACAATGCGAGGTCTCACAAATCGGCTCAAACAAGTGACTTTTTAAGTAATCAAAACATTGAATTGATGGGTCATTCGCCGTACAAACCGATTGGTCACTTCTTTTCATTTCTACACGTCAACAATAAATTGCGAAATCAACGTTTTTCGACGCCTGAAGAAGCTGTGGAGGCTTTCAAAAAGCATGTTTTGGAACTACCTATTTCGGAGTGCAAACAGTGCTTCGAAAATTGGTTGAAACGTATTCATGGAGAGTATTTCGAAAAACAATACAGCCATTTTCGATGATAAATAATTGTTACTACTTGTCTGTCTCAAAACTTAAGTAGCAACCCTACTACTATACACTTTTATTTTATTTATTTTTAAATATTAGGTGGGGTCAATTAGGACTGGGGCAATCGAGACAAACCTATTTCCATACTTAAATATGGAAATACATTAAAAACTAGCGGTTTTACACAAAATTTATAAATCTTGTATTGTTTTAGAAAATTTATTAAAAAGTTACGTCGATTTGTTTTCATAAACTACTTGTTGATCCAATAGTTCAAAATGTAGAAGAAGTTTACTAATTTGGCTATTAAAGCGAAAGCACAAGAAACAACAATTAATATTAATTATTTTTTTTTCTAAACGGATCTGGTAATATATTTTAACAAGAAGAAATATTTTTAACTGCTGAAAATTCATCTCAAACAACCCCACCCCACGGGTAGTTTGAGACGAATTCCACCGATTGATATTTTGGTCAATAACTCCCAAACCATAAAACTTGAATCTATATTGATAACGTATTGTTTATGGCTGAATAAATTCTCAAGCTGGTGGTATAAATACATTTTCTCTAACTTTCATACTCTAATCGTAAAACGCAGTAAAGTAAAAAAAATCGTTACTGACCCCAGTCTCCCCTAGTCTCAATTATATTAGTAGTAGTAGTAGTAGATTGAGTGGGGGGCTTGTTTCCAGCCATTGATGTCACCTAGATCTGTAAGGTCTTTTGTAACTACCCACTGTGTAGTTAGGTCAGTGGTCAGCTAGTAGCCCGGTACTTCTTACCAGTCCAAGTAGGTCACTGACCTTCAAGTTGGGCAGATCGCTGGGTTCGAGAAAGGCTCGTCCCAGTAAACTGTGTCTTTTGGCGGCGAGCCCTGGACAGTGACCAACAATGTGTATGCTGTCTTCAGGTTCCTCGCCACATATTCGGCAATCCTTGCTCTCAGTCAAGCCAAGGTTGAATAGATGAGCTCTAAGGGTCGTGTGTCCGGTGAGGAGACCGATAGTGGTTATAAGGTTCTTCTTGCTCATGTCAAGTAGGGCCTTGGTTTTCTTCTGTAGTGGTTGATCCATCATGGCTTTTGCCTGGCGACATCCCTGACTCTGTTTCCAGGAAGCCCGATGTTCCTGCTCCAAGCAGTCCCTGATGATTTTCTTACCTGTAGCGAAGGGGACCCCTACAGCTGGCTCCACTAGGCATTCCAGTGTGCCCAGTTTTGCCAGTCTGTCTGCCTGTTCGTTTCCGGGTATGCCTTGGTGACCCGGTATCCATATTAGGGTGATTTTGTTGGATTTTCCCAATTTGTTGATCTCCTGCATGCAGTCCCAGACCACAGAAGATTCTGTGGTGGCTTTAGCCAGAGCGTCCAGTGCTGCTCTGCTGTCAGAGCAGATGAGAATTTGTCTGTTTTTCACCTCAAGTCGACTTTGTAGTTTTATGCATTCCAATATGGCAAATACCTCGGCTTGGTAAACCGTGGCGTATTGTCCAAGGGGGATGCTGATTCTGTGGTTGGTTTTGGGTCCATACACGCCTGCCCCAAAACGTCCATTTGTTCCTGAGCCGTCGGTGAACCAGGCGTCTGCGTTGTGGCTTTGAAGCCACTGCGGATTTTTCCATTCTTCCCTGGTGGGGGAATTATATTAAATTAATGATTCTAATTATATTAAATGAAATGCTAATGATCAAACATACAGTTATGATGAAAGTAAAACAATTCTTAACCCTTCGAGTAGCGGCATATTTTCATGGCAAACCGCGGCAATTTATTGGAATTTCTTGCAATATCGCCGCGCTCGACAAAAGGTACTATAACTATGGAACACTATAGGGTGCGATGAATGTGGGCAGAGGGGTACGTCTTGACGAACGCCGTTGGTTAGAGTTACGCGCAAGTAAAGGCTGTCGACGTTTTTGAAAGTTTGTGGCCTAGTAGCGGACATCTGGAGGACATCTGGCGGCCATATCCGAGCCCGTACGACTCGTGACGTATTCGTGACTTCGATTTCAATTTTGTTCTAAGAGAAGCTACTGTCTGGTATACTGTGCAGAAAGGCAGACAATTCTTAAGTCATATTCATTATGTTTTGTATTAATAAATGGGCACAAAATTACTTAATAATATCTGCCTACTAACACAACACCAATTACAACTATCGACAAACCAAGAACTCAATATGAGTTTCATTTTAGACAATCGATGGATGTTAAAGCTAAAAATAAGAACCTGCTTAGCTACAGTCTGCGTAATAAAATAGAAATTATCATTGACGAAAAAAAAAAGACTTCTATAATAATGACGTGACAATAAAAGATTGGCAATCACAATTATCGTTATTTAAACCTACAATTGTAAACCTACTGGTCGCGATATCAGTCTGGACACAAAGCTTTTTTGGAGCGAGCGTCCCACCCGATACGCTATTATAGCAGATTATTTCTGCGGGTCAGGTAACTTGATGTGGACTGTAATAGATATGTAAATTATTACCAGACCCCGTGTCCTTAGGGATGTTTGACCTCCGGTCGGAAGGTCGAATTGAGAGCGGGGCTCAGGCGATTCCTCGAAGCTCGCAGACGTGTACTGATAGATTTCAGGCGCTAACTTATCAACTAACTTATTATCTATATATGCAAAAATCAGGGATGTCGACTGTTTCATTAGGGGCCCACACACGCTAGGCAAGCCGCTTCAACTATGGCGGTAAATAAAAGTGATGAATGGTTTCGGGAAATAATTCGTTGAAAAAATTAATTCGTTGAAATTTAAGAGCTGTTCCCTAGTCTATTGAAGTTAACTGCTATTGACTCTAACTAACATACGACGTCCATCCATTGCGTCCATCCTCCCCCAAATAAAACGTCCGTTTCATTTTTTATTCAAATTATCATTCCCGTAAAAGGACAAAACATTCTTATTCTAACTGGATTCTTTCGCTCAGCTGCTCGCTAGCGAGCAGAAATCTAACTGAATTCCCATATCGCCCCTAATCTATAAGATAGAATCTAGTTGCTGTAGTTAGCCAGCATTCTTGTTTATATTCGCCCGGCCGGCCGGGTAAATCTCGCGGATCGACGGGTACCGCGTATTTTTTGGTTAAATACCTGTTGATCTGATTACAATATTCGTCACCGAATACTTTGTCTCTATTTATCTGTCTTTCGACAGACCTTAGCCTCGCTAGAGCCAGCTCCTTGCTGTCAGGCATCTTTCTCACGTCATCCTTCCACTGAAGGCCCGTTGACCATATTCCGTCTGTCAACGAAGTCGTGTCTTCCAATAGTTTCAATGCCCCTTTGACGTCAGGCAACTCGCGCGTTTTTTCCCGTCAATCGTTTTCTAGGCGCATATTCTCTGCGAGTAACTCCTCCAGAACATACTCCCTATTCGCACTTAGGCAGCAGCTATGATGGACATTTGCCCACTCGGCCACTCCCGCCCTGTCAAGAGCAACCCAGCCCAATTTAGTTTTTGATAATGATATTTCATTATTCACGGTCTTTAGCCCACGCGACACGATCAGTTGCCAATAATCCGCGCCTATAAGCAGCTGAGGTCGTACCGCGGCAGTCTCAACCGCACGCACCGCGCTGGCGAGCACCAGTCGCGCGTCTGGTATACTTTTTAACTCGGGTAATTCTAACTCCAGTACACTAAACGCCCGGATATCGAACGTCTTCCTGCCTAGTTCACCCTTTATGCGAAATGAAACCGCTTCTGCGTCTTTAGATTCCTTCATTCGCCCTATTCCCGACACCTGCAGCGGCTGTTTCGCCCACGTACATATACCTATTTCCTCCGCTACTTGCCTGTCTATCAGACTTACCGTGGACCCAGCATCCAACAGCGCGAACACGACCTTTTGTCTACCTTGAGAACCGAACAAGGTGACCGGTATTACTTGTAATAAAACTCTATTCGCTCCCACCGTGTTAGCCACGATTGCGCCACTATTGCTTACCGGAGAGGTGTTCTCGTCCTGCCGTGCATCTGTCGAGGCGTTCGTTAACATAAAATGGTATTTCGATCTCGGGTTTTTTTTTGTACGCGGTGCAATTCCTACGTCCGTGATTGGGCCCTAGACATTTGAAACAACGTTTCAGCTCCTTCACAGCCTCCCATCGGCCATCTACAGATAACTTGCGGAATTCTTCGCATTTATTTAGAAAATGGTTTCCTGAGCACCGGGGACACTTTTGCGCCGGTATACTTTGAGTATTGAAAACGAAGTTTTTCGTATTATTCTCCTTGAATCTCCTCTCGCGGTTGCCTATCTGACCGCGCTTGATGGGCTCGATCGTACCTACTCCGGCATCTTGTACCCTGATAGCTAAATTTTCTAGCCAGGAGGCGAAATATACCAAAACCGGCCCTTCACTTTCATTCCTACCTGTATCATTCAACCACAGCGTCAGTAGGTTTCTCGGCAATTTGGAAACCAAGGACGCCAACAAGTCAGGGTTAAAAAGGTGCTCAACTCGTTTCACGGCTTTTACAGTGGCCATGAAATTATTTATCTGACAAGCAAACCTCATCAGGTCATCTGTCTCTAAGCTGTCCGACAACTCCTTTATCTTTCTAATCTCTCCTAACGTCCGCTGAATAACCAAGTTAGGGTTCCCGAATAAAGCTTCCAGCGTTCTCATAATTCCCGGTACATTAGAGGGACATAAAAGTAACCCCGCGACAGCCTCCCTCGCTCTTCCTTTGAGCGCAATTTGCAGTCTTAAAAATTTCTGCGCTTCGTCTAAGCGCATCACCTCAGTAGATTGGTTGAAAATCGCCTTGAAAGCCATAAAATGAAGCGGCTCCCCCGTAAAAGCAGGTAAATCTTTATTATAGTGTGGTTTTGAAGCAGCCATAGAAACCAATTGACATACCTTATTTACAATCTCCTCGCTCCCTCCGCTCACAGCGCCGCCGCTTGTGCAGTTGTCCAGCTCCTTGGCAGCCTGTACCGCAGCGTCCACCGGCACCGTCTCAGCGCGCGCCGCGCACGCCGCGCGCTCTGCGCGCGCCACGACGATTCCCGTGCTGACCGCACCAGCTTCGCCGCTCGTCGTCGCGCCGCGCGCCTCTCGCGCTGCGTTGCTTGCCGCGTCGACTGCATCCGCTTCGCTGCTCGTCGCCGCGCCGCGCATCTCCATTCCTGGTCCCATTGCTGCCGGCGTGTGGTACGCCGCCCATTGATATGTCCGCCCAGCTGCATCCTCGAACTCATTATTCAGTCTTTCTCTTGTCCAGCTTCCGGCGCCGTCTTCGGATCCGATCGTTTCCGAAATAACATCCAGCAGTCTTCTGGCATGTTGACTCATCCAGTAGCTCGAGTTCCTCCTCGGCGTCAACCTGTCGCGTCTGAGCTTCCAACTGCATTTTCTCCAGTTTGGCGGCTACTCTTGCTCTTTCTTTTGTTATTTTCCTGAGCTCTTCAGCCGCCGCTCTTATTTCTAGAAGACGTTCGCTGCATTGAGAGCTTCCCAACCACGCTCTGGAAGCTGGTCTCGCCGGTCTCGCGAGTTCGTTTGGCGACTCTATTTCACTGACGATTTTCCAGCACTCTCAATTCGTCTTCGACCAGATCGATCTATTTTTTTTCCGATCCGGTTCGAAGAAGACCACTATGGTCGCGATATCAGGCTGGACACAAAGATTTTTTGGAGCGAGCGTCCCACCCGATACGCTATTATAGCAGATTATTTCTGCGGGTCAGGTAACTTGATGTGGACTGTAATAGATATGTAAATTATTACCAGACCCCGTGTCCTTAGGGATGTTTGACCTCCGGTCCGAAGGTCGAATTGAGAGCGGGGCTCAGGCGATTCCTCGAAGCTCGCAGACGTGTACTGATACCTTCCCAGAGGAGCTTAAGCGGACACTTGAAATAAGTCACTTTATATTGGCACGAAATTAATTTATTGAACTTTAAAGAAGTACATTAATTGTTCTTCGTTCGCCAACGCACTTATAATTAATTATAAAAAAGTGGATCACTATGACTATCGTAAGATTACCGCGCGAACGCTCAGTTATAAGTTAAACGTTTAAACGCGAGTGTCGCAGCTAATGCGTAAAGCTGGAGAGTGAGAAAATTAAGAAAACCGGTTAAGCGCGCGATCACAGCCACTGTAGCCGATTTCTCGTAAGCAACTGCCGCGACGATCTATCATCCCCCTGAGCCCGACGTCGCGACGCTCGCGCAGCTTATCTGATTGGTCGCTGCGTGGATACCTCCCGCGCACCGACCAATCAGCGTATATCACCGACGCGAAATCCTCTTCTTCGCAGAGAGAGGGAGATGCCGTGCTACGTCCCGCACAGTCTTTCTCTTTCCGACCTTCCGCCGAGCAATACAAAGCAAGAGCGCGCGCGGGAGATCAGATAGAATGTTTTCATATGCGGTCCGCGACGATACTCTAGTTATAATTATAACGATAGATTTCAGGAGCTAACTTATCAACTAACTTATTATCTATATATGCAAAAATCAGGGATGTTAACTGTTTCATTAGGGGCCCACACACGCTAGGCAAGCCGCTTCAACTATGGCGATAATTAATAAAAGTGATGAATGGTTTCGGGAAAGGGACGTCTCTTTGTCTCCGTCGACAAAAGCCTGGACTTCGCGTCAAATAATTCGTTGAAATTTATGATCTGTTCCATAGTCTATTGAAGTTAACTGCTATTGACTCTAACTAACATACGACGTCTAAATAACCTTCCACGAAGCTCATTCAGCCTCTACAACGTTCTATTTTAAAATACTTCCCTTTCAGCCGATAATTTCGTCCACCTACCCTCGATATTTTCAATACTTATTATAAAAATGGAGAGAAATCTTAATTGTCGAAGTCCTGTATAAATAAAATGATAAATGATTATGATTTCTAGTAATCATTTTAAAGTTTTTTCTTAGGGTTCACTAGGTTGTCTAGGGTTCGCGCCACTACGCGTGTCTTTTCAATTTTCTTTTTTTGTCCTAACGTGTTATCAGCAGTGTGCGAATCACTGTCGCCTATTTCATGTGCGATATTTTTCAGGCGCGTTCGGGGGATAGAACGCCCCCGGGATGATGGCCATTGTGGCTGAGGGCGGATGTGTTCCTTTTATCCCTGATTTCGCTGGAGCGCGGGAGATGCGACGCCAAATAGTCCGGAAGCTCACGATTCATTGCCTTGCGTATTCGGGTATACGACGCAAACCGGTACGACGTTAAACAGATGTGCTTCCTCATTCCGGATCTAACAATGTAAATTTCAAGTGATTTGTGTCTTGTTCAATTTGTGATTATTCTAAAACGATCCACAATAACATAAATCAGCATCATTTGAGGGGAAAAGTGCTTAACTGACATTTTTAGCAAAATTGTATTTAAAAAACCGAGTTACTTAGCTATTTTATTTTCTATCAATGAATAAAGGCCTTAATTATATCCAGCAAATATTACCTGACATATCGAAGGTGGAAAAATACTTAACTAACTACTAATCTACTAAAACTCTAAACTAACAACGACTAATGGACTCAGACAAATCATTTCATGAATCTACATTGAAAACTTTAAAAGTGTGTCATTTTTGTAAAGGTTTTTAATCTATACAGTATCCATGAGCGCACATACCCGATGGACATTCGCCAGAATGTTATAAAAATACTCTCTTTGTCGGGGTACTGTTCGGGTTAATTAATAGATTTATTTATTTTATTTATTTATTTCCAATTGCAATTACAATGTTTCAACATTTAACGATTTAGAAAATAATAGCGAAACAATACCCCTCTATCAGAGCTGAAATGTCACCCAACTGGTAGGCCGTTTAAATGTGGACATTTCATTATTCTATAAACCATAAAGTCAAACAATGGCACAATAATAATTTGATATTTTATTTATATCAGCTTAGGCAATAAAATAGTAATATTAAATGAATAATAAAAAGTATAACAAACTAGGAATTATTATTATTAATCCACTTAAGAGAGTTTACTTACGAGTATATTCAATCAAACACACATACGCACACATATTAGAATAAACTGGAAAATTTATAATATATTGTACAAGTCAAAACAACTTAAATTCTAATGAACCTAAAACAAAGCAAATAATTAACATATAGATTAATAATCACACAAATAAAAGTAAAGACAATAAAAATCAATAATGAGATGCTAATTGCATTTAATGGAAAAATAAATTATATCAAATTATAATTAAACGCAAAAGTCGTAGTAATTTAGAATCATAAAAATATTTAGGAAAAATAAGAGTATAATGCAATCGCTGAAGTGAGTAGGTAATAATACTCATAATAGTAATGGTGTAAAAAAACTCGTAGATAATACTGTAAAAATAAAGCAAAAGTGAAAAGTAGATAATTAAATCATATCAATTAAGTGAACAAATACATAATCAAGTGTAAAAAAGTTAGTCATAATCATTAAAAGGTCAGAATCAAGACAGACAGTCATGTCCATGCTCTTTAACATTCAACAGACGGAGAGGTACACATCTTCCATAGGTACACATTTGTTGTTGATAAAATTATGAAGTTGTGTTTGGCTGAATGCTTCATATGGATTGCCCCTAGGTTCATAAATTCACAGAGTACATTAACGCATTTGGACATGTTAGTACTCAAGTTTACTGACAATTCATGATGAAGAGTTACCTCACTATAAGCAGTACCATCAGCACCAAGTATTTCTCGGAAACAATTTCTTATTCTTAGCACTTCGTGATACACCAACTCCCACTCCGTCACGTACATTTGTTGCCTTGTTTGTCCTATTATTCTCTTAGAGCCCTTTTGAGATTTTTAACACGCTTTTATTAGGTCGACCTGTATGTAACTATGTAATGGAATCTAAGGTAACTAATTTAACCATCTTCCAAGGATCGTAGCGTCATGAAAATTGGCAGCTGTATGTAGTTCTGATGACAATACAATAATATGGACTGTCGAACTGATCTGATGATGGAGTCGGAAGATATGAACTGGAACTTCATGATGGAACATCGTATCATAGCTGTGTTTGGACTTGTTAGAAAAGTCTTGGAATGAACTTTGACCACGATTAGGTTTCAAGGTCTGATGATGTGGTTTTTACGTGCATTTATAAAAGCGTGTTTTTAGTGTTTTTTTAACTATTAATTTATTAAATAGTTTGTTCTAATTTCATATCTGGTGAAACTGCACTAAATGGTAATTTGGTTTGTCTACCTACAAAATTACATGTTTTAAATTTCTGATGCACTTAAGCATGCTGTTCCTCTAACTGTTTCATTTCTTTTCAGATATATTATTATACAAATATATTCACGGAATAAAGGCAGAAGTTTCTGAACAGCTTGAAGGTGGCAATTCCAATCACCATTTCTGTCAGCTGCTATAATACACTTCAATAAGTTTACAAGATAAAGGAATGTTTCACAGTAACTACACATTTCGGGCTTCATAGAACACTATTAAATTTCTGAAAGCCTTTGTATAAAATTTCTACTGATGTTAAAAGTTCATTGACCTCAGTGGGCCTTGTATTCACATTCTTATTTGAAAGACTTGACCAGACGCAAACGCATCCCATGCGGCCAGTTATTAAAAACTCTAACGCACTATGTTATTTAAAAAAAACACAACAGATATGGAAAAAAATCACACGAAAGGTTAATAAATAACTGTCACAAACCTTCACGAGCCTTCTTAATTGATTCCTTGCCGTCAAATATATATATTTAGACACCTAAATGATGATTGTGTCACAGCGAATAAATCACCCGGTCTAGAATATGAGGATGTCTACCTAACTTTTCTGACTCTCCTATATTTAGTTCACTCTATTCTGTTTGTTAGATAAATTTGGACTGATTTTGGAATGCATTGGCATTTGTTTCTTTCAAACTAATATTCTTTGATAATCATCAATGCTATGCCATCTGATAAAATCGCCGAAAATCCGAAGAGACGTCTGAATGTCAATATTGGTTTCACCTCAGATGGTTTTTTAACCATCTATAGACATTTACCATTATAGACAAATTTATGTCTGCCCGTTGGTGTGAGGTAAACTGCACAGAACCTCCGGTCTAAATGGCAGCCGGGATCGCTTCATTTCATCGCGGGCGTTATGCAGATTTCGACGCCATTTACCCGAGGATGAGTTCACAGTTGACCCGCGAAGAGCGGATATTCCTAGCCTGAACATGTGGCGCTTTTTAAAGTAGCTCAGTGATTTAGGAGTCGGACTCTCGTACTGGAGTTCATGGGTTCGAATCCCGTTCGAAATACCTGAGAAATTAGAGATCATCATGAGAAACCCTTCAATCCTAATGTTATGTGTGCACGGAGTAGGTTTCTCGATTTTAATCTTAGAGTACCGAATCTCTATTAACTAATAAACTATTTTAACCCCGCAAAGAATCTCACTCGAACGAATAAGAAAAAAAGATCAGCTTGCAAGCGGACACTGGATTTCCTATGTTATGCTGTGCACCGGGTGCATCGCCGCCGCCTGTTGACGCCGAACCAGGCGTTTTTCATACAATATTTTTGATCCGTTATTTTTCAAGCCGTTTTTTTTAATTTACCAAAGCTAGCATCACGGCCATAGGGTGTTCGTAGGTGGGCATGTCAATCATCGATATATGATCCCCTAGATGGGCCTTCGCGTTCCAAAATGACCAAAACCACTACTGAAAGCCGGACAGTAGTAGTTAGGTCGCAGTCCGCTGGCAGACAGCCGACCGTTTCCGGTGTGAGAGCTGCCGAGAAGAATATTAGCGCGCTATCCTCTTGCATACGGTTCAATTTATTGCTCTCTCTCTGTCACATGATTTACGAGCAAAGGATATGTGGAACCAACTTATTTGTATCTGAGGGTATATCTAGCTAATACATCGATGATGTGTCTACCTTGAATTTCACAGGTCGGGCCCTCAATAGCTGCCAGGATTTTTCTTAGGACATATTAAATATCATATAGAATAAACGGAAACCCTGAATATTACGATCAAAGAAACCTAGGACACTTTTATTATTATTATTTACCAGATTGACGTGGCGTTCAGCTACGTATATAGTGGATGAAATATAAGCTGGCGGTTTTGTCATTAGGACTTCAGGGCCTTTTTCACACCTATCCCCAAAAGTCTAAACACCTGATATGGTTGGACTAAATCGTCTTCAGCCGTATATATATCGAATAATATAAAATTTATTTCTTTCATCAAATATGAAACACGAACACTAATATTAAAATCTTCTTCTTCCGCATCGGCCAATACGAAATAACAAGTGGTTTCAAGCAATAGCATCATCAGGAAACCAACTGGGAGTGCATAGGGAGCCAATCCAGCTACACTCACAACCTCAGTTTTGGTCTATGCATCTCCGCAGCGGAATAGGCCGCTCATGTGTGGAGTGCATCAAAACACGCAAAAATGATCGATACTGCTGTGAACGATGCTGCAAGAATTGTCTTCGTCTGCCTCAAACCTACTCCCGTCGAAAAACTTTATCCTATCATCGGCATCGCTCCCCCTGCAATACGTCGCGATGTCCTGGCTGATTTAGAATGTCTAAAGGTGACATATGACCCAAGACACCCACTTCACGGACAGGAGTCACATCACAATCGCCTCAAATCGCGAAACTCGTTCATGAGCCGAACACATCCGCTCCATGGGAGTCAGTCTACGAATAGCATAACTCAATGGAGGGCTTCACTTGGCGAGGATGTTAAGGAACAGATAGCACCGGAGTCCCATCTCCCCTACACCACCTGGCCCAATCTTAAGGTGATTCGTCGCGGTCCGACGTAACTATTCTGATAATAGATGGCGTTGTAAGCTATATTAACAGAAAAATACGATTTTTAGCTCTCTCAGTGCAGTAAAAATTACGAAATAAATTTACCGGGAACTTTACATATACACGGTTCGATGTACTTCATATCACCGCGATAATCAACCGCATTACGAAATTAATGGGGAAAACAGACCAATTTCGGTTCAGATATAGCGAACTTTCATCTACGCACACAGTCTTGCGGCGAACGGCAGCTCGCCTTTACATAAATTACGCTCTTATGCAGTCCACGAAAGTGCGTATTTCGCTAAACAATTAGTAGACATGCTAGCGGTGCTGCAGACGGCAGCACACCTTTACTTAAATTACGCTCTTATGCAGTCCACGAAAGTGCGTATTTCGCTAAAAAATTATTAGACCGGCTGATCCGAGCAGTGCTGCCAGACGATACCAATATATTTTTGGTATAAATGGAATTACTTGACTTGGAAACTAAGAACCTTTGTAGGTACGTAATTGTATACATTACTATGTACCTATACATAGTAAAGACCGTTGCTATAACACCCTTCTGGTGAAATACTAAAAGAGTCAAGGGTTATGAAATTGAAGACTATCGTGTTTGTTTGACATTATAAAAAGGTTTAAAACGAATTTACCGCATGAATTTTGTAGCACCCGACGTTTCGGTGACGTTGCAGCCTGGCTCTTTTAATCTACTCTGGACAACGGCGACTGCAACGTCACCGAAACGTCGGGTGCTACAAAATTCACGCGGTAAATTCGTTTTAAACCTTTTTATGAGTCAAGGGTTGGTCATAGTGGTAGAAATAAATATATTTTTTGGAACGAAGTTTATTCAAGGCGTGCAATCCGCCGAAAACGACAGACGAAATGTCGTTACGTTGACTGAATAAGTACAAAATTCAAATATAGAATGTTGTTAAAATAAGAACAAAAATCAAAAGTGTTGCGAAAGTCATATTTAGTTTTAAATATCACAATAAAGATTTATAAGAGAAAATTGAACGATTTATCACAAACTGAAATCGGTGCGGTATATCCCCCTATATATTTTTACGGTAACATTTCTTTTTGTTTTTAATAGCATAAAAACGAATTTACCGCGTGAATTTAGTAGAACACGATGTTTTGGCGCTGTTGCATGCGTCGTTGACCAGGGTAGACTGCTACCCTGGACGGTCTACCCTATCTACCCTGGACAACATCTCTTGCAACAGCGCCGAAACGACGGGTTCTACTAAATTCACGCGGTAAAATCGTTTTTATCCTATTTATAGCTGTTTCTAGGTTGTAAAATATATACTCTATGCTTTTGTTTTCTTAAAAAATAGATTGCTAACGTTCGTAGACGCAACAAAATAAATATTTTTAATTGTGAGTGGTGGGACAGGTCATTGTGGCTGGTAGG
This sequence comes from Micropterix aruncella, assembly GCA_944548615.1. NCBI lineage: Eukaryota > Metazoa > Arthropoda > Insecta > Lepidoptera > Micropterigidae > Micropterix > Micropterix aruncella. Next base: position 1,833,050 of record OX155960.1, read on the forward strand.
ACAAGCCATTGTGGCTGGTGGGACAGCTCATTGTGGCTGATTATACAAGTACAAAATGTGAAAATATATTGAATTATATAAGATAATTCATTGAATTTTAAAATATCATTTTCCTCTTTTGCATGGAATGTCCCAATAACGAAAAAGCGTTACCGCTCGATATAGCAATTATATAAACGTGTTTATATTTGTAAAATTGTAAAGAACTTCGTTCCTGACGGCGGTACCGCGACCGCAAGTTTATTTATTAAAAAAAAATACAACCCAGTTTGTATTATTCCATTCACACTATAGACAGTTTTTTAATGATTCAGTTCGGGAAATATAGCATCACAAAATATATATTCTAAAATATAAAATATAAAAACGGACGGAATTCCACATTTGTCGTGAAATCTGCGAAAGACAATATAAATTAGTCTTTTGTTTTTGTCCTGGTTTCGATTATTTCACTGGGATCGATGCACCGACCCCTTCCACCCTGTACTCGTCTCAGGATTATTTCTGGTATTACACAAGTTTTATAGAAGTGTACCAGTTTTTTCATCATATCTTCTATGAACTGATAATCAGCATTCACTTTGACGATAGTAAGAGGGTCCGATAACCGTGCTGTCGCGACGTAATAGGAAAGTTTCATTCCCGTGACCCTCATTTGACCTTGCACCTGTAATCATATATTAAAAATGACAAATAAACCAAATTATGTAAACAGGTTCACCTAAGCTTCTGAAGCTTACCTGATAAAAATGATTGTGTTTCATGTTCATAACTAAACTGCCATCATTTTGAAAAATAAGGGGGAAGTTGGGTTTTATTGCTGCTATGTTGGCGTGCATTTCATGTTGGGTGGGTATATCCGCAGGCGCATTTCTAATATTATCAAGAGACCCATCGTTATTCCAGGCTTCACGTCGCCTAAAATAAAGGTTCAGTGTTCCAAAGTTTACTTCAGGACATAGATTTGTTAATCTACTATTAATGACGACTGGTAAGGAATAACCCCTTTCTCTACTAATTATATAGGTATAAAATACAATTATAATAGATAGGTATAAGGTACTTACGTCATTTCCACGCCATGATGTCGTTTCATCATAGCCCTGCTCCTTTTGCTCTTTAGTTTTGGGCCACAATATTCGTGTTTTTGGTATGCACGTTTCATGGTTTTGAATTCAACAATTAAACTTATGGAAAAAGTAAGTAAGTAGGGTACACCTAACTACTAAACTAACTTAACTAACAATTAAACTTGGAAAAGTAAGTAAGTAGGGTACACCTCGTTGACAAACTATTCAAAGGCTGTTGACAAACTATTCAAAGGCTATTGACTGCGATAGTGTTGCGCCTAGGTGCTTGGCAACATTACCACTGATAAACATTACTGCGATTCTCTGCTGCGGCGTCCGCCCGCGCCGGTTATCGGCGACATCCATTTCATTCTTTTACATAGCGCTGTCTCATGGCATGTTGGCGCGCTCACTCGCGAGCAAACCCACTCGCTCACACTGTCTACTAACACAAGCGTAGACAATAGTGAAATTTATTTTAGTTTGAAATTCAAAATGAACGCCTTTTAAGCATCGAAAATTCATGACATTTATTTCCCGGGGACGTAATTTTCTGAACTTTTTTTTGGTATCAAACAAATAAGGAATACGGTAATATTTTCGGTTCCTATGGGAAATGAAATCTGTATGTAATGCGACCAAGACGATTCACCTTAACAGACTGAGGGTGGGTGTAACGAGATGCCGGACTAATCTCGTTCGCTGGGGCTGCAAAGAGAACCCTATATGCATATGTGGAACGCTGCAGGATGAAGACCACCTCCGAACCTGTCCACAACTGTCAACCTCTATCACACACCAGGATCTACAAGAGGCAAACAATAAGGTCATCCAGGTTGCATATTTTTGGAAAGACACGTCCTAGGTTTGGACACGTTTAAAAAAATCGGCCAATGATAGATGAAATTATTTTTATTTTACGGCTACATAAGAAGGTAAAATGTGGTGAATTCGAGGGGCCTTATCTGCATCATAAGTTGAGTCGTCAGAATCCAAGTCAGAAAACAATTGAAATAAAACAAAATACATATATTGTAACAAAATACATGTATTGTACATGTAGTATACCAGGATAAACATTTATACTTTAATGTAAATGTTATTAAAATAGTAAGAGCTAGATTTCAAAATTCGTTTGTTATTATTTTGTTATTTTATAGCCGTATTTAGACCGTGATCTATTGGTCTGCTAAACAACAAATAAGATTTAATCGATATTTGGAACTATGAGGGCCATCTACACTTTAAGGTTTGTAGGAATTTAATGGTTGCCAAACTGACTTATCGGAGTGGGCTATCTATATACTACATAATCAATGATTGTAACTTTAGTTTATATTAACAATTCAGTTACGTATGTATATGTACTAATGTAATGTATTGTACATTACAGTTGTCATTAGGACTTCAGGGCCTTTTTTACACTTATCCCCAAAAGTCTAAACACCTGATATGGTTGGACTAAATCGTCTTGAGCCGTATCGAATAATATTAAATGTATTTTTTTCATCAAACATGAAACACGAACACTGATAAATCTTCTTCTTCCGCATCGGCCAATACAAAACAACAGGTGGTTTCAAGCAATATCAACTGTATTATATTCATATATTTATCCAAAAAAACATAGCTTCTGCCATTTAAATGCGTCATTATTATTGATTTCCAGTAATCCGGCGTTTTCAGTATTCTCTGGTCCGATATCTGCCGGATTGCCGAGAGAACAGTATGCGGAAAAACCGAAATCAACGCAGAAATCAAACATGCTAAAAGGAGCCATAAGATGGTTTTTGGTGATTTGGAAAATGACATTATTACTTTTTTTAAAAGATTATTTATTGGAAAAATATACAATTCTTAAAATTATTTTTATGATGCAAATTGATCAAGTTTCATAGGGGTGAGAAATAATTATAATAGAAAATATTTGCCAACTTATTAAAAGATGCCTTTTTATTTTATTTATTCCATACAAAATTCTCTTAGAAAGACCCTGCTAACCGAGGTGTAGATAGATTTGGCATTGACAATACCGGTTCTTGATACTGTATGGAATATCTTGACATTTCCTGTAGCTTTACCTATGAGAAATTCACCTATGAGAAATTTATTGCGGTTTCCAGTACCATTTATTTCAAAATTAAATTACATTACATTACATTTTCGTCGTGTCCAATTGACGGCTAAAGACCGCTCTTGGACGTGTCAAAATAATTGGGTTATGTAGTAAGTTTCGTTACTACTCTTTACTGAACATACATAGTTAGTCAAGAATTAACTACTAGATTGTCCAACTATAAATATAAATAATCAAAATAGAAGTTTAATATTTGAAGTAGTTAGTGATTCGAAAGGATACGTAGTAAAATTATTTATCTTAATATTCAAATTGTCAGTAAAATATTAAATAATCAAATTAAATCTACGTTATGCATTTTAAACTAAAAGTACAGATATAAGACCAAATAAAATAAACAGACAATAAGGCTCTACTTTTTTAAGTAATTTAAATGGGCACAATATTTGAAAAATCATGGCCCTCAAATTCGGCCAAATTCGGCCAAATTATAGAAAATTATAGAAATCAAACTCTAAATACGAAAGGAATTCAATAAAAATGATAACCTTTATAAAAATAAAATATTTTTCATTGACTTAAAATCATAAGTTTCTTTGTTAAGGTAGGTATATTTTATTTTTGTATGTTGATTAACTTCTCAAAATTCGTAATAGTTTAGTGTACTCACTCTGCTTAAACCGCCTTTGTACGCCTAGTTTTATTGAGGTTGACAAAGATTCAAATATATTTAAATTCAACCGTTGATATAGGTACCTACATTTAATTTTAATTACGATCGTTATCAAATAATTTCCATACTAAATCGTATACTAAAACAATCAAAATGTATCCAACGTTTGGGCCAGAAATAGAAATTTCTCATCCCCTGAAGTTCATTTACAAATGGAATGTAGTAATCAGATGTAAGTATGGTCATTAAAATTGATAATATGAATTCCGAGTTAACCCAAGGTTAACCATCTGTATCTTGTCCAGTCCACCCGACCGTTACACATTTCAATTCTATCCGAAACATTAATCTACAACGCAATATAATTTATTGTCTTGTCCTTTCGTGCCACCTCCCCTCCCCACTCCTCGCACCCCTTCCGTCTACCCTCTTTTTACCGCGCTATTTCGCTCAGTAGTAAACAGTGTCGCATAACCAACAAATACAGGACATCAGGACAACAAATTCAGGCAACAATTCATCCCAAGAAACTTCGTTGGGAAACAGAGAGTCCTTCATCTCTCTCTCTCCCTCTCTCCCGCTCTGGGTAAACTTTTTAATTAAAAATAAAGCCTCACTCTTTCGTATAACTTCGTGTCGAAGTCGACGTTGCTCTCCGTTTGCGATCGAATGCTAGCGAAGCCGGGAAACAGTCTGAAATCCATCCGACTGTTTTATGTGGATGCGGACGGTATTGGAAGTTGAAACTGCACTCAGGAAACGCGCTGGAATCGGATAATTCTATTTAGTCGGAGGCATTTCAAATACCTGTCCCAAGCCTTCGACCTTCTTCAAAACTACGCGGTAACAGGATGTATAAACGCTGGTGATATCTAGAAATAAAAGGTTCTCAAACAGGCAAGAGTTTTAAAATGATTATACTATTTAGGTACAGTCGATAAAATAGAAATCAGAGTAGCTGTCGTTAACACCCTAGGTCAAAATCACACCTTGTCTCCAAGGGTCTCTGACTAATTTGTCTTGATATACGCATTGATTATATAGGGTACTAGTGGAATGTTACCCGGCAATGCTCGGGTATCCGCTTCCTTCCACCTCCAACTCTCCCCCCCCCCCTTTTCCCCAAATAACTTATGTTACTCAACGTTCCTTCTGCTATCCCTATTCAAATTCCACTTTTCATTGGTCCTTTTCAATTTCCACCTTCGCATTTCTTTAATTTTCATGACGATCGGTCAAACGGCATAGAAGTTGATGTGTTGCAGCGTCATCAAGTGGCGAGTTACAACAAAGTAAATGGCGCGAAAATATTGTCTGTGCTGAAATACAAATGTATACCAATTTTTATGGCGTTTGCTCAAACGGGGTAGAAGTTGATGTGCTGCAGCGCCATCTGGTGGCGAATTACAATAAAGTGGATAGTGCGAAAAAAAAATCCGTGCTCAAAAACTATGAATACACATTTTCATGCCGATCGGTTAAACGGTATATGAGTTGATGTGCTGAGGCGTCATCTAGTGGCGAATTACAACAACGCGGATAGCATAAAAACCTACTTTATGAAAAATACATATATTTCCCAACTTTCATGGTAATCGGTCAAACAGTGTTGAAGTCTATTAAGCTCAGACATACAGAGAGAATATTATACTAATATCCATTTTTATATAAATTTAGATTACATTGCTTAATTCATAGTACGTTTTGGCAACCTTTCTACGCCGCGACATGCAGGTGGCGCTGATAGTATTTGTCTGGCGAAACTAATAGCCATTTATTTGGACATCTCTAATAACTTTCATAATCAATGGTTTTTTTATAACGGATTTCTTGATTATAAAAACCCAATAATTTAACCAATAATATCAATAATAACATTCAGTTGTTAGTACCATCTATCGCATTTTATATAGGCTGATGATTACATCACAGAAATAATAGGGAGAGATAGAATGCTGTATATTAGTCTATCTGAACATTATGTGCGTAATTATAACGTATTGAAACCTACATGATTAAATAAAAATTGACAGATTCTTGTAAATAATGTTAAGAGAATTAGTGCTATATTATAAAACTTTGGCCGTTATTATATTATTATTTTATTTCGAAATAGAATACCATATAGAAGTGGTTAGAACGTCTATAGTGCGCGGCCATACCGCCATACCTGCTACGTTAATAACTTTGAAGCAGAATAAGAACGCTGCTACATTAATAATATATAAGAGAAGGTAAAACAACACTTGGAACTATAAGTGCCATCTAAACTTGTGTATCGTAGTAAAATATTAGCTGCCAAAACCTACTCCGAAGTTGAGCAATGCAATACCTACCCTATATAATCAATGGATATGGGAAGGAAATGTTATTTCCGAATACCTAACCGTAATTATCAATATTATGCAAAGTAAAAGTCCTTAAATCTTACTAATGACGTCATATACAAATCCAATATATTTGACTTTTATTTAGTAACAGCTCGCTCAATTTTTAATAACTGTATATTGTGTAGTTGTAATGTTGCATATATGCTAATATGTGAATTTCGATATTATATTGTTATATTTATGAATTAATAGATTATTAGTTATATTTATGATTAATAGATTGACCCACACAGAGAAAAGAGTAATAGAGTTTGTTTTGTTTGTTTGTTTCTACTTTTTAGTGTGAAATCTAAATGGGCGGGTTTATTGTTATATGACAATCTCTTACAACCAACTTTACTATGACGTGTTCTTAAGTATGTGTGCTTGTAATATGTGTGTAAGTATGTGTCTTGTTATTGCATTCGATCGACAGAAATAAAAATGGAATTCCGTTTTTATCACAAATTTTATCCCAACGGAAACTGATGACCCAGCCGGAAATCGAACCTAGGACCTTACAATGTAAGATCAGGCGACCTAACCATTATGCCACCAGTTATTCTTAGAATACAGCTTCAAAAAGTCAAGTTTTTTAGGGATACACCTCTAGTGAAAAAATCAACGGCTATCGATAAGGAATATTGGGTCGTTATACTCACTAGCCGGTAGATCGTAAACGACATATCACTTATCTGCGCTTGCTGCATTGGTGCGTCCTCTAGAGGGGAACGCGGAGGGCGAACAGATTAAGCTCGTTGAATTCCTCTTACATGATTACATATTATTCACTGCAAAATTAACGAAAATGCAATACCCATACCCACATCTACTTTACGGGTCTGTGCAGGTCGGACAAAGAGCACAGCCAAAATAGACAAAATTCAAATCATCGTTAATCAGGCAGGGTCGTAAATATGTCCAAATAGAAGTTTTAAATTTAATAGTGAAAAAATCAAAATCAGTCCATGGGTCATATACAAATCCAATATATTTTACTATTAGTAACAGCTCGCTTAATTTTTAATAATGTAGATATATAATTTCGAAGACTATCGCGGCTGTATACATATTTAAAAATATATATAATTTTAAATAGTAGAACGTATGGTATTACATGAAACGTGCTGGTAATACCGTAAATGGATCGTATAGGGTGGAGAAGAGCCTGACAGATTTCAAATTTGAATTGTGCGCCGCCGCGATAGCTTGGTCTGGTTAGAGCAGTTGGTGAGCAAACTCTTACCACGAGGGGCCAGAAAAATGAAATTAATTTCATGGGGGGCCGGCTCGAGAGAATTACAACTAAAATTGTTTTTTTTTAAATATTCTTTATTATTTATTATGAACGTTACAGATAGGTGTACTATAAAAATAAACTGCCTAATTTAATTGCTTGGTGTATGTGAAACATGGAACTGCTTTTGATTGGCCATCTCGTTACCGGGTTCGAGCTGAGATCAGTTAGCCTGCTTCAAAAACTGTTTTTTCGCATCTTCATGGTGGGGAATGTTTGTTCGCAAAAGTATGATGAAACAAACATTGTCATAACTTTCTGGGCATGAGCAATAATCTTTGGAAATTGTGCTTTGGGCAGTGATTTAAATATTTTTTTTTGTTGAATTTAAGAATATCTGTTTGAAATGAGTGCTACACTGCAACTCAATCATTTCCGGGCGGGTATTTATTCGAGTCTACATTAAAAGGCATGGAGAAAACATCTAAAGTTGGCTGAATAATTTTGAAATCCTGAAACCTGGTTTCATATCTCTTTGTGAAGTTTTATCAAAATTCGAGTGAATTCGTTCCCTTTGTTTTCACATACTGGAACGTTAATTTAATCATGGAACGTGGGTTAACTTTAACTTGTCATTCTCCATTTAATTTTAAATAAGTAACTATATTAAAAAGAATTAAAAACACAGAATAGAAATATTACAGAAAGTGAAAGTGAAATCCTCGCCGTTCGGCCCGTCAGCAATCTTGCATTTTAGCTACCTGATTTAGTTTTTTTTAAATAGCCTTGTAATCGGCGGTAAATAAATGGCATACTTAGTCGCATTTATAGACATATTTACTTATTTTTTCTCTGCTTCCGTATATAATATATGACTAGTTGACCTGCCAGTTGGCTCTGCGCTACCTTGTATAATTATAAAAATATATCTGTAGATTGGTTTTAAATAATGTTTAGTACTTTAATAGGTAAATTGGTGTCATCCTGTGAGTTTGGTATATGGTAGATTTTTTCAGCAAGGGCATACAGCAAAACAGAACTGATGCTTTCAGGAGAATGGAGAAAAGCAGGCTGGCGAATAGTCAAAGACGGGCAATTCTCATACATTTCCTTCTATTAAAATAGATTTGTACGGTACTAGGCCACTGTACGGAAAGACCCTTCTCTCCCTATATTTTTATTTTTCATCAAATAATTAAAACACAAGCACTAATAATATAAAAATATCTTTTTTATACATGCATAAAACCAATTGATAAGGGTTTCATTCAGATTCTTTACTTTTGATTAGGTCTTACAACTACACCTACTACAAATATGCAGTAAGCAGATACCTTACAACACTTGCATAATTTTATAGATTTTGCTGATTTGTATCACATTGAAGAACAATAATATTTCTAATTAGGTTTTCATGGAAAACAACGATTAGTGTAATATTATATCATACAAGACTTCAAGCCCGCTTACAACGGACTGATTAGATCTTTGCTGTAATGATTTAGCAAAATAAGAATAAATAAGTTGTAATAAAATTGCAAATTGAAACTGGAAACAGGCGAAGCCTGTATAATTAAACATGAATGCGAAAATCAGGAGTATCCTCAGGATATCTTTAACCTGATTTTCATTGCACTCATATTATTGGTACCACTATTTAATTAAATAATCAAAATGAAATAAATCAAAAAATCAAAAATCAAAATAATCATAATCAAAATCAAAATCAAGATATATTTAAAGAAACAATAATAATAATCAACTTAGCAAGTAATCATTCAAAAAAATTAAAAAAATGTGGGTTTAAAAAAAATCTTACTTTAATACATATGTATTCTTGTATTGGTAATCGCGATGGCATTCCCAACCGATTCCATACAACCGCAAATATGTAGGCTAATTACTGTGATAAAAGAGAGTCGGCTCATAAAACTTTTCATGAATATTAAAAAACGAGATAGGTAAGTATACAAATATTTTGGTATCAGTACCTAGAAACTTTCCTATACGCCTTGCCCGATAACACGATACTGATTTGATAAAGCATAGGTAATTTTTTTTTCAACTTCGATGTTTTCGAGGTAGACTATCTTAATCATTTTTATCAGCTTAGGGCCATCCTAAATCTAGCCATCTACGTGGGCTAGATTTAGTTCTACCTGCTACAAATTTAAAAAATGAAAACGTATAATGTTATGTAAGGATATAGCAGGGATAAGGATAAGCAGGTAGTTAATTACTGGATAGGAACGATAAGCAGGTAGTTAATTACTGAATTGGAAACACGAGTCTCCAACTCCAATATGGCGCAGCCCTTTACAAGGCTCTAGCTCGTTAATCAGCCACAAACGAGGCAATTCATCGGCCGCAAGCATCTGCCGATTCGATCATTCGACAGATTTCATTAGCAAATGCTTACCTACGGGTTCAAAAGGGATCGCCCAGCGGTGAATGGAGCGAGGAGCGCTGAAAGGTTTTATGCGTCGCGTCTGTTTAAAAGTTTACGCTTTCGAGTTTCCAAATATCGGCACTCGTCGATGACTACGCGACCATATGACGGATCGGATAGGGTCGGTTCGCAATTTAAAAAAAATCGGTTCTGTCACCCCAAGATTTTCCTGTAAAGTAGCCAGGAACTTAATTCATCCGAATATTAATTTCATAAAATCTAAATTGATTTCATAAAGTCTTTTCGACTTTTCGAATTTTGTGTCTGCTGTTGACCGTTGAGGAGTTCCCTCATCGGGAGCCAACCTAGGGTACATCAGCCATGTCATAGTGAAACTTGGAAGGGGCTATCATAATTGAATGCGTATACAAAATTTTGAGTCTCTGAGTTTCCTCGTCGGGAGCCAACCCAGGGTACATCAGCCATGTCATGGTGAAACTTGGAAGTTGCAATCGTAAATGAATGCGTATACAAAATTTTGGATTTCTGCTGTTGAGCGTTGAGGAGTTTTCTCGTCGGGAGTCGACCCTGGGTGGACGGATTTCAACAACAATCTTTTCAGCCATTGCTATGACCAAATCATGCCTGCATGTAAAATTTCAGCCCAATCGGATGAAGCGTTTCGGCGCTATCGTCGGAGAATACACACAGACAGACACACAGAAGTGCGTCCACAATACTTTCCTTAAACAGGAAAGTAAAATATATTGTGCGGGCTCACTAGTTCGGGTTGTAGTATTTTATGTGAAAGCGTCACAATCTCCGATTCTTCTCGAAAATAAAGGCGTGGGCAAACGATCACGATCTGGTACTGGGCTGTGTCAGCCACGCTTACGGATTTCAGCTGGTCTAAAGATGTATTACATTTCCTATTACAGCGGAGGGTAGTTGTCGGCTTGATGTCTTCGACCCTTGAATCGATCTGTTGGCCACCCAATACCGAGTGACCATGGCGGGCAAAGAGCGCCTCGGTCCGCAAAATATTCCAACTGAATAACCGCTTACGTCAGGTAGAGGCCGCACTAGCGACGAAGAGAACTCAAGAGTAGAGGAAAACTCTACTGTTTCCGATGTATCAGTGTCTTCACGGTTACGTTTCAAATGAGTTCCAAATGACACGTTTGATATTCTGAAGTTACATACACTGAAATCAAACGAAGCACAATTACAGACACAAATTTCATGTTTTCTTCATATAACATTTTGACTAGCGCGCACTCTGAGACTAATTTCAACTATAAACTTTTCAACTCTTGCAATGGCCGAATGATGCCTGTATCCCAAATTTCTGCTCACGAATGAAGCGTTTGGGCGCTATCGTGGAAGAATACACACAGATACACATAAGTTCGTCCACAATACTTTCCGTGCCAGGAAAGTGATAATATGGAAACTGTTCTTATTTGTATTTGGCCAAAATGCAATGTCTCGACTTTTGCATGGAGGGGACGGATATGGGCGTTGTTTATGCTAAAATAATCATAGCTGTTCTTCAATCATTGAATAAATACACTCAGGAGTGTATTAATTCCTAGGTTAAATAGGAGATGCTTCTTCATAATACATATATAAGATTCCTCTATGTACTTTTTTAGCTAAAAAGAAGCCCCAGTTCTATCTCGCATTGCCGAGCAAATTCTCGCGAATAAGTTTTGGCGAAAATAAATGCAGTGCCTCTGCTATGCCGTCGCACACTGCCATGTGAATTTTAATAATATTGGCCTCATACTAGCTAACCCTCTTCAAACACATTCACGTTGAAGCGTATTAAAAAAAGAATAGTTGGTCATCTCGAGCCCTATTCTCGAAATACATACCTACGTTGCACCGAACCATCAGGGAATAGCAGAAATGCAATTATTGATAATTATTATGTATTATTGGTTTATATCCAAAAGCCATTCCCAAAAATTTTAGAAGATGGTGAAATACATGAGATGGTGCCGACTGTGTGTGATACAAAATTCATATTTTGTAACAAGTTTGTGAAATACCTATTTTTAGTTAGTCTAAGTAAGTACTATAAAAACTAACGAAAAAGAAGAAAATGTTTGAAAATAGGTAATCTATTAATATATAATTATTAGTCAGTTAAAAAGTAAAAAGGTAACGGAAAAATTAGGCAGATAGGGTAACATTATATAATTACTCAAAACTAACGTATCGGTCACTTATCGGGACAAAGATTGGGACATATAAGCGATTATAAATTAACAAAATCGTCAGGTGGAACCAACTAGCAAGTCAGGCAGGCGGCACACGTGCGTACGAGAGCGCGCGGCGCCCTTGACTGGCGGTCAGCATGACCTATGAGAATATGAGTAGTGGTAGCGTACGGACAGCTACATCGATTCTTTAGTATGGAGAAGTCCTACATTCTTTCTAGTATGCTTGAAGGTACCTATTTATACATATTCCACAGTCTGTACCTAACTAAAACATCTTATTCCACACAAATTCAGATATTGTGATGTTTATTTATTAAATTTAATATATTGGGTATTGGCATGAAGGTACTGGTCGATTAATATATCTTGAGGCGGCTGAATGTATTAGTACATAAAAATAGTAAACTCAGGAGGTTAGATACCGATTTAACCCTTCAGGCCTCGACCCCTCAGCCGATTGACAAGTTGATGTCCCAAAAAAATTTTGTAAAAATTAGTAAAAAAATTGAATTATGACACTGTCTCACCAAAACATGAATTACTGCCAAACCACTGTACCCATAATTAAAATAAAACATATTACCATAATAAAATATAATAGAATAAAACAAATTAATTTAAAATTAAATTAAAACCGTCACGCTGAATCATGTTGTGGCCGATATCGGCCAATTGGGGCTCTAGAGATTAATTAGCGTGCTTTGTACTAGGAATTGTGTGAATAGAAACAATAATAGGACGATGTCTCGTGCCTCTGGCCTATGCTATGCCTATGGCCGCTTGTGTGCTACAAGGTAAAGAGGTAAATATCCCCTCAACGAACATCGCTCAGTCGTTTTAGAAATATTATAAGTAAATATCGTTCTAATATCAAAATTAGTCGACTTGGGTCGCGAACTGGCGACCTGGTGCCGATCCACATATGCCCATCTCCCAAGTAGCAATGAGATTATATGGAGGCACAGAAACTGCAGTCGCGATCGCCCGTTAAACTTTGTTTTTATACCTCGTGGGATAGAATGTGAAGGTAATGGCTAATGGTAGGTTTAGGTCAAAGGCAGTGTATCTTCAATATTATTTCATAACCTTTCGTTATTCTAATGGCAGTTTTATGTGGCTCTCTTCATTTGCTATGAATTGGATAAGTTTGCCTCTGCATACTTCTTGCTTCTGCATCTTATCTGCTTCGCATAAATCAATTGTATTGTTTTGGATAATTTTATAAAAAAAAAAATAAAAAAATACTTGCTACTCAAATTTGCATTGCGATGGTTCCAGTGTGCGCCGCACCGCGCCGCGTTCCGAGATCGGAGATATCTGCGAGTTTCGACTGAGGGAAAAGGCTCGAATTAACTTTCCAGTTGAGAAAGTTGGTCCGCGCAAAACGAGATCTTTTGAACACCTCCTAATGTTTACGTCGGATTCCACGTCCACTTGCGCGACTGTCTCAAGGCAAGGCGAATTACCAGCTGCCAGACCTGACGCGACGGAGAAGGCGACAACCTTTCTGATTAGTTAAGCTTTTTCAGGCTCTTTCGAAGACTAATTGAACCAAAATTCTTAAGAAAGTGTATATCTAAAAATATAATTTTCAAGATATTGAAAAAGAAGTCGTACAATTTCTATTTGCAGGTTTACTGCTTTCAATTCTTTGAATGATTTACAGATTGTAACTGCGATGAAATTATAAGCAGCCTGTTCAACAAAGTTATTTTTGAGATATTGTGGACAAAGCCTATATTGTCCTTCCAGCTGAATGAAAACACCGATACTTCGGACACCTAATAGACTTATGGCTCGGTAACTAAAAATCAAAATATGAGAGTAATGACATTGGTACTGTCTGGTTTATTACTTAGTTAGGCGACATACATAAGTGTACCTATTTACTTCACGGGCATTTTTTTTAGTGGATGAATCAGTACAACAACCTAGGCAACTTTTAATTTAAAAAAATGGAAAAAATGTTTTTTGCAAAAAAAAATGTTTTTTTTTGTATTTTTTTATTTAAAAATTTAAAGTTGTCTGGTAAATAAAGGTTTGAGACACGTTTGAGCGCTCCGCGCCATCTAGCGGCAGGTAATATAGCGTATATAAACAATATTAGTGACATTTTACCTACCGCTAGATAGCGCATCACAGCTTTTCATAATAGTAAAAAAAAATACCAAAAAAAAATTTTTTTTGTTTTTTTTTTTAATATTAAAAGTTTTGCACTTTGTTGTACTGATTCACCAACTAAAAAAAATGCCCGTGCAGTAAAAACACCCCATATATGTATATAACATTATTCCTTAACTTTTATATTCATTTTTGTAAATTGACATTACTTAAAGTTCCGTTATAATATTTAAGAATAGTTGATAAATTGTTTTTTTTAAATATTTCATTACTTGTATAACAAAAAAAGCAGCTAGACTTAAATTGACATCCTCTGATTGCGTTCCTTTCTTACCCGCAGCGTCCTAGGCGTAGGCCACACACAGCGGAAGTAAGACTCGCACGCTTCGCGGACATGCGTCCGTTTAAAGAACTTTTGTACAAATTGTATAGAAAAGACTCGACGCAAAACATACAGAAAAGACGGGGGGGGCGCAGACCCGTTTGTTCCCGTCTGCGCCCTGTCCGAGTCTTACGTCCGTTGTGTGTAGCTTGCGCCCTACAGTTATATAAATACTTATTTTTATTTAAAAAAGCATACAAAAATATACAGGTTATCAGAAACCAGCATACACTTTGGTATCCCGGACTAAAATGAAATAAACAAACAATAGAGTTCACCTAAGTTCTGTTGAGCAGAAATTATAATATATGAGTGCAATTTTATCTAGAAGCGTTTAATGCGTTGTTCGACCGCCTCTGGCTTTGATCAGCAGCCACTCCTTTAGGCATGGTATCAACAAGGTTTTGCAACCTTTCTTTCGGTATTTAATTGTGCCAAACTTTAATTATGGTTTCCCGAAACTCTCGTTTTGTTTTGGGATGGTTTTGGGATATTGTCCTGCCAATTAAACTCCATGGATTCTCAATGAGACTAAAATCTGGCAAGTTTTGTGGCTATGGGGACCAAGAACGTTAGAATGTTAGAATTTTTAATCTTTCAATACTTGAATTATTATTAATGAATAAGGATTACAATAAAATAATTATTGTTAATACATTGAATGAATTGAATTATAATTAATTCTTGCAATACATATTTTAATCTGGTATGCCAAATAAGTAACTTTCTTACTTTCTTTCTTACACAAAGTTGGGGTAGGTCAACAATCGACCTACTGCTAGTATTTTCTCATCCGTTTAATCCGTTAAGCACTCCATCGAATTAATATTATGCGGATTTGTCTGCGATTAAAACATAATCTGGTTGAAACGGGAAGCTCTACTCTGTGCCTGGAATCTTTTGTTTCTCCGACTGTAAATTTAAGATAGAGTTTACTCAGCAGCAGCTTGCGCCGTCGAATGGCTGCCTAGCGCAGTGCGGCTGCAGTAGCTTCATGTTTGTCCCGACAAAAGGACGCTTTGTTTATCGCAAATAGCGCGCTTTTGTTCCTGCCGAGGAGAGGAAAAACAGACCGAGAGCCAGCGGCGAAAAGGTCACGTCATATTAGGACATTTATTTATGCCATACTTGCCATATTTGTGTTATACGTCATACTTACCATATTCTCGCATGTCCCTAGATAATGTCAGTTAATGGTTCCTGTGCAGTTAGGCCACTCGTTTTCATGGGTTTGCTCAATTCAAGGTTCAACTCCTATCCGGTTTTCCCCTGCCACGGCAGAGGGATCGATTCCTATGGGACATGTCCTTCGGGCGCTGCTGGACCGTTTGCGCATTGTGCGGCGTAAGCCAATCGACTGTGCAATCCGCCGAATAGCCGGAGGTTTCTAGCAAAGCTCATATACGTTTCCTAAGAAGTGGGTGTGGTTGCTGAAGCCTCCCGTCAGCTACTCTTGAAGCCTCCCATCGGCCAACCGATCCCGTGTCGACATCCAGGCAAAGAACGCCACAGTCCGCGATAAATTCGATCTGAATTACTGCTAACATTAAGTAGAGGTTGCGCAAGCGACTTTAGACCCGAGACCAGACGGGAGGACTGAGAAATCCTGTCAAATCTGGCAGTGAGGGCGCGAGACTGCCCGATGGCTCCACTTCCCAGTGCAACGCAGTAAGGCGTCGGAGCCTTATGGGCAAGTTGGAGTAGCTAGACGGTGGACTGTTCGTCCATAAGTCTACGTTCACTACAGGTTGGATGGACGATCAATATCGTTATACTTTCCTGGGGTGGCGGGTTCACCCGTTGTAGGTGATAACTCCCTAGTGTGCTAAGATCTGGATCATGGATCATCTGCTCCGTAGTTTGGCTACCGAGAGCTGTCACGTTTGGCGATAATCAACTGAAACGTAACAATTAACTTAAGCCTACGCAGAGATAGTTAAAAGGTATAAAACAGTCTAAAATATATGAAAATAAGAGTAAAATAATATCCTCGATATTGAGAAAAAGAACTGTTTGCACCAGCGCCAGCAGACGAATTTTTGAGGCTCAAAAATTGTTGTTTTTAGTTCTTCGTCATCTCTTAAACAATTTAGAGCATTATAATATTTGAACGAATTATTAAATGTAATAATGCATTAGTTATGTGTATTATTAATTATACTAATTAAATTCATAATTAGGGGTTGGATAAATATAGATCATCGGAGAGAGGGTCGACAGCGCCTATATTTTAATCTACGAGCTATAGACTATTCTGACCAAAACTCTGAACTAAAAAACTCTGTGAGATATTAAGTAATATGTACATATTATTATAGTATTTCCTAGCAATTTTTGGCGGAGATTTCAACCTATTATTATTGACAATATTTATTTCATGCTAGCTTAACCCGGCCACGCCTCGCTGTGGCTAAGTCTGATATGAAATGAATGGGAAACGCACCGATATCGTAGCGCATCGGAGATTTAACCGGTGCGGGAAGACTCTTGTCTCATGTATTCGCATGCAACGCTTTTTCAACATTTCATTTCACAATTAAAACACGCGTGTCTTCTAATGCAACTTTGTGTCAACATTTTAAGTCAATCGACCAACTACTTTTCGGGTTCTGCGACATCGATATATGATCCCCTAGATGGGCCTTTCGCGCTCGAAAATGACCCCTTCAAAAGCACGACTGAAAGCCGACCAGTAATAGTTTGGTCGCAGTCCGCTCAGTCCGCTGGCAGACAGCCGACCGTTTCCGGTGTGAGAGCTGCCGCGAAGACTATCGGACGCTATTCTTTCGCATACCGTTCAATTTATCGCTCTCTCTGTCACATGATTTACGAGCAAAGGGAATGTGGAGCCAACTTTTTTATATGTAAGGGCATATCTAGCTAATATATCGATATTCTGCGAGCACAAACATGTGCAGGCTGAATTTTTATATATAAAATTTTTTGCTTTTATGGTGCAAAATGAATTTTGGGCATTTCCCACATAAAATTAGACAACTGATTGTGGCGCTATTATATTACTTGTAAAAAGCTGTGATGATTATAGTTTATAAACTATGGGCCGGATTGCGTTTCTTTGTGAACTAAAACTAAAATTAGTCCAAGCGAACGAGACAGAGCAATACGTTGGAGCGAAATATGAAACGAACGATCGTCGATAAATACTACCTGCCGAACTTATACTCGTCCGAATTAATTCGCGCATATTTCGTGTGGTGTAAGATTCAGAAGATTTGACCTTGGCGGACAGTTTTAATGCGAAAAAGTGACAACCGATCATCTTACATTCCGCTCTAGCGTATTGCCCTGTCTCGTTCACACGGACTAATTTCCGATTTTAGTTCACGAAGAAACGCAATCGAGCCCTATGTCGTTGCGTCTAAGTACTCAAAAAACAGCCTGTTGTAAGCTTGAAGCATCGTAATTTCTGCGCTTACCCTCCTTATTTCGTTATATTTCTCATACAACCTACCATTTATAAGAAAATAAGCAGCTTATATGTGTTAAACCTTATATTTATATACAGGATGAGTTTTAATTAACAGGCATCCTTCAAAGGGGTGCATCCTATATTATTATTAATGTAGGTAAATGTGTTTCATTAAAAGAGGCGTTTTTTTTTTCATTTGGAAAAATACAACTACCTATCTGGAGTATTTGCCTACTCCAGTTAGTAGTAACATAGTAAAAGAGAATAGTAGTTCATCTCGTTTTTACCACGGTAGTGACTTGAGTAAATAAAGTAAGTAAGTATCATATATAAATATATATTCTACTCATTTCCACTGTTTAAAGAGTACCACCATTCTTGCTCCTGAAATTTCATTACTGCCCCAATATGTTTTATGTCACCACAAAATCTGGGTTCTTAAACATATTATAGCCACAGTATAATAACACCCATTAAGTTCACTGAGGAGCTACAAGGTAATGCAAGAAGAGGATGCGACGGAAGTGGAGGGAGGGGTAAGTCATGTTGCGTCCTTATGTCCATAGTTACGGCGCTGTGGGCTGTGACTTGCTATGGGCACAGTTTGTGTCCGCTCTTACTATTACTTTTTTGTGGAGATTTACGAGTCGACGCCATATAGTATTCTCAGAACCAATCGGTAGCATAATAGCATCTGCGTCGCCGGGGCACCGTAAATGTGGCCGGGACGATGCTTCAATAAGAATACGAGTAATCATATTACGATTTATGGTAGCCCTTAAGATTCCTGACGTCACTTGCTTCGATTTCAATTTTGTTCTAAGAGAAGCTACTCTCTGGTATACTGTGGAATAGCGATAGAAGCATGTATATTAAGTTATTTATAAGACCCAAATAAGCTGGGTTACATTCAGCTTGTGTTATTATAATAATATTGGCACCAGTTACATCGAATATGATGAAAATGACCCTTTCTTACTTTTTTAAATTTATTTATTTATCGAAGTAATGCAAATATGTTATATGGGGGCACAATTTCCGAACTTAGGTACTATGCACAAAAATATTTTGAATATCGTGTCAATACCAGAAAATTGTTACAACGCATAGTTCAGTGGTAAGGTTACCTAAATAGGCCAGGACCTGATCTAAGGTAAACACGCGGGACGAGTGCGCTTATCTCATTGTATCACAAAAATAATATAAACGGGCTATGCAAAATATTATTTTTAAAATATACTGATATTCTATTTGAAAAAAAATAATCGTCAGTAGGTACTACAAGTTTATTGTACATAGTTTATGTAAAAAAAAACAAACTTGAAAAAAAAACACACAGTAATAAGTAATATTTAACAGTAAATATGGACGAAACTTACACTTTTTATATATTTTTTTTAACAAGAAAAGCTTATTTTTTTTTATTTTTTGCGATAGCATTCCACTATACAACTCATGTTAAAATGTCGTAGTATTTTTTTTTTTAATTGTTGATCATGCAGTTTAGTGTGAGGCACGGTTCAAAAATGCTCTAAAATGAAAATTTTCTATATAGCTCCCAGGTTTATTTATTTTTCTCAATTTTCCAATCCCATTTTAAAAATCTGAAATAGCTATGTACAAAAGGTACCTTGAATTACGATATTTTTTTTCAGTTGGCTAACATCATTAGTTATTTCAGTAGGACGGTTCAAAAATTGCCAAAAAATGTAATTTTCGAAATTTACATACATCATCGCCTTAATTGTGTATAAGCTTGCTCAATACTGCATTTAGAAAAATGGCGTATATTTTGTCGTCAATGAATTTTATATGATTATATTGAAAAAAAAAAATATTCAGTTAATCATTTAGTAACAAAAGAATAAAAATGCACTTAAGTAAATTGTGAAGTACATGGAACACAAATAAGTCGGAAGAGTGATTATAAACGGAGCCAAATACTTTAGCCGAATATCGTGTTATTCGGCCAGATTTTATACGAATATTACGTATTCGGTGTTCGGCCGAATCGCCATTCGGCGCAACACTAGCAAAATAAAAAAATGTAGATGTTTTTCAACGCATATGGTTATGTAAAATAATCTTTTGAAGAAGGAGATTTCCCAGGATAAAAAATGCTTAGTTAAGGGTAGGTATTTATTTATGTATATAATAGTAAAGGTAGTAGCCTCCTTTGCTATGGCTCATATTTAGGCAGTCAGTTTTTCGCCAGATTGCCAAGTTTAATGAGATTTTGACATCCTTCACCTTCCTTGAAAACCTCCTAAAATAAGTGCCTTAGTAGTGAAATAGGTTCAACCAAAACTCCCCCTCCCCGTAGGTATCTGCTGTATAAGCACCTTACTAACAATTCTAACAAATCAAAGACTGCTTAAACTCCCAATTTGCAAGAATGAATCATTATTCAATTCGAACGCGACTCAAGTGCAGATTAGTTAATTATATTACAAAACAGGAGTCATCAACCTTTTCCACTCAATTAATTAAGAAACTCAATTAAAACGGCGCTCAGCGTCGTCTTCATTCAGGAAGCGGAACAGAAGTTTCCCGACGGGGTAGGCTTTAAATATTTTCCAGTCGATTTGAGCGTGACATCACAGCTTAATTGGTATCGGTCGCCACTAATTGACTGACCTATTAAATTAGCCCCTCCCATTTGTCCCTTAATTGATCATACAAAACGGCTCGCAGCGAGCCGGTGCGCCAGCCAAAATTCAATTACAAATAGATACGTATACATGCTTCAATATCTATACTATATTTAGGCACCCAGATTCTGCGATAACATAAAACATATTAGGCAGTAATTAAATTTCCGTAGCAAGAATGTAACCCTTATAAACAATGTAAATTCGTAATAGATTTTATATGTATCTACTTACTTTCGTTATTTATGCAAGACACGACTGAATAGACGGCGTTGGCATAGTGGTTAGGTTGCCTGATCTTACAATGTAATGTTGCAGGTTATATTACCGGCCGGGTCACTATTTTATGTTGGATTAAAATTACATTTTAATTCTGTCGATCGAATGCAATAACAAGACATACTTACACATATCACACGCATACATACATGTATACACTTAATAGTGGTTGTTTGTAAGATATTGTCGTACGGTAAAAAAACCGCTCAATGTAAAAAAAACTCACAAAAAAATAAGCTACAGTAGGTGAGTTGTTGAATTTTCTAGATGAAAAAAGTGGACGTATCCGCCTAATTAATAATTTGTTCTAGAGTTTATAAATAACTAAAGATATTTGTATATAAATGACAAATGAAATTGAATAAATCGATGAAGTCTTACTTGCATTAGTGCACTATCTTAATCTACTATAATCACTAGTAATCTTTATGCACTGATAAAGGCTCAAAAGTGGTTGTCAGAGGGAATCGTAATGTAATGTAATGTAATCACAATAATGTAATTACATTACATTAAATTTCGATTCACTCTAATAACATTACATTACGTTACATTACATTACGTAATGTAATGTAATCACGAGTGAAAATGTATTGTAATCACAAGAAACCATACCGCTTCTCATCTGAACGTGTATTTGTGGACTTCCAAATGCTTGACATCCAAAAATTATCAGTCCTAATGTACCTACTACCATGGGAACGTTATAGTAGGTACACTGCAACAGAATGTAGCTTATTTAAATAAAAAGTGTTTATTGGCAATCATACTCAAATAAAATTAATAAAACTTCTTGGTTGCTGTAAAGTAATGACATTAAAAAGGCTAAAAACAAAAATAAATATTTTTGAAAAATCGAACAACGAACTCACTGGATTTGTTTTTGCTTTTGTTTCTGTTCAGTAACAATAAATATAATGAGTGTTCTACTATAATACGATTCTGGTTACGGACTATGTCAATGAAGTTAGCTAGGTATCGCCCGTTAAAAGGCCACCTGTTGAAAGTACAAAAAAAGCCGCATAGTAATCCAGCTGATAGCGTCATCATTTTTTAAGTTTCTCTTTTGATGACTTTTTTTCATTTTCTCTTTTGATGACACATCTACAAACCGAGAGCTTTTTTTAGACACCTCAACCAAAATTTTACACCTAGCCGTTCTCTATATTTGGCGGTTACAGAAAAAACAAGTTTCAAATTAATATCCAATACCTAACTAGGTGAAACCCGCTGAATTTGACGGCCACTTTATAGACCGTAATGTTTAAAACATAAACAACAACATAAGTATTATTTAAGTAGAAGTAATATTTGATTGGATTAATTCGATTACGTTGCGGTGCATTTGATCTACGATCACGTTACCAAGGTTTCCAAGGTCTTGGAGAAAACGGATAGAAACAATCGAAGAGTGACGCGGACGTGACATTCATGACTTGTGACAGAAAGTAAACAAAAAGTTTCGCGCCAATTCAGCTTACTTTAGCAACTCTACGCTAGGTGGCGGTGAAATGATAAAAAATATACTGCATCTTGGGTAATGACCTCAAATAAACATCTCCAAAAAAATAGCACCACTGCTTTACACCTTCCTTTACATACCTAATACTTTTTATTCATGTTATTGATTTCATTTGTTCGCAAACAACATATTCTTTGTGTAGAAATAAATGTGCACACGTAGTAATAAAATCATCTTGTTTTATTTCTGGAACCGGGCCATGTGCCCTGACACTCCCCTACCATTTTACGAATAAAACGCTGACATCTAGAATTTGAACCCCGCACGAATCCACGCAGCTCAGACACCGCCCGTCAGATGGCGCTCCGCAGATCATAATGCAGCTCACTGCTTTACCGGCGGCCCGTCGGCGTAAAATGCATATGGCTGCCAGATGGTTTGTGTTTATGTCAATAAATGCTACGGTTTTCGCGTAATTCGTCTCCGGTCGGGTGTTTCGTCGCGATTTCGGAATAAATAACAGGAGGCATGCCATTTTCCGGGCGCAGTGCATTCGTGACGATGTGTTTAGTACTGTGAAAATAGCCAGTGTTGTGAGTGTGAGGAACTATGATATAGGTTTTCATCGGAAAATATAGGCTGTAAGTTGCTCCTTCATGCTCTATATCAATTGCCTCGATATATCCGCTTATAGCAACAGCTCTCCGGCTTAAAATTGATATAATTCAGTGTTTGTGTGACAAAATTGTGAGAAAAGATAAATCTGCAGAAGTGTCAAAACATAATTAATTGCATTCGGTTTCTTACGAGATTCTGTATTGGTATCGTTATTATTGATTAACTCGATGTTTTTATAATATAAGCAGCGTTACGTTACGTCTTATTAGATAATTTCGGATTTTTTCCGTACTCTCGTATGTTTAAAAAACATTTGAAATCTGCGTGATGTATCGATTTTATTATGGTGAAAAATACACTAATAAAATGAAAACAAAGGTAGATATTGAAGTACGATTGTTTGAAAATGATTGTGTTACGTTGTTTTACGTATTTTTCATGTAATTCAGGCAAAAATTTAGTGTTTTCACAGTAGGAGTTCTCAGCGCAGGATGAAGCTTATATTATCTGATAGGCTATGTTGTTGGGATTGGTTGACCATACAGTTGCTTCATACCTATACTAGTTTTCCACATGGGGCTTATGTACTAGGATGGATCAAAAAGTTCTTGGAATCACTATGAAATTGACCAAAAAAATCAAAACAAAAAAGAAACCTTTTGAGAATCTCCTTCTATTTCGAGACTTTTTTAATGGCGTTTTTCTATTTTTCTGGTAACAGAATTGAAATCAAAGCGAGACAATTCGTAGGGGCTTGCATATGGCCGCCAAATGGGCGCTACTTGGAGGACTCAGATATTCAAACAAGCCAATCTCCACCCCTGCGTAACACCCGAGAAAATGTGTTCAGCGAGAAGTCCTTTTTGTCTTTTATTCCATGATGCTCAATTCCATGTACTCCTTTAGGCTTCGACAAACAACGCGTACCTAGCCCCACGTTAAGCTTTACTAGTGTTGCGTTTTAACTTTGCGTACTTTGGATGTCACACTGAAATCGACTAGATATTGACGCACACTCCGCAAGGTACTATAATACCAGAGCGTACCGCATATCGATAACAGTCGTTGGATAGTTTCGTAGTTGTTGACGATCGACTAATAAATCGATCGACCAACAAATAGAAGATCCACGAATGCAGTATTAGAAATTCCTGAAAAATTTGTAACTTATTTTAATAATCAATAAATAGATTGACAATTTTGATTTTTTTGCCATGTTTTTTATAGGAATTATTATTAGTATTATATAGGCAAGGGTGTCTCCAAACACATTCTATTAGTTTTTTTGTCATATTGCAAGTATTTTCACGCGTGCGTCGAACGGACGCTTTGAATGAAATTTGTAAAAAAAATACAACACCCAACGTTAAAACGGCCTAACGCAATGTCAGAGCGCCGCATACTGCCGTCTGTTTGACAGTATAATACCGTCACAGTACAACACAACTCGGCACTATAGCGCGGCGTCAGGACTTGACGCTGTAGCGCTCTGACGCGCGCTAGGTACACGTTCTGTTCAGCAAAGCCTTTAATTTGGGGAATAAGTGAAAGTCGCTAGAGGGGCTAAGTCCGGTGAATATGGTTGATGATTAAGAATTTTGAAGCCAGCATTTTTTATTGCTATGACGGCAACTTTAGATCGATTAGCTAGCGCTTTAAATATTGTGGTGAAACAAAACACCCCATGCCAACATTCTTCGATTGCTTCTCACACTTTGGGAGACGGAAGACTAGGCTAGGGTAATCGATTTCCCTTTCGGCAAGTAGTTAATGTAAAAAGTTGCTTCGAAATTCTATAAGACAGGTCATAATTTTGCATGTGGTTGGAACAACTCGAAATTCCTTCACAGGAGGACAAGATGGTTGTTTCCAGGACATTCTCTATGTTTTCGTTTCCGGATCGAAACGGTGGGCCAAAATTTCATCTATGCTTATAAAACGACAAAAGTATCTGGACGTCGCGGGAAGATTTTGAGATTTTGGCATGAAAGTTCGAGTCATTGATTTCTGTTTTGCTCCGTAAACATTCGAGGAACCCATCTTGCCGTCACTTTTTTGAATTTTAAAATATCCGTCAAAATTGTTTGAATCTAATATATAAAATCTTTATAGTCTTAGCTAGATGTTTTATTACACTTCTCCTGTGGGAGCTAATGGCCGAGTGCAGTTGAGCCACCCATGTGTTAGGGTCGGCCCAACTCACAGGTCCACATTTATCCGATAGCCTCCATGCAGAAGTATCCCCCACGAGCCCGGATAGGACCGGGATAGGACCTGGATAGGATCTGAGCCAGTGGGCCAGTTCCTGGACGGTTTGCGCACCGTGCGGCATCAGCCATTCGGCTGAGCATTCTGACTGATATCCGGGGGATTCTGGAAGCGGCTTTGTTTCCTATAGAGCGGGGGTGGTTGTTAACCTTGTAGCAATCACTCTTGAATCGATTATTTGGCTACCCGGTACCGGGTGAAGAGCCGGACATAGGACGCCGTGGTCCGCAATAGATTCGGTAGACACCGAATCACTGATTCGCAAGGGAGAGGACCGCGCAAGTACATTGATCCTGGAACCAGTAGGAGGCTGGAGAAATCTAGCTGTAACTGGAAGCAAGCGTCGGCCTGCTGTGTGCAAACCCGTTTCTCGCGATAAGGCGTTGGTTTCTTACGGGCGAGTGGCTCAACTAGACAGTGAACTTTTTCATGCTGTCTTCTACGCTCACCTCACGGGAGACAGAACGATCAAACATCTTTAAAAAATCCTGAGGTGACGGGTTCGCTTGTTATAGTTAACAGCTCAAATTATACTTCTCCTGTCTTCTAAAATGATTGTCTCCATCTTTTTAACAATTTCTTCAGTGTGGGTGGTTGAAAGCCGGCCAGAACGGGGATCATCTTCAGAGCCCGAGGTGCCTCTGTTGAATTCTACAGCCCAGTAGACAACCCTAGAATAAGGCAGGCACTAGTTCGTAAGTTTGTTTGTTTGTTTGTTTATACTCTTTATTGTCAAAATGTCACAATGGGCGGGATTATTGTCATATGACAATCTCTTACAACCAACCCTACTATGACATGTTATATGTATGTGTGCGTCTGTAAGCATGTGTTTTGTTATTGCATTCGATCGACAGAATTCAAAATGCAATTCTGTTAATTTGATCCCAACGGAAAATGGTGACCCAGCCGGGAATCGAACCCGGGACCTTACAATGTAAGATCAGGCGACCTAACCACTATGCCACCAGCCCGTGTAAGTCTGCTGGATGTTCAAAAAAATGTATTTATTAGACATTTTTTTCCGGCACAAGTATGCACTTTATCACCGTTCGTAAATCGTTTCTTTTATTATAGCATTTTTTTAGCATCTCGTTGCACAAAAATATCCTCAAATTTTACTGCTAAATGAAGCGGTTTTTAATATGAATGTTTAAATAAAAAATAATAAGTACAGTAGAACACCGATTATCCAAACTAGTTGCGGAACATGGGCGTTTGTAGTATCTATATTTTCAGATAATCGATTAAATATACATTTTCCAATAAAACCGTGATAATAAAAGAAAGTATTTTTATGATGTCAGAGAGACATGTAATAATGTACCTACATAATCATTATATAAATTTATACATTTAAAAAAGTTAATCAATTTAACTCGGTAATAATATATGGGATGAAAAGCTGGACACTTGTTTTGTAGTCACGCTGTTAAGAAGGCTCGAAGCCTTCAAAATGTGGGCCTATCCAATGATAGTACACATAAGCTGGGTTGATAAGTTAGGAATAAAAATGAGTTCAAGCTTTTGAGCAAGAACATAGAAATATTGGGACAATAAAGACCTGCAAACTTGAATACTATGCTCATGTCATGCGCCATCCCGAAAGATTAGTAAAACATTATACATCTAATAATTCAAGGTAAAATAGCCCGAAGAATAGGTCCGGGACGAAGAAAAATATCTTGGCTTTGTAATCTACAGGACTGTTTTGAGTGGCGGCTAATAAAGTTATAACCAATATGACAGTCAACATTCTGTAGTGGACGAAGCACCGGAGAAGAGAAAGAATAAATAAAATTTATAAATTAAACCAGTTACATTGTTTATGTAGGGATTGCATAATAATATAAGAAGCGAAACAACGACACTAAATGACTGTTCGAATAATAGGTGTTGGGTAATCGGTGAGCTACTTTATAAAATTTTGTAATCACCGCCATCTATCTATTAGATAGACTTTAAACTTCTCGACAGCTGTTCATGGCGTTCATTTGTAGCCAAGTGAAACGCAGCGATTGGCGATGATCTCAAACATTATTTTAAATATTATTCCAAATCAGTATTAATTACTAATTAACCCTTCCGGCCCCGATTGGCCAATATCGGCCACAACTTGATTCTGCGTGACGGCCCCGTTTTAATTTAATTTTAATTTAATTTGTTTTATTTTAATATGTTTTTTTATGTTAATATGTTTCATTTTAATTATGGGTACAGTGGTTTGGCAGTAATTAATGTTTTGGTGAGACAGTGTCGTAATTCAATTTTTTTACTAATTTTTACTAAATTTTTTTGGAACAGCAACTTGTCAATCGGCTGAGGGGCCGAGGCCTAAAGGGTTAATCAACATTAAACACACAAATACTGAAAGTATAAAGTCATTTTTAAAAGATTACCCCACTTTTTAAAGTTATTGTTTTGGAATTCAGCCAATAAGTAATGTTAATTAATTTTGGACAGAATGTAGAGCCGAATGCACCCATTTGATAAGCCCTGTTGCTTTAGTCTATGATTTGAGTCAGGACAGGAAAGCAATTGAACAGTCATTGCTTTTGTTACATAGCAGTAGTGAGAGTGTTCATTTTACTTTTCCGGTAGGGATAGTATTGTGAATGCGAAAATTATTCGCGATAAAGACGGATATACATTTTGAGCCCCCCCCCCCCCTACCCTCAAGACGATTAAGACCACTTCCAGACTGAAATTTCCAGAATGATATTCCTCCTTGATAGTGCCTAAACGCTTTATCCGATTGACATGTAGGCACCATTTGGTCATGGTAAGAGTTGAAAAGATTGGTTGAAATCAGTCCACCTTTTTTTATTTGTTATAATTGGGTTTTCTTCAGTTAACGTTGTGGGCGGCCAGTGCCATCTGTTACCGCGTATCTAACTCACTGTGTACTACCTATGACCGCGACTGCGGGTCGTGTCTGCTTAGACGGCGACGTGTGCTTTCGAAGCATTTTCACCAGATTTCCGCTAGGTGGCGCTATGCTACTACGCAAATGTTTCGATTTGGCTCGGAAGAAAATGAAATGTTTTTAGTAGTAGTGTTTATTCATGAAAGCCTTGTGGTGACAAAACTGATTTAATTATTTTTTTCAGTTTTTAAAGCTTTTATTGGTAACGGCCCACCTTAATGTCTATTGATAATTATCTTACGGGCGGCCGGCTTTTATAACATCACGTGGTAGTACTCAGGCGGTCATCCATCCAAATACTGGCTTCGGTGATCTGATGGGAACCAGTGTTTTAACGCGGCTACGAACGTTACTGCTGTCATAATATCGGTTAAAATGAATTCGTTTCAGAATTTAGCAAACAATGATAATCAATTTATTACAGAATGTAGAGCAAAACGCACCTTTCATTCTTTAAAGGCGGGTACCCGTCAACCTTATAAATGTGACTACTAGTGTATTTGATTCACATTCTCGGGAACACTCCAGACGGGTGGCTCAGTGGAGTATTGTCTACTACAATGGGCGAACCCATCTAGCCAGGATGGGTTGTTCTTTCAGCCTGGTCTGAGGATAAAGACTTAGGGATCAAATAATCCACTAACTAGCTCTGCCAACTGGCCCGTCAGAGTCCAACGCCTTACACGAGGCGCTGAGAAGCAACCAGCGGGCAGCCTCACCCCTGACTACCAGATTTGGCCAGATTCTTTCGGCGTCCAGTCTGTCCATAAATCGAAGTCGCTTACGCGGCCTCTACCTGATTAATTCAGCGGTAATCCAGTTTGAATTTATCGCGTACCAATGCATCCCTTGCCCGTCTTTCACTCAGGATCAGCTGGTCAATTGGTTATTTCAAGAGTGCTGACATCAGGTCAACATTCACCTTCGGAGCTTAGGAAACCGTAAGTCGTTCCCCGACTCCTCCAGTTATGCACATTGTTGAAGTGCACAGTCGATTGGCTGTCGCCTCACAGTACGCAAACCGCCCAGTAGCGCTCGAGTCTCATCCCCCAGGGGAAATTGATCCAGCAGCATGATAGCCTAGATTACTTGTTAATCTTAATGTGAACTCCCTGATGGCCCTTATCGACTCCTTGGTCCCAGCGCAGTGGAACCAAGGCGTTCGGGCCACGGCTCCTGGACGGTTTACGCACTGTGCAGCGACAGCCAATCGACTGTGCATTCCGACTGATAGTCGGGGGAGTCTGGAAACGGCTTTGTTTCCTATAGAGCGGGGGCGGTTGTTTACCTAGTGGCAGCCGCTCTTGAAACGACCAATCGGCTACCCGATACCGGGTGAACAGCTGGGCAAAGGATGCCGGGGTTTGCGATAGATTCGGTAGACATTGAATCACCTCTTTTGCGGTCCTCTCCACCGTAAGGGAGAGGACCGCAAAAATTACCTCGAAACACATCCATCAAACTAATCAGAGGCGGGAGAAATCTGGCCGTAAATGGAAGTAAAAGCGCGAGTATCGGCCCGCTGGGTGCATACTCAGCTTCTCACGGTAAGGCGTTTGTCTCTTACGGGCGCGTGGCGTAACTAGACAGTGGACAGTGGACAGTGGCACTCAAGTCAAGTCTTCTACGTTCACCTCACAGGAGACAAAACGATCAAATATCGTTAAAACTTCCTGAGGTTCGATGGGTTCGCACGTTGTAGTAGACAACTCCAAGTGGTACTTCATTACCTCTCTAATTGGGCCTTCACCCATGTGAGATATGTTATGTTTCATGTGGCCTTTGCAGAGAGGGTTAGTGTAGGAATTGTGCATCTTGACCTAACTGCCAATTGGCAAAGTAAAATATATATTAATACATTTCGTGTTACACAATTTTATTTCTGAGCAATATTAATATTTAATTTTAATATTTATTAATTATTAATATGTATTTATGTATTATTAATTTCATTCTAAAGTAACAATTGATATATTATGAATATTAAAAAAAGGGAATGACAATCTACGTAATAAAACCGCAAACACTGCAAGGATGCCCCCAGATTTGTTAGAACTGATCAATCTAAATAATTCATATATCGTTTAAATGTGTTTTTTGATACCAAGATTTATAATTCATTGAAACTGATTGATTAAATATATTTTTATCACTTTTACAGTTCTGTAAACAAATTGCCAATAAATTGTTTTATTTGCAGCGGCAGTGTAGGTACTTATAACACTAATAACAATAAAGTTGTGTACTATATTTTGCAGACGTTTTATTGAAGAACTGACCTCTGACCTGTATCGTCTCGACTGCGATAATAATTTTACGCTCAATTTAATTTGACCTATAACTAACTAAGAACCTACATGTATCTTTTGTTTATTTATATTTTGGCTGGCATAATGATGATGATGATGCCATTAACAGAGGGGTACAAAATAAGCCTGAGGCAATCAAAGCGAGCCATTAGGGAACCCACACTTATTAAGAAGATACTGCATTAGACTTACTACAGTGGTCTTCAGGAAACAGTGGGCCTACTCACTGGGCACTGCCAACTTAAAAACATACACTTACCACAGTATACCAGACAGTAGCGTCTCTTAGAACAAAATTGAAAACGAGACGAGCTACGTCACGAGTCCAAGGGTTTGCATATGACCGCCACTTGTCTACTACTCCGCCAACACAGATGTTCAAACGTTTTGAGAAATTCGCCGACCTTTGCATGCGTGTAACCAAAGGCGTTCGTCGAGATGTACCCCTTTGCTCACTTTCCTCACACCCTATCCCCGCAATCTCCTATTGCTTGAGAGTGCATATACCGTTCTCTCTCGGTATGCTGTGCACTTACTGGGCCTGATTGCATTTCTTGGTGAACTAAAATCATTGATTTCATATTCCGCTCTAACTTATTGGCCTGACTCAGGCTAATACGCTAGAGCGGAATATGAAATCAATGATTGTCACTTTTCAGCATAAAAATACCAATCTAACATAATGCGCCATACTATAAGACCGGACGAAATGTTTTCAAGCTAATTTAGATGGCTTGATGCTCGGCAGGTAGTTTTGTGTGTGAAAAATACATATAAATAAATCATAATTAATAAATCATTCATTTTATATTCCGCTTTACGCATTGCTCTGTCTCGTTCGCATGAACTTTTTTCCGATATTAGTTTACAAAGAAACGCAATCGAGCCTACTAGGGTTACTCGATGACTCCATTTGCAGAGATTGCAGAATAGAAGAATTGACGAGCATGTAATATACACATGACGGCTTTGGCTGTAAGACTATTTTTACAGTCATATGAACCTGCTATGGTCGATTTGTACGGCTTCCATCCACCGTCAAATCTGTGACTGGTCTCCTAGGTGAGCTAGTTGCAGGATCCATGGTTTGGACAGCTAGCCAATTGACGGTATGGGACCAAAGGGAACGGTATGCCTCATTGAGCCTTAACGTAGGATTGCGAATAACCATGTGATCGGCTATCCTTCTCTTATCATCACATCATGATTGCAATGGCTTTGTTTGAATTCTTTCAATGATAGCATAATTTCTGATTCGGTCAACCCCTCACATTTTAAACATCACCTGTAGATACGAAGCGTATATTAGTATATCATTGATATTATCATAATATATAATAACGATATTTATCTGATATTTACGCATTGATATTTATCATGTAATGATATTTATTGTTAGTTTATTTTGACAACTTCGGGTATTCATAAGCCATTTACTGTGACTATTTTATAAGAATCACCTAAATTATTGCAAATTCTGCACATCAAAAGGCTTCCCCTTGAGGTTGGATACAAGCATAAGGAAGAGAATGAAGTAAGTTGAACAGGTGTGGTTGTAATATCGCTTAATTATCGGGTGCCATCAACTACACGTTTCAAAATCCGTTTTTAATTATTTTATTATGTTATCGTTTTAGATTTTATATCTTCTCCAAGGCCCCTGACGTTCAATGGAATATTGTTGTAAAATTTTGGACAATCCATTTTTTCCCTTGCTCTATGTTAAATCAAATATTTTCAACATAAGATACATTGCAACGAATGGCTATTGTCAATGAGTTTAGGTTTTAATTATCTGAAATGTTAGAATACAATAATAATTGATTTTCCTACCTAATAAGTTTTAGGTTGGTGAAAAGTTAAAATTTTTATATTGTTTGTATTCAACGCTGTGAGTTCTTTCCGCAAAAGAGCTATTTAAATATATTATAAAATTTAAATAATTATTGTAAGGCTATTTTCATCCTGAATTCCTACGGTTTATTTTAAATTTTAACTAATGTCTTTTTTTATTTATCGTTTCAGCCATTCGTCCTGAGGTGCTGCATCATTTCTTCCGAAGACTAAAACACCGGGTAAGTCTTTTTTTATGTTATCTTTGTAATTACAATGAAATATTTAATTTATACACACACACACACTTTTCGGAGCTTTCGTTGGTATTTAATATAATTATTATAGGTTTGTGATTAGATTTTTAAATTTTGCCATCTAGCGGTTTAGTTTCGTATTTCTTTGAAATCAGGTTTGAGCAGCGACTTTTAGGGTTGTATTAACGTTCTGGTTTGCGACTTTGCTAACGGAGACTCGCTATCAGTGCGCGAGCGGCCCGGTAGATGGCGATGTTTAAATACTTCGAATTGAACTTTCACCTCAACAGGGCTGGCTGTACATTGGATGCGTTTTTTAACGCAAAAATACAAATTCCAAAATGGAAATGATTTTTAGGCTACAGGCGGATTCAATTGGTAAGACACCGTCGACTACGTCGACTAGTTTTCTGGGATTCTCAGGCGATGTAACGAATGTAACGACACGAAACCAGATATACAGGGCTCGATTGCGTTTCTTCGTGAACTAAAATCAGAAATTAGTCCGTGTGAACGAGACAGGGCAATACGCTAGAGCGAAGTGTGAGATGACCGGTTGTCACTTTTTGCATTAAAACTGCCCGCCAAGGTCAAATCTTACACCGCACGAAATATGCTCGAATTTATTCGGACGAGTATAAGTTCGGCAGGTAGTATTTATCGACGATCGTACGTTTCATATACCGCTCTAACGTATTGCTCTGTCTCGTTCGCTTGGACTAATTTTAGTTTTAGTTCACAAAGAAACGCAATCGGGCCCACAGTGGGCCTGTTTGCGTTTCTTTGTGAACTAAAACTAAAATTAGTCCAAGCGAACGAGACAGAGCAATACGTTAGAGCGGAATATGAAACGAACGATCGTCGATAAATACTACCTGTCGAACTTAAGGGGCAATTATATTATCGGACGCGTCCGTAAGCCGCGGCTTACGAACGTATGCACAGTCGTCCGCGACTGACGTCCGATAATGTGCACGGCTCAATAGAAATTCATTACACAGGTAACCTTTCAATCGCGTCCATAAGCCGCGGCTGACGGACGCGTCCGATAATATGTTTGCCCTTTTATACTCCTCCGAATATTTTCGAGCATATTTCGTGCGGTACAAGATTTGACCTTAGCGGGCAGTTTTAATGCGAAATAGTGACAACCGGTCATCTCACATTCCGCTTTAGCGTACAGCCCTGTCTCGTTGACACGGACTAATTTCCGATTTTAGTTCACGAAGAAACGCAATCGAGCCCAGTATTTATAATTTCAAAATTCGTGCGCGCGTCCCATCGTTATAGTTATGAGAACAACGGGAAGGCTCGCTCGCGGTTCTCTCTGAACACTCGAGTGAACGCTCAAGGCACTTTTTGGAAAAAGTCTTAATAAAACAGCAATAAAATGAATCCTAAGCGCAACTTGTGTTTTAAAAGTGTTTTTCCAGGACAAAAGCCGCTAAGTCGTTTATTATACAAGGTTAAAAATAATATAAATATATTCTATAGCTGTAAAGTTGACGAACAAAGCTGAATTGTGAGACATAATGCAATTTTCACTTAAATTTGCATATGTTTTTCGTTATTATTGAATCGTATTTGTATGTTTTATTATTTATATTTTAGTATAAACTTTATACATTGACATTACAATATAAGACATCTTTATTACGAGACAATTTTTACGACAGTTTTTTTACAACAAAGACGGTATGAATATTCAGGAAATAAATATTTAGATCTTTTTACCTGATTTTTTAACTGAGAATCTCATACATTTCTCAAGTCTAATATACCTACGTTCCTCAACACCATACACATACATTTATATTCCGTCGTCGCTTTAACCACAGTGGTTATAAAATCCATCAGTTATTTTTCTGTGAGTTTCTCCCACTGCTGAAGGGTGGTTTTTGTGGACTGTAAATGTTATTTACCTTCGCGTTCTCTCGTTCTTCCTGGCCGCCGAGTAGTCTCCCGTATCTGGTTCACACTCTATTAGATGATCACACAGTGAAAGAGTTTATTTCAAAAGAACGTTTATTGTCCCTCAATTTACTCGTGAGTTACAGTATACACTTAAATTATGCGCGCGAGTACGAGACCAGCCAAGGGCTGCCGTATGTACAACTATTATCCCGCCGCTTAAGGGTCGTTCATTCTCGACCTCGGTATTTTTGTGACTGTTCGATTTTCCAAAATCGTTCACTAGCCTCGCTAAAGCCCCGCCACTCTAACCCGTGATTGGTTAAAAGGCAATGGCGGCGGTAAGAGACCGGCCTACTGAGGGTTAAGGGGTGTGGCTTAGCGAGAGTACATATTATTCAATCAGGCTTACATTTTTAACTTAAATTAATCTCACCTTAATTGAAGGTAATTTTCTATAATATGTATTACTACTACATTATCATTAGGTTTATAGCGAAAATATGTAGATTAAACATTAACAATACATCATATTTAGTACTTAAAATTCCTTCGAATAGCTAGCAAAATTATAAGTATTTGATTTTATCCAAGCTTTCAGTCGAATAATTAATAGCCTCCTAATTACCTCAAACATTGCGATTATTTTGAGATTACCACATTTGTTTTAATATAAGAGGGTTGCGCGAGCGGCTTGCCGCGTTTACGATTTTTTGTTATCGGTCGACACCCTCGATATATCCACTGCGAGAAATGACAGGCTGATAATTAATTAGGGGTCTTCGGCCCTTAAAGACGGCGATATATTATTACCAGGACCTTTCATGGAATTTTGTCCTGCGTATTTAGTTAGGACTTCCTTGCGGATGATTTTAATATTTGAATGAGCCGTATTTTGTTTCAGTGTCTGTTATTTATGTCTGTTATGGGGTGGCTCGAGCGTGTGAAAGAGGAATATAAGCTTCTAAGAATCGATCTCTCGCGAACAGCCACCCATATTAGAAAATGCAAGTGATAATTCGTACATTTCCCCGCTCATGGCAACGTGCCATTAACTTATTTTACGAATTATTTACCTTAAATCTACGTTATTTATATCTATGGCTTATTCTATTCGGGCGGACAATTCTAATCTAACTAGTTTGCTTATTGACCTGCGATAAATTTTTCCGTCGATTTTTACATCTACTATCCTGACAACACCTGTTTTGTCAGGGTAGACTTCCGTTACTATAGCGCGAGGCCATCTTCCTCTTTCTAGAGAGGGATCCAATATTAACACCAGTTCCCCCACCCTTAGTGGAGGTTGTACCTCCTTCCATTTAGGTCGAGAGACTAGCATAGGTAGTACTTCTTTAGACCACCTATTCCAAAAAGCGTCAGCTAGAGCTTGGGTCTGTCTCCACTGTTTACGGTTACATAAATCTCCAATGGTAAATTTACCCATAGCGGTGCTGTTAGAGTGTCCTAACAAAAAGCTTTGCGGCGTAAGTGGCTCCTGGTCTCGACTGTCTATAGTAATGTGCGAGATAGGCCGCTGATTAAGGATTGACTCCACTTCAGCCAATAAAGTCTGCATCATTTCCACAGAAGGCGCTCTTTCTTTCAATATGGCGTACAAAGCTCTTTTGGCTGACTTAACCATCGATTCCCAGCAGCCGCCATGATGGGGAGAAGCAGGTGGTATAAACCTCCAGTCAATCTGGTCGTTACTTAAACGTTCACGGATACGTTCATCGTCAATCTCTGAAACGACCTTCTTCAATTCGGCACTCGCACCTTTTAGATTAGATCCATTATCTGACATTATCACCCTTGGTTTGCCCCGCCGGGCTATGAATCTTCTTATCGCTTGTATTGTCGAATTAGTAGACAAATCATATGCTAATTCAATGTGAACCGCTCGTGTGGTTAGACAAGAGAACAACACGCCATATCGTTTCTCCACTTTTCTTCGTATAGTCACCTGAACCGGCCCGAAGTAGTCTACGCCTACGGCGTTAAAACACCTCGTATGATGCTGCAAACGTGACATCGGGAGTTGTCCCATCAACGCTGTGACTGGTTTTGCCCTTCTCATTTTGCACAGCATACACTGGTATATAAATTTTTTGACCGTTTGACGGGGACTAATTAGCCAGAACCTCTGGCGTAGGCTGGCCAATGTCGTTTCAACCCCGGAATGAGCCATCTCCTCATGAGTTCTTACCACCAGTAGTTGTGTATAGCGATCCCGGCCGTCAAGTATTATGGGATACTTAGTGTCGTGTGGTATTCCCGGCGCATTTGCGATGCGGCCGCCTACTCTTATTAAGCCCCGCTCGTCTAAGTACGCATTTAAACCTATCAAACGGCTATTCCTAGGTAAAGTCCCTTTCACTCGTATAAGTTCTATTTCTTTCTTAAAAGAACGACTCTGCGACTCCTTTAATAATATTATTTCAGCGCTGGCAATGTCTTGTCCGTTTAAAATGCAGTTATTCGTGGCACCTCTACATAGTTGAATAAACTTCCTAACGTATGCGGCTACGCGCAATAATCTGCGATGTTGGGAGAATCTCGCGACATCTATTGTGCTCGTAGGTACAGCGTGTAGCGCAAATACCGCCAATGGTTTATACTCGAGGGATATCTTATCCTTTTCCCCGGGTTGATGGGGAACCTTTGCCGGCCATACCTCTGGTGGCTGTCTAAGGTATTCAGGACCATTCAGCCAACGGCTCTCGGGCGAGAGGTCAATTTTTGACTTCGCTCTCGTAGCTTCATCTGCAGGATTACTATTTCCGCTTAACCATCTCCACTCCTCCGGGGTAGTCAGTTCGTCCAATACTCCCAGACGGTTAGAGACAAATTGTTGGTGGTCGGAGCTACGTGAACGTATCCACCAAAGTACGTTCATCGAGTCTGTCCATAAAATCTTTTCATGAAATTTAATTTTGTACTCGCTAGTGATTTTTTTCGCTAGTTCGGCGCCTAATAGTGCTGCTGTCAGTTCTAAACGCGGTATTGTCATTTTTT
The DNA here is from genome assembly GCA_944548615.1 of Micropterix aruncella. Taxonomy (NCBI): domain Eukaryota; kingdom Metazoa; phylum Arthropoda; class Insecta; order Lepidoptera; family Micropterigidae; genus Micropterix; species Micropterix aruncella. Next base: position 1,870,558 of record OX155960.1, read on the forward strand.
TTAACGGCGCGACTCTGGTTTTACTTGCGATAAAGGATGTGGTCGGTTCTTCGCCTGGTCTGGCTATTCTCATATACGCGACAGCGCACATAGCCTCTTGAGACGCGTCACAATATATGTGTAATTGTCTATTTTCGGAGGGATTCTTTGTTACGCCGTGATAGCGTGAAATCCTTACGTCCTTCGCCGAGCGAAGGGCATTTATCCATTCACCCCAACCTTTGAAAATATCTTGTGTGACCTCCTCATCCCAGGCTACACCGCTGGTCCACACCTTTTGCATTAGAATTTTGGCTCGGATAGTTATTGGGCTTAATACCCCGAGTGGGTCATAAATTGACATTACTACCTTAAGAGCCTCTCGTTTCGTTGGCACTCTCTGGCCCGTTTTTAAGGCGTCATCGAGTTTTTCTAACCTAAAATTAAATGTAAGTTGGTCACTTTCTGGCAACCATTCTAACCCTAAAAGCCGTTGAGAGCTTATTTCTCCTTTCTCCAGAGCAATATTATGGGTAGCTTTCCTTTCTTCGGGTATTTCGTTCAAAACGCTTTGATAATTAGACGCCCAGCCCTTTAAGAAAAAATTCCCTTGTTGATGTATGTAAATTATGTTTTTTATCACGTTACGAGCTTCTTCTATTGAAGAAGACCCGAAAGCAAGGTCGTCCATAAAGTGATGGTCTGTGATAGCCTCCACTGCTAGAGGGTACTGATTCTTGAAACGTTCAGCGTTTTTATTTCGGATATAGAGGGCTGATGTCGGGGATGACCGAGAACCGAATATTAAAGAGGACATTTTTAGGATACGAGGTTCTATATCGCGCCGATATCCCCGCCAAAGGAACAACTGACTATAGGTATCGTCCTCGATCACCTTAATACGCATGAACATGTCCCCAATATCGGCGGTAAAAGCCACCGGATGCTCGCGGAACCTAAAAAGTATACCTGTTATGCTTTGATTATAGTCTGGCCCCGTTATCAGTAAGCTATTTAGAGATACTCCCTTTACGCTAGCAGCAGCGTCATGCACGATCCTAAGCTTGTTTCCTTTGGCGGCGCTACAGACACCCAAGTGTGGTAAAAACCATATATCAGTTCGGCCGGCTAATTTGGAAGGGTCTACTTCTTCGGCGTAACCTTCTGCTAAGTACTTGTCCATTTTCTGACAATAAGCGTCTCCATAAGTCCGATCTCTGTCCATTTTTCTCTCGACGGCGTGAAGTCGAGCTAGCGCCATAGGTCGGCTATCAGGAAGAACACGTCTGTCATCTCGCCAGAGCAACCCCGTGTGCCATACCCCGCCGTTTAACGAAGTAGTGGATTCCAATAATTTTTTAGACCTTACCGAGTCCGCAAGTTCTCGCTTTTTATTCGGCCAGTCTTGCTCTAATCTGAGGTTTTCCTCGAGTAATCTCTGAAGAGACGCGTCATTGCTACCGCTATCACTTAGGCAGAAGCTATGTAATGCGTCATTTTGCCTATCTACAGATACTCGTCCCACTGGAACCCAGCCCAGTAGTGTTTTTGACAACGATAATTCGTCATTAATGCGCCTTAATCCGCGTGAAACGATTAATTCCCAACAATTAGCCCCGATTAGTAGGCGCGGTTGGACATCTGATATTTTGTCGACTTTCACCGCAGTCAAAGTGTCAAAATCAGAGGCGGCCGCCGATAAATTTTTTAATTTCGGAAGGTTTAACGCCGCAATACTATAAGCCTGCACGTCGAAAACCTTACGGCCCAATTCCCCCCTTATTTGAAACGAGACTGTTTCAGCCCCTTTAGAAGAAGTTTTCATACTTCCTATACCACATACCTCCATATTGGTGGGAGGCCCTCTAATATTCAGCTCTTGCGCGACTTCGCGGTCTATTATAGAGACCGTCGATCCGCTGTCTAAAAGCGCGTAAACTACCTTTCTCCCCTTTGGTCCTATTAACGTTATCGGTAAAACTTGCAAGAGGACTCTGTTGTTGGCTACTGTATGCGCGACAATAGCCCCGGTCTGTGTTTCACCTTCGGCTGTTGCCGTAATTATCTCGGTTCCGCCGAGCGCCGCGTCCGCGGCAGTAAGTAAGAAATGATACTTAAATCGAGGAAACCTTTTATAGGCTGGGCAGTTTTTCCTGCCGTGCGAAGGTGCAAGGCATTTAAAGCATCGCTTAAGTGATTTTACGACTCCCCAGCGAGAGTCTAGGGAAAGTTTTTTAAACCTTTCGCATTTGCTGAGAAAATGATCGCCGGTACAATTTGGGCATTTCATACGAGACTGCTCAGTCATGTTAAGAACGTAATTTTTATGATTTTGCTGTTTATACTTTTTATCGCGCGCTACTACTTGATTTTTTCTACCTCTGTCTAATGGACCTATTCCCGCATCTTGCGAGTCTATCGCTAGTGTTTCTAGCCAAGATGCGAATCGTATGATAACCGGTTCGTCTGGTTTACCCTTTCCTTTATCTCCTAGCCACAATGTTAATAAGTTTTTTGGCAACTTCGCTACAAGAGAACCTAAAAGTTCTGGGTTCCATAGGTGCTCAATCCTATTTACTGATTTTACTGTGGCCACCAGATTCTTAACTTGGCAAGCAAATTGCAACAATTCCTCTGCTTCTATAAATTCAGAGAGGTCCCTGGTTTTACGTAAATCAGCTAGTGTGCGCTGAATAATTACATTTGGATTTCCAAATAACGTCTCTAATGTTTTCATTATTTCGCCAACGTTCGCAGGGGATAAAAGTAACCCTGAAACGCAATCTCTTGCTCGTCCGCGTATCGCGGATTGCAAGCGAAGTAAGTTTTGTTCGTCATTCAGACCTATAACTTCGGTGGACTGGTTAAAAATCGATTTAAAGGCTAAAAACTGAAGTGGATCTCCACTAAAGTGTGGAAGTTCCTTGTTATATTGCGGCTTCGAGGAGGCTATTGAAATTACTCGACATACCTGGCTTATTAATTTTTTGCTCGCGCTGTCATCGGACCCGTCTCCTGTGCTGGAGCCAGCGGCCGCGGCGGCGTCTGTGGCCGCCGCGTCCGCTGCGGTCGCGATTTCGCCGCCCGCTGCGCGATGCGCCGCCCCGTCAGGTGCCGCCGCGCCCGCCTCGAGCCGCATCCCCTCGTGCGCCGCGCGATGTGTTGCCCCGTGAGGTGCCGCCGCGCCCGCCTCGTGCTGCATCGCCTCGTCCGATTCTTCTTCTCTCCTGCCGCGGTATCTCTCTTCATTTCGTGGTTTTATTTGGTCGGGTTCACTATATGAAGTCAGCGGTGCTTGCGTCTCTGCCCACAGCGTAGTACGACCTGCTGTTTCTTCAAGATCGGCGTAACTTCTTGTCTCCCATTCTCCGCTTTTTTCTGAGTCGTAAGCTTCGGAAACTACGTCTAACACTCTAAGTGCGTGCTGACGGTCTGCTTCTAGCATCTGCAATTCAGCTTCTAAATCTGCATGTTGCACTTGAATCGCAGCCGCCGCTCCTGCCGCCTCCGATCTGCGTTTTGCCGTCGCTATCTCTTCGGTCGCACGGAGTTGTTCCCTTTGCGTTATCGCCTCTGATTCCAATTTTTTCTTTTCCGCGGCTACCTTTGCTTGTTCTCTGGTGACCCGCCTCAGTTGTTCTGATGCTTCTTTCACTTCCTGAACTCTTTCACTCCTCCTGCTGCTTTGTGACCAGGTCCGCCTCGATACGTTCGATTTTTCTGCGGTCGACTCCATCGTACAATTTATTTTTCAAGGTTCTTTTCTTTATTTTTCATCCGGCTGCGATGGATCACTTATGGTTATAAAATCCATCAGTTATTTTTCTGTGAGTTTCTCCCACTGCTGAAGGGTGGTTTTTGTGGACTGTAAATGTTATTTACCTTCGCGTTCTCTCGTTCTTCCTGGCCGCCGAGTAGTCTCCCGTATCTGGTTCACACTCTATTAGATGATCACACAGTGAAAGAGTTTATTTCAAAAGAACGTTTATTGTCCCTCAATTTACTCGTGAGTTACAGTATACACTTAAATTATGCGCGCGAGTACGAGACCAGCCAAGGGCTGCCGTATGTACAACTATTATCCCGCCGCTTAAGGGTCGTTCATTCTCGACCTCGGTATTTTTGTGACTGTTCGATTTTCCAAAATCGTTCACTAGCCTCGCTAAAGCCCCGCCACTCTAACCCGTGATTGGTTAAAAGGCAATGGCGGCGGTAAGAGACCGGCCTACTGAGGGTTAAGGGGTGTGGCTTAGCGAGAGTACATATTATTCAATCAGGCTTACATTTTTAACTTAAATTAATCTCACCTTAATTGAAGGTAATTTTCTATAATATGTATTACTACTACATTATCATTAGGTTTATAGCGAAAATATGTAGATTAAACATTAACAATACATCATATTTAGTACTTAAAATTCCTTCGAATAGCTAGCAAAATTATAAGTATTTGATTTTATCCAAGCTTTCAGTCGAATAATTAATAGCCTCCTAATTACCTCAAACATTGCGATTATTTTGAGATTACCACATTTGTTTTAATATAAGAGGGTTGCGCGAGCGGCTTGCCGCGTTTACGATTTTTTGTTATCGGTCGACACCCTCGATATATCCACTGCGAGAAATGACAGGCTGATAATTAATTAGGGGTCTTCGGCCCTTAAAGACGGCGATATATTATTACCAGGACCTTTCATGGAATTTTGTCCTGCGTATTTAGTTAGGACTTCCTTGCGGATGATTTTAATATTTGAATGAGCCGTATTTTGTTTCAGTGTCTGTTATTTATGTCTGTTATGGGGTGGCTCGAGCGTGTGAAAGAGGAATATAAGCTTCTAAGAATCGATCTCTCGCGAACAGCCACCCATATTAGAAAATGCAAGTGATAATTCGTACACACAGTATACACTATTAGAAAAGAATATCTGATTGCATTTAAATTATGTAGATCGATTGCAATGGCTCGGCATACTTTGGTTGTTGTGATAGGTCAAGAACCAGCGACAAATAATTGCAAGAGTTTTGGAAAAACTGACAGTATTTTGTGAACTGACTGAGCAGACTGAACAGTATTTTGGCCATAGAATGCCGGAAAAGTCAGCAGGCCAGATTCTGGGACACCTGGCGCTGGCGTACTAGGAAAGTTGTAATTTTATTTAGTACCCCAAAGTGTTTTGGAAAAGCTGAAAATTCATCAGTCGACAGTGGGTGCAATAAAGAACTCGAAACATATGGTCGAACTGCTTCATAATCGAATGCGTCAGCATCTCCATACATGCCAAGGATCGGTCTATGACGCATCGGGCGGTGCGCAATATAATAATCGCAACGCTGAGGCCACGCGTTCGATTATGAAATAGTCTGACCATTTATTTGGAGTTATTTATTGCATCCACTGTCTACTGATTAATTTTAGGCTTTTCCAAAAAAACTCTTTGTGGGTACTAATTAAAATTACCTACAACTTTCAGGCGCCCTGGTATCCGGCCTGTTGACTGTACCCCGGCATTCTATGACCAAAATACTGTCTGATCTGAAAGTATCAGCATTTCCGAAGCTTGCACTTTTTGTCGCTGGCTCCCCAACTATGAGAGATTGTTTTAAGATAATCGCCCACTTGTGAAATTTCACAATAAAGATAGTAACAAAACAACAATAAATTAATTTCAAATTTGGAAAACAAAAAGTTCTAAACGTTAAAAGCTTAAATGAGCCCGAAAATCAGCCTTTATAACAGACATCACGTTTGAAAGACATACATATTCTAAAAGTCTGTATAGATATCTATAAGATAGCAGCGAATGGCTCTGTAATTTCGGCTAGATGGTTTTTTTATGTAGCAAATGAAAAGTGGCAAGTTTATCGCGTAATGTCTGCTGTAAGTATAAGGAGGTATAGCGGGGACTATACGGAGGGTTGTACACGCCGTTCATCTTGCGAGTGCGATCACGTGCGGCCGCTCCATGGAAACGCTTAAAAGTGTAGGCGGGCGCTCTTACGATTATGTATGGCCTCACTCAAGTCGATTTCGACTGTTCAACTTTCTGCCGTTTTAGTTTGGACCCAGCGCAGACGCGCCCTCTAAGTGTGCTGGAGGGTGGAAGGGTAGTCGTCCTGCCGGTGAGTCTCAAGAAAGCGGTATTAGTCCCTAGTGTCCAGCGATTTCGAAATCTTTAAATTGCCTACGACGTAGGCGACGATGTATACAGGTTGTTTGGCAGAAAAACCGTTATTTTTTTTGAGGGATTGGGGAGGTGATTTGCTAGCTTTCACCCAGACTCTATGTCCTAATTGTCACCGTTTTTTTATTCATTATTTTTTGGTATTACCCGAAATTTTGCGGTTAAGTCATCGTAACTTTTTTGCTTATAGTAGTAATAGCACTAAGTAACATGTATTGTACTCTGCAATGTATTATTCTAAATAAATTATTATTTCATGCAAATAGTTTCAAGAAAATGACTTGAAAGTTGTGGGGGGGGGGGGGGGCAGCCTCGGAGCGCGCGAATTTCGAAAATCCGTCTTGCACACAACACTCACTGTATCCTGTCTTACGTCCTTGCGTTGGGCGTTCGGCGGCGGGAACATTTTAAGAAGAGGGTTCCACGTAGGAGAGAGTTTGTAACCGTCTTCTCTATTGAAGTTCGGGGTTCTTCTTATTTCAATGGCTTCCCGGATCATGCGAGGAAAGTAGAATTGTTCCTTGCATAGCACAATGAGATTTTAAAACTGCATCCAGTGGTTACTTCCGCTATCCAATATATGTTCGCAGATCGCCGATTTCCTCGCTGAACGTTTTTAACAGCTTTGATGTGTTCTGTCAGTCGCGTGGCTATGGGCCGTTTCATTTGTCCAACGTAGGCTAGACCGCAACTGCATTAGACGTTATGCACACCCGGGGTTTGCAGTGGTGTTACATCCTTTACAGGCCTCAAAAATCGAGCTATATTTTGGGTCGGTTTGAAGATCGTTTTTATATCGATCGTTTTTATATCGAGCCCGGACCCCCACCACCGTTATAGCCTACGCAGTGGCGGCAGCGGTATGCGGCCTACCCGCGGAACAACGGATTGACAGCTCTTTCAGCCTACCATCGACAACGGCGGCTGCAACGTCACCAAAACGTCGGGTGCTACAAATTTCACGCGGTAAATTCGTTTCTATCCTATTTATAATGTCAAACAACCGCGATGTCTTCGATTTTATATGACTTATGAACTTCTAAAATCTTAAAAATGTGTAGATGTATGAAATATGTGAAAAATATGTATAAATATGTGTAACTTAGAAGTTATGCAATAGAAACATCGGCCTGGAACCTAAAACGCACCCTTTACAGTGTATTTTTTGAGAAACTTGCTAAAAAGGTACTGTAGAAAATATTTGTATTGAGTATTAGACTTGAATGTATTAGAGATGAATGTAATAGGTGATCTTAAAAATAACAAAATAATAAAAATTCTTAATAAGTAAATATAGTAGACTCGATTAAACTTGTGTTTGTTATTATATTTTTTTCATCAAGAAAATCATTTTTATCTAAATCTGCCAAAGCCTAATACAAACTTTCTATTTATTGCTAAAATGTGCTAGTTATTTTTGAGCTTCGTGCTCTTGCTGTTACAATTTTTTAAAAAATAAAATAATATTTACACAAGTAACGTGGACATTGCTAGGTATTATGAATACAAAATTAAAACCTTAGCAGATCAGCCTTTTATCCTACCCTTACGGTGGACTTTTAATCTTATTATCCATTGGATGAGCAAAGTATTCTTAATGCTAAATATTGAAAGTATTCACATGTATCGAGTTGAATCATCACGCATAAAACATTGTCACTCGAATAATTTAAATTACAGGGTTTAGCCAGTGTCAATATAATATTTATTTACATAATAGTTTTGGTTTTTGTTTGTCGTTTGTTTTTTTTTTTAACTAAAATTTTTTTTTTTTTTACTTTTTATAAACGCTTACTTAGCTCTTCAGGAGTATACGTTTCATTTCAAGGCTTAGCCCGTGCCAAAAGGGCACGTTTTTCAACTTTTGAACATTTCAACATTGTTGTTTTTTTTTTTTTATCATAAATCACACCAATTACTTGGCCACTCAAGAGTACATTTCAAATTTATAGTCAATCTGATAAGACGTTTAACCCGGTGGGACAACACTCTGTTTTCACCACCATTGATGGGACTTTTCCAATTGACTATCTTCGAATACTTTTTGGACGATAGATTAATGGAAAAATGAAAGAAATGGAGCTAACACAGTTTACCGCTTAGGTATAGCTATATAAGTTAGAGAGAAAAGTGTAATCAGTCGTAACTGCGGCGGGGCGGCCGGCAGGTGGCGGCAGCGGCGTGTCGGCAGCACTCTTTTAAAAGCGGCGCCTAAAAGCCCGGCGACGTTCGCGGAGATGGATAGCGGCGCGCACGCGAGACCGTTTCGCCCCCTTTCGTGCACTTTCATACGTTTTATACGGCGGAAAATCGTATCGCCTTTATGAATACCACCATGCACTGGTTTCTTCAAAGAACAAGGAATCCACCGCCGCGCTTCCCTTTACTAGAAACGTCATGTGAACGAGCATCGATGATTTCAGCTGTTTTTGAAGACGAAACTTGTTTGGGAATATCTAAATACCTTTTAGGCTAGTCAGTTTGTACACGAAAAAGACTTCGACCTCTCAAAAGGTATAAATATAGATTTCTAAATATTAATAGTAATCAAAATAATTTAAAAAATACTCATTGGAACAAATTAATATCAAATTAATAATAATAATAATAATAAATCGCAATAACCACAATAATGGTCAAAAACAGAAAAAATAAAGATAGTCATACAAATCAAGAGTACTGGGAAAATTGGATACAGTCAAAGTCCTTAATGTTATAAATGTCATTGATTGGAGTTTTCCAAGTTTGACTACCTTCGAATTATTTTTGGATGATAAATAGATTAATAAACAAATAAAAGAAATGGAGCTAACACAGTTCACCGCTTAGGTAGGTCATGTAGGCGAGCATCGATGACTTCAGCTCTGTTTTGGAGACGACGCTTGTTTGGGAACACTTTGGGAATGTCTAAATACACATCTTTCTATTATTGACTATTTTACAATTGCGTTTTTTCTTCTTCTTCTAACTATGTGCTATTGACTATAATTATGATTACTGATTTGTTTGTATTTGTGTTTTTTTTTTAAATATCGTGTCGTATGATAATTTGTGAAATTATCCAATATTTGTTTGATTATTTAGTACTATTGTCCACATGAAATTAGATTGAAAATATTGGAAAATGTTGTCTCCTCTATATAACCTAGAAAATCTGCGCTTGGATGTTCAACGTTCATACCTTGCAATACCGACGTTCATATCTTATACCTTACTAGGTATTTATTTAAATATTATACTTGTTATTTTTATTAGTTTTGACATAACCAAGTGTAGGAACTCCTATCAACTGGTTTGAAATAAAAAAATAAATAAATACCCTTTAGGCCGGTCAATTTGTACACGGAAAAAACCTCGACCAAACACTGCCAATTGCCAAACACTGCCAATTTTCGAAGAGCTGTATCTCGAAAACTTCTGGAGATGTTTTTTGGGCATTGCGCAGCTTACACAGGTCTTTCGAAGCGTCAAACTTGGTATTTTACAGGCACTTGGCACAGGTCCTCGACACACACGCAAACCGATCAGCCGATGAACTTTGAAATAAGCCTGAGAGCAAGCAGTTGCATGTACGAGTATTTCGAGCTAGTGACAATATTCCAAGCGCTTTCATATTAAATTTACTAAAGGTTTTCACCACTAACGTGAGTCGAACCGTTTGTTTAAATTTGGTGATTTCCTCATTGGATTACCATGTCTTTTCATTCATTTCAGTACAATATAGAAATAAATGAACCGTTATACTCACGCTTGTCTTTCCCCAAAACACTGTAGATATGTATAATATTCTCAAAAATGCCTGCTTAATTTACATCCAACCCTCCGAGACATTTTCGCGCTTACTCGCTCCGGCAGGCAAAGCGCCGTCGCGCCGCACAGTGCATTATTTCATATAGAGAATACGTAGATAAAATAATGAACTGTTTATCCTAACATGATAAATAATACTACCTACTCCGACTAATAAACTTTTAGACGTCACTCACCCAAACTATTCCGCAAACATTTTGTCCGCTGCTTAAAGTTTCGACTTTTTATACAAGGTGCAGAGTAGTTTTATTATATCTTAAACAAGGTGCAGAGTTGCGCGATGATATTTATCAAATCATTTGTACTGGTTTTATTGGTGTTTGGCCAAGGAAGTAACTGTTCTTCGGATTATTCTTTCTCATATGCAGCACAGTACATTTGTCATTATTCAGACTTATAGACTGGGAGATAGTTTTACATTAATTAATAAATCAGCTTCTTTGCATGGCTACGGCGATTATTTGGAACCGTTGAAACGGTATGGCATGGCGATTTTAGTAAATGTTTATTTACAAATATTTAGTTTAAAAAATAGCCTGTTACAAGTAAAAAAACACGTGTTTTTATTGATACCGCGGACCTTAAGTCCCACGATAAAAGTATGGCATTTCACTAGGGCAGATTCATTATTTATCGACAACCGAAAAATACAAAAATCTTTGTGTAGCAAATCGTTTGAAACACGTAATTTATTCGACAAGTTTAAATAATTACCTTGCGATACCTTGCGATTGCGAATAAATAATTACCCTGATGACCAGCGCTATGACCATTTTTTCCATTAATTAACTAATTTGACACCTGAATCGTCGCTATAGGTACTTGTAACAAATGACTTGAAATTTTCTGTCACTATCTCCCGTATCAGTAGGCATTTTATGTCCAGTTTTTGGAAGCCGTTCGGCTTCCAAGTTTCTCACTATCGATCTGTCTGCGATGCATGGGTCGACGGAAAACTTGTCTTCAGAAAAAAATCGTCAGTCCGAGAGAATGAGCAATACAATACAATTAACTACTCCAGTAGATAGGCATTCCTACACTTGGATGCGTCACAAAATTAAATGCTAAAAATTTAATTAATAAAAACATAACTATCGTGATAATTATCATGGCTGTAATATTATATTCAATATTACCTACATAGACAAATAATCAAAATATACGAATGTGATTTAAGAGTCAGGGAGAATAATATATTAAAATAGAAATTAAAATTCTATGTAGAATAATATATATATATATATATATATATATATATATATATATATATATATATATATATATATATATATATATATATATATATATATATATATATATATATATATATATATATATATATATATATATATATATATATATATATATATATATATATATATATATATATATATATATATATATATATATATATATATATATATATATATATATATATTTTGTCGTAATTTAAGATGGCGCGAATTTTGGCATTCAAATCAAAAGAATAACAATAATAATATTAAATTACACAATGCACTAGCTAAATTTCGTCCACACTCCAATAAAGAACCCCCTCCATTACCAAAAAATCATCCGGTAGAAAATTTTATTACTATTTTATTAAACAAAGTAACACAGCCATCTTTTCTAAATAGCCTCAAGCCAACATCAAACTTGTCAGTAGATGAACGTGCAGCTCTTGAGAGTCTTAGCAAGGATACCAGCATCGTCATTTTGCCGGCTGATAAAGGTTCCACTACTGTCATACTTAACAAAACTGACTATGTTACTGAAGGCTTGAGACAACTTAGAGATGAAACTTTCTATAAAAAACTATCTAGAGATCCAAACAAAAATTTTGCAGTGAAAATAAAAAAATATATTGAACAAAATAAATCAAATGAAAAATTATCAGACGAAGATGTTAAAACTTTAATTCCTGATCCTATCAGAACTCCAAATTTTTACCTATTACCTAAAATTCACAAGCCTAATAATCCTGGACGACCAATAGTCGCAAGCTTAACTCTCCGACAGAAAGAATTTCGGCTTTTGTAGATTATTTTTTACAACCTTTTGTGAAAAATCTAAATTCTCATATCAAAGACAGCTATCATTTTATTGATATTTTAAAGAATACTGTAATTCCAAAGTCAGACGACCTATTATTTGTTACTATTGACGCCATATCCCTGTATACCAATATTCCTCATAATTTAGGATTGGAAGCCATTTCTTATTTTCTTGATGAGAGACCTCATCCTCAAATACCTTCTACGGATTTTCTTTGCAAATTAGCCGAGTTTGTCTTAACGTGTAATGCTTTCTCCTTTGAAGATGAATTTTATCTTCAAATTAAAGGGACTGCTATGGGCACGCGAATGGCCCCTTCGTATGCCAACCTTTTCATGGGATTATTCGAGCAAAATTTTCTTCAAACGCAAAATTTAAAACCCATATTATGGTATAGATTTATTGACGACATAGTAATGATTTGGCCACACGGACAAACTACTCTAACAACCTTTCTTGACGACCTAAATAATTTTGGCCCTTTGAATTTCACTCATACCATTTCTAAATCACAAATTACTTTCTTAGATGTTGATTTAACAATTTCCGAAGGTAAAATTAAAACCGCGATTCATATAAAACCTACAAATAAAGAACAGTATTTACACTTTGATAGCTGTCATCCATTTCACACCAAGAGATCCATTCCCTACTCAATGTCCATTCGCGGACACCGTTTAGTTAACAACAAAGAAAATTTAGATAAATATCTCAATAATCTAAAGCAATCTCTTCTTGAAAGAAAATACCCTGCTCCTCTATTGGATAAACATATTCTAAACTCTGAAGTAAAATATATACCAAAACCTAAAATTTCTTCAAATAAAAATAATAATAATAATAAAATCTTTCTTAGCACCACTTATTTTCCTGGTGCTGAGAAACTGCGAGATATATTATCTGATTTATTCCCCATCATTTCTAATGATGCATCCACTAAGGATCTCTTAGATTCACCGCCAATTTTATCTTTCCGCAGACCACCTAATATTAGATCAATATTAAACAAAACAAAAAATAATCAAAATTTCTCTATTGGTAATAATACTTTTGGGCTTCAACCTTGTGGTCGTCCACGTTGTAAAACTTGTCCTCTGTTAGATCTAAGTCCTTTTTTTACCAGTCCAAATACTACTAATAGTTACAGGGTTCCCTTTCATTGCAGTTGTATTTCAAAAAATATAGTATATCAACTTCTGTGCAGGACTTGTGATGCCTTTTATATCGGTGAAACAACAACACCACTTAATATTAGACTAAATAATCATAGGGCTAGTGTAGGAAATGAAAGCCAACTCCCAATATCTTTGCATGCCAGGGCGCATAATTTATCTTTTGATCAATGTTTTAAAGTTAAAATAATAAAATGCCTTGGGGATAATGCAAAAGAAAGGGACGTCAAATCTTGGGAATTGGCTTATATTTATATTTTAGGCGCTTGCAAAGGTTCCGGTCTCAATAGGCAAAATTAATAAGGTTTATCATATTATCATAATCATCAAATGCTTTTTCTTTTAATTTATAATCATTCATTTTAAAATAACGTTTTGCACGGTTGGTTATGGTACCTTAACTAAATCGTGTAAAATATTATTAATCCATTTCTTTTTGTTCGATTCCTTGAATTTAAATTTTCAACGAATTGTTCGATTTCAGAAATGTCATATATCTTGACGACGGCTGAGCCGAAATATTGATATACATTTTATAAAAATCATTAATATTTAAGAAACACTAATCGCCTATTATTTTCCAGCATTCATTCTCGTCTTTCGCATTGTTGTGTCGCCGCTGTAGGATAAAGTAGAAAGGTTCGAATACCACAGTAGGAAACCGCAAATACTGAGAGAAGAGAAAACGAAAAAGGCGTGGAGTCACTCCTGGTCACCACAGACCAGATAAGTGCCCTTTCATTATTTTATCATTTCATTTATTTAGTGATAAACATAATTTCAATTTGAAAAAATAATAATTTACACATTTACAATCAAATATTATATATATATATATATATATATATATATATATATTTGATAAGGTTTGTAAAGAAATCCGTTTATAGGATCATGTTTTTATTTAAAATAAAATTAGTAAAAGCTACTTAAAAAGTAGCGAAGGAAATCCCAGGTTGTATTGGGAAATGCTTATGTTTGAATGAGATATACTTACGGATGTGCACGACTTTCGACAGGTGCAATGTAAGTTTAAAGGTCCTTTTGCAGTCGACTAACGATCACTATTCATCCATATATCTCATAAATAGGGCTTATCCTTATGCAACACAAAATGCCTTCAAATGAGACGAATTAAGCGAAAAAATTAATAATTAAACTATTATAATGGCTCGTTGATAACAAACTCAGCCAATTGTATCATATTTTAAATGTTAGTGGCATTCGAAATTTGAATTATTTCGTAATGTCACTTTCATTTATAAAACGGCCTTGCCGAAATGATCAATAGTTTAATTATTAATTTTTTCGCTTAATTCGTCTCATTTGAAGGCATTTTGTGTTGCATAAGGATAAGCCCTATTTATGAGATATATGGATGAATAGTGATCGTTAGTCGACTGCAAAAGGACCTTTAAACTTACATTGCACCTGTCGAAAGTCGTGCACATCCGTAAGTATATCTCATTCAAACATAAGCATTTCCCAATACAACCTGGGATTTCCTTCGCTACTTTTTAAGTAGCTTTTACTAATTTTATTTTAAATAAAAACATGATCCTATAAACGGATTTCTTTACAAACCTTATCAAATATAACAATATTATACTGTTTTCTACAATGTTTCTTTACAATTTTTTTAATATTATACAATTTTATATAGGTTTACCCTATTTTGATAACATTATACAATCTTTTTTATAAACTTCTCTGCCAGAAATAAAGATTTAAGTTTCTTCTTTCATTTCATTGAGCATATGGAGTTTTTTTATTTATTTTTAATTCGATTTAATGGCTCGTTGATAACAAACTCAGCCAATTGTATCATATTTTAAATGTTAGTGGCATTCGAAATTTGAATTATTTCGTAATGTCACTTTCATTTATAAAACGGCCTTGCCGAAATGATCAATAGTTTAATTATTAATTTTTTCGCTTAATTCGTCTCATTTGAAGGCATTTTGTGTTGCATAAGGATAAGCCCTATTTATGAGATATATGGATGAATAGTGATCGTTAGTCGACTGCAAAAGGACCTTTAAACTTACATTGCACCTGTCGAAAGTCGTGCACATCCGTAAGTATATCTCATTCAAACATAAGCATTTCCCAATACAACCTGGGATTTCCTTCGCTACTTTTTAAGTAGCTTTTACTAATTTTATTTTAAATAAAAACATGATCCTATAAACGGATTTCTTTACAAACCTTATCAAATATAACAATATTATACTGTTTTCTACAATGTTTCTTTACAATTTTTTTAATATTATACAATTTTATATAGGTTTACCCTATTTTGATAACATTATACAATCTTTTTTATAAACTTCTCTGCCCGAAATAAAGATTTAAGTTTCTTCTTTCATTTCATTGAGCATATGGAGTTTTTTTATTTATTTTTAATTCGATTTAATGGCTCGTTGATAACAAACTCAGCCAATTGTATCATATTTTAAATGTTAGTGGCATTCGAAATTTGAATTATTTCGTAATGTCACTTTCATTTATAAAACGGCCTTGCCGAAATGATCAATAGTTTAATTATTAATTTTTTCGCTTAATTCGTCTCATTTGAAGGCATTTTGTGTTGCATAAGGATAAGCCCTATTTATGAGATATATGGATGAATAGTGATCGTTAGTCGACTGCAAAAGGACCTTTAAACTTACATTGCACCTGTCGAAAGTCGTGCACATCCGTAAGTATATCTCATTCAAACATAAGCATTTCCCAATACAACCTGGGATTTCCTTCGCTACTTTTTAAGTAGCTTTTACTAATTTTATTTTAAATAAAAATATATATATATATATATATATATATATATATATATATATATATATATATATATATATATATATATATATATATATATATATATATATATATATATATATATATATATATATATATATATATATATATATATATATATATATATATATATATATATATATATATATATATATATATATATATATATATATATATATATATATATATATATATATATATATATATATATATATATATATATATATATATATATATATATATATATATATATGTATGTATGTATGTATGTATATATATATATATATATATATATATGTATGTATGTATGTATGTATATATATATATATATATATATATATATATATATATATATATATATATATATATATATATATATATATATATATATATATATATATATATATATATATATATATATATATATATATATATATATATATATATATATATATATATATATATTGTCAATCCAGAAATATGCCTTCGTATTTTTAAAAAAAAAAATAGATGTACAGGGTGCGGCAGTGAGGACGGACGGTTTTAAAAAAAACATAAAATAGTTATTTTTTACTCAAAAACATATTTATTGATGGAATCAGGTTCGCAAGGAAATAGCATTTGAGACAGTCAAGTGTGGAAAATCACATCAGGCATGTGGTGGCCGAAATCGTTGATGCAGTGCTGGAGGCGTTCTTGGAAATTCGCGTAGACTCTCTCCAACATCGCTCTTTCAACTTGGGCGACTCCCACGCGAATTGCGTGGAATGATTTTTTCTTATGGGGACACCTCAAGGCTAGAGTATACGAGAACAAGCCCCGAACTCTGGACGAATTGAAGGACGCAATTCGCGTGGAAGTCGCCCAAGTTGAAAGAGCGATATTGGAGAGAGTCTACGCGAATTTCCAAGAACGCCTCCAGCACTCCATCAACGATTTCGGCCACCACATGCCTGATGTGATTTTCCACACTTGACTGTCTCAAATGCTATTTCCTTGCGAACCTGATTCCATCAATAAATATGTTTTTGAGTAAAAATTAACTATTTTATGATTTTTTTAAAACCGTCCGTCCTCACTGCCGCACCCTGTATAATAAATTATATGAAAATTAGAATGTCAGCTATCATAATACCATTATGTTTAAAACTTCATTTCATTAATCATCAACATGGAAAATAAACTCAGAATTTTCAAACTCCCTTATACCATAAATTGGGATCCATTCCATATCAGCAATGTACAAGTTGAACAGGGTTGGACCCAGAACCGAACCTCACGAAAAGCCACAGAGTACCTAAATAACTATAATCGAAGCAGAAAAACGACTATTTAGAAGAAATACATTATATTAAAAAAAAAACGCAGACAAGATACGTCGAGTGGGGTTATATAATCAGAATAAACTTTATAAGTTACTGATATCGCTGCAGTTGTAAGTTTGGCTAATAAATGTTTCGTAATGAAGTAGAATTTCCAGTTATCGTTATACGAAATGAGCCACTGTGCGACGCTCGCTATCCGCTATCTCCCGTCGAGTCACGTTCTTTTTATTTAATTTTTCCGGGCCGATCTACCCGCAATATTGCCCCGCGCGATGGCTCAGCGGGCTCGCCCCGTGATTGGGCCGCGACGCGCCAAATGTGCGGGTTATGGTTTAATTTGTTCTGCCCGCTCGGAATGATCCTGCAAAATGGCCCGTGCCTCAAAATGGCCCAACCCATCCTAACCCAACCAACCCGCCCTCGGTTTAATAAAATCGTCGCCGTTCGGCGAAAATCCACCACGATTGTCTAGCTAACTTAAGATTTTGTTAGCAAACTAGAGTTAGCGCCGGATCAAATAAGCGCTCCGATGTACATAATCAACTATTTACATATGTGCATCCCTGTCAGTTGTTATTGCTCGTATATTTTCCTGTGTGCAATCATCGAAAAGAAACAAAAGCTTTTTCGAATATGAAGTCTTGTAAAGGTGGTATCCATTATACATCTTATTGCGGTATGGCACAACAGTTAATGCAAATCTGTACTATCAAGATCTGCAAGCAACGCTGGAGATGATCGTGATTAAAAAATCGAGCCTAGTAAATTGGCTGGCGTTATACAGAAAGACGTGTGTTACACGTTCAATCTGGCATCAGTTCAGTCCGTGACGTTGTACAGACTGACGGAAAACTGATCGTTTATCGCGTTGACTGATAAATTGAACTAATGGATTTTCAAACATTTTGATAATTTCTATCAGTTCATCAGTCAGTTCATGATCAAGGTCGCGGACTGAACTGATACCAGATTGAACGTGTAACACCCGTCAAAGGAACCAACCCCTATTAAGAAGCTAAAACTGCGAAAAACGTCCTTATCGTTCTAAATTTTCTATAATTTACGTACTTTTTTATAACATTTTAAAATGTTGAGTAAGCATATTATGTACAATTTTTATTGCTTTTTCTTATTCTGTAATTCGTTGTAATTCCAAAAAAATATATATATTTTGTTGTGATTCCTCTTTGCATTATCTTTGAGTATTATGTGATTGGTTTTTCAAACTTTTGCACTTTAGCTTGTTATAAGGGAACCTATTATGATACTGGTTTCATTATTCCAATTTAGTTACAATCAAATACATATTCCTTTAGAAATGTTTTCCTCCAATTTACTCTTTACTGGCCTTGACTGGTTTTATTTTGAATTTGATAAAGCATGAAAAATTACGAGGATTGGTAATGAATAGGTATTTTTGTAATTTTGTGGATTGTTTCTTTTTTGCATAGCGCTAGGCAATTGGTCTTCGCTACTGTTCCTGCACGACAGAACACAACCGCACACTTCACAGTGAAAACTCACTAGGCTGCAGGAATTGCGACTGGACTTATCGAAACTCACCGTACTGGCCAGACTATGATAACTTTTGATAACTTTTTACAGGAGCAAAGAATCCCGTGTAAAATACCATTAAATAATTCCTTGATTCCTGTCCACGAGAGTTTTACAGCAGATACATTAACCAACTGCCATAAAAATGGCCAAACTGCATAGATACCTGCCTCTGCATAGGTCCTAAGACATCCGGCCTCATCTTACAGTCCCGGCATGGTCACTATTTTCCGTTGGGTAAAATTGACGGAATTCTGTCGTTTGAATGCAATAACAAGACACACACTTATATGCTACATGCCCACATACATATAAACACTTCATAGTGGTTGATTTTAGGAGATTGTCGTATGATAATAAACCCGCCCATTGTGAAATTTCACAATAAAATGTAGAAGAAACAAACAAACAGTTCGTTCGCTTGATAGAACCCAAATCAGATCCGCCATCGTCCCGAACCGCAGCGACAATGAGATGCATTCATTATACGGTTCGCTCAAAGCAAAACTAAGACGAGGCGGATGCGCCGCGATCTGAATGACAAAAAGGTGATCGAAAGTCGGCGAAACGGAGAAACAATACGCGAGAGACCAAGCAAAACAGAGCGAAGTCATCATATTGCTTCAAACTGTGATTAATGAGTTCCAGGACTGACACGAATTCAGATACATAGTATTAATTTACGATAGTTTAAAATCATAGATCACGCTGAAATTATATAACGGTAAACTTTAATTCTTGATAAGTATACTTACTTCTACGTTATATAAATAATTATCATTCTGAATTGTCATGTTTATTATATAAACTGTTAGCGAGGCAATACTTTACGTAAATGCCTGAACGCATATATTATCATATCATATTGTTATATTATATGTAAGCATTTATTTATAACAGTTTTATATCGTCGCCTTAAAATTGTAACTCGATAACTCGAATTTAGTAAATCTGAGATAAACGCGTTTGAATGTTTTTTTAAAGTTTCAACTCGTCCACTATTTTTGATTTGTGGAAACTAATAAGTGGACCTAAATACTAACCTAAAAATAGATAAGTGATGATATCGTGTTTTTGCGCTACGATAGCAGACAGTGCTGCGAACTTTCAGCTAGATAAGTCTACATATTGATTTTTTGTATCATAAGCTGGAGATGATTTTCCAATTATCAAGTACCGTTAACTCCTAAGGGCGGGAGAATTTCAGTTATCTGGTTTTAAGGGAATATAGGGTTGATATCTTTACATCTTCTGGCATACTTATCTCAAATATGCCAATTTTCTAGTTATCAAGTTATAATTGTGAGGCGACGATATCACGGTAAACTTTTATTCTTGGTAACTATATTTCTATATTATTTTAATAATTATCATTAAGGGGGGTGAATCATTACTAGCAAATAAGCAACTTTTAATTAAAAAAATGTAAAAAAAAACATGTTGTTTTTTATTTATTTAATTTGTTATTTTTAATAGTATAAAAAGCGCTGAGCACGCTGTGCTATCTAGTGGTAGGTAAAATATCGCGAATATTGTTATTAGCTATATTTTACCTACTGATAGAGGGCGCAGCTCGCTCAAATGCATGTCAAATTTTATTTATCAGTCAAGTTCTTCAAATTTACAAATTAAGAAAATTAAATAAAAAAAATGTTTTGTCCTATATTTTTTCTCAAAAGTTGTAGTTGTATCGCCCCGTTAAAAATGCTGGTTCATTAAAATTCATCCTGTATATAGTACCTATATATTATAACTAGGTACTATTTTAATTGTAATATTGTTTTATTTTTTTTAAATATATTTATTTTATTCTTGTAACATATGAGACTTGCCCTCTTGACAGGAATTATCTAACTACAATAGTACCGCCTCAACACAGGTTACTTCCTAGTGTAAGTAAGTAAGTATTTATTTTCTAAAACCCCTATATGGGTATAAAAATTACATATCTCAAAAAAAATCAAATAAAATTACATTTCCAAATACACACAAAATTAAAAAAGTGTATAAAAAAAGTCAAAAAAATATATAACATAAAAAATCAGAAATTCAGGAGAAGAAATAAAAAAACTAGAAATACACAAAAATAGAAATAATGAGAAAACACAAAAAACAGTAATTTATAGCAAAAATATTTTTAAAAAAAAAACAGAAAAATAGAAAGCATCCAAAGACTAACATTAAAAAAAACATGAATAAAATTAACAAAATATGAAAATCGGAATTAAAAATAAAAAATCAATCAAAGAATAATAAAAATAGAAAAATAATCTAATAATATAAATGCAGTTGATGGGAGATATGCATGAACGTATAGGGATTTATTCCTTGTCTCGTGGTACCATAGTATTGAGGTGGTAAACAATATTATGTCAAAGAGTTGAATCTCCCTTCTGAGCAAGCTCTAGAATATGTGCACTTATTGAAAAATATTTTTTTTTGTATTTCCTATCTTATATTTAAATTTTGAATAAAATTAATAAATCACGCCGAAACGTTTATTTAGCGTGCACGTTGCATTAATTTTACACTTTATACGGATGCGTTATTTCTTTTATTTGATCAACGGATACCAAATAACTCCGCACTGATCTCTATCCTTCTTTATTGTGTTCGGTGACCCTGAAGCGAGCACTTTCCAGCAATTAGTCGACGGTCGCTCTTGGGAGAGCAGAACGACTCTCGGCGATACTCTTTCCCCCTTTGATTAATTTGATTGTAACTTTGTTATTAAACAACTTCAAATTGTCCAACTAATGCGTAATTCGCTTAATCATTTTACTCTTTGTGTCCCCCGCCATCGACTTCTTTGGCCTTTTCAACAAAGCTCTTGGGACATTCGTTAAAGATGTAATTGAGTTTATAATATAGAATTCGTAGTTGATTGGAACCGAAGATGACAATCAGAAGAATAATGTGGTCTCGTCAGAATTTCAATGTTTGGCTTTCAGAATAGTAAGTATTTTTCGACAGATTTTTACGTACGATGTGAATGAACATGCTTAAATTTACACATAGATGCAAACAATGTTTTGGCAAACTTTCATGTTTATTTTTTTTTGTATCTCTTAACAATTCTTCAATATATGAAGACTGTAAATTCCAAACGTTTTAAGTGCGATTTTTTCCAAAATCGTTTTTTCTCTGTTAATGTCCTTTATAATGCCAGTTGCCTGGTATGCTTTTCAAGTGATCAACGTTTATTCAAAGTAGTATAAAACCCTGCCTAAACTTGGTCTTTGTGCATCCATATGCCATCAAAATAGCAATGGCATTTAGAACGTTTGGAATTTCTACTCTTCATATGTAGACTCCTTGCTTTTATCAACAAGGCTTTACTATTCCATCCAATATACCTTCTCTGTTGACTATTGAATGGCTCCGGTAAAGGTGGCAGAAAGCTCCATTAATTTTTATGAGCTCTATCAAAGATCAAACAAATAATGATCGTTGCTAATGATCACCAAGAAGACATCTAGAGCTCCTTGTAGCACAAGTATCAAAGCAGTTTCTTATCGTGACTATGCGAAAACTGATAACACTACATAAAATGCACACAATTCAATGTCTCATACTCGCGCCATTTGACAGATAAACATATTAGGTGGTGCCTTGGATAGAATAGTAATGCTTGGCAACAGTTGGTACTCAATCATTTACATAGTAAAGATATACTATAATACAAATAAACATGTACAATAAAAATAATAAAAAAAGAGCCTTTTTTACGAAATGTCCTATTTGTGTGTTCAATGAGTTGTGCATTGAGGAAAATCTGTAACAATCTAACAAATCTGTAAAATCTGTAACGCAATAGATCATTTAGGCATCCAGTCGCAGTCACTACATTGATAAACTCTCTAAATGTATTAAAAACCTTTTACCGTCTTATTCAATATTTAGTACGTCGTGCCCAGCAGGCTTTGAAAAAACCCTATAGTGCAGTCACTATAGTGCAAAAAAAGGAGTCAACCTCGGAATGAGAGATAATAAGCTGGAAACTGGTATACACTTTCATTTTGGCGTCGTAAGTTATTTAAGGTCAAAGGTCACAAAAATCAGTTTTTCGCGATTATCCAGGTTTCTATAGCTCCAATGATGTCAACATCTACTATAAAAATTGATAGGCCATAAAATTTGTGACAAATTTTATTTAGAACATTTTTTCATGCGCTCAACCGTTTTTGAGATAGAGGGCGGAGAGCGCGCAGCGCTCAGCCATATATACTGTATAACAACGCTCAGCCATACATCACGTTTTTTACAAAAAGCCTTAAAAAGTAGAAATCACAAAGAGCAAACGTACGGCGAATGATAGTAGTTTGTCACTGTCAAAATGTCGATGGCCATAAACAATAATTGCAGGAAAAACAAGTAAATATATTTAAAAAAAACTCGACTGCGTTACAGAAAGTGGGATATTGTATTTATAAATATTTTTATTACGGTTTTTTAATGAAATAATTGTGGTTTATGTATTTATCCATATAGATACATACATGTAAATTTCCGGAATGTACTCAATCAGACCTTTCATTTGACACTACACTATATATTTGTTAATTTATTGACATTTGAACTTTTAGACATAATATTTAGACAGTTAAGGTACGCTATGACACTCGGGATGACATAGCGATTCTAACAATACCCCACACTTCTAAATCGGTTCAAGCGTTTACAAGTTATGGTGGAATAAAGAAACAGAAAGCATACATATATGAAGCCTGAACATATTACACTCCTTTTTTGGTGGGCAGTCGTGTAAAAATAAAAGTGCAACGTGTTACCAGATGTAGAGGTTGGTCCCGGCACCAAATTACGGAACGACTCTGATTAAAACTGAGACTTTCATATTAAAATAAAAAAAATGCATATCGATGATTTTTTACAGATTTAAATTGTGAAAACAAATTTAAATTGTGAGTGCATTGTAGTGAAAACGAATTCGTCAAAGATGGACAAAAGATGAACATCAGAAGAGGTGTTTATTTGTCCTGATTTTACCTATTGACTATATTTTAGCTTTATTTAAAACTTTCGTCTTTTTTTTATAACATTATCCAATATTAAAAAAAATGATTTTGGCAAAAACAAAAATATAAATAATATTATTTTGTTACTACTTTTCTTTTGCGAAGCAGATAAGATGACATTGTGTGGATTTTATCACCCCACTAGATTGTATATTATCTGTTCTGGGGTGATAGTATTTAAGAAATAGTGACTTCACTTTTTTTTATTATTTTTCTTTTATTCATTGCGATTTCTCATTCATTCTTAAAAATTAAAATTTAAATATGTAAATATATAAATAATTATAATTAAATATATACATAACAAAATATTTAAATATCGAGAGAGAGAGAGCGAGAGACAGAGAGCGAGAGACAGAGAGCGAGAGAGAGAGAGCGAGAGAGAGAGAGAGCGAGAGAGAGAGAGCGAGAGAGCGAGAGAGCGAGAGAGGGGTAGAGAGAGATAAATAGGTAAATAAATAAATCAAAAAAATAAATAAACATAAATTGACCAATACATTACGTAGGTTGAAAAGGTTATAATGCACTTATAATGGTATAATGCACATATAAAATTGTATTGCATATATGCACATATACCATTTAAATGTATTTTTTTAGTATAATATATATATTTTTTTGAAACATAATAAACTAAATGTTATTGACATTGTCATTGTCATTAACAAATGTCATTGACAAGTACCTATCAAGTAACAAAAATGACAAATATGGCCTTAATCAGGATGTGAGTCACCATTTCTTCGCACTGGCTTCTACTTTTCTCTATGAGCAATTTGATAATATATTTTTTCAGAGTCAATCTGCTGATTGTACTCTGCACTTTAGCCTCTACCAAGAAAGAGCAGAAGATCATACAAACGCGGTGCCAGAATCGCGTAATGTTTCTGTTTAAATCTCGTATTCACTCGTTGGTAGGCTTGATTATGTTTATTTCGAGTGGTTTAGCCAAATGTTTAGTGAATGAAACATTAGCCCTTTAGCTTCATCGTAATACCAAGTGCGGAATTAGCAGAGGCGGGGCTTAAAACAAGACGCAAAAATTTATTGCACACGGTCGGAGCTTGTATTCCAGTGCTTTTTAGCAATTAAAATAAAGTGAGGAGATGGTCGTTGCGTGCGCGCCCTGGCGGAAATGGACGCTCTTCTCGGACGTCCGGCACCCAGCGCTAGCTAAGTGGCCGCCAGATTTACCGGCGAGCCGAGTACCCCGTGAGTCGAGGAAAAGTTGACGCAAAATTCTTTCGTAGTTTTTTGAAATTGGTGTTTGTTATAAAAGCGGTGCAATTTACGAGATATTGAAAATAAAAATAAATTTTGGACAAAAAAAAAACCAAATGACCGTTTCTATTTAATTTTTCATTGTATTAATTAGCTTATACACTTTAATATCATGTGATATTACACTGTCACTGTACATTTACATTTCATATGATTTTCGTTTGCAGTTGGACTCAAAAAAATAAGCTTCAAATAAAAACGTCATGGGTGTGCGATTTTTACTTAGAGCTCGCCAACAGCCCGTTAGAGACCAACGCCTTACGGCGAGGCACCGGGAAAGGTAACCAGCGGGCAGCCTCGCCCCCTAACTACCAGTTTTGGTAGGATATCTCCGTCTGGAGGTAATCTTCAGGATACCTCCATCATCCGAACTGGTTACGGGTCCGAAGTCGCTTACGCGGCCTCTACCTGTTGTTTTACAGCGGTAATTCAATTTGAATTCATCGCGGACCTGGGCATACTTTGCCCGTAGTGCCACACGGGGTCGAGTGCCCAAGGTCATTTCAAGAGTGTCATGACAACAGGTCAACATCCACCCCCGCTGCTTAAAAGACAGTATATTACAATAGTCTCCAGACTCCTTCAGCAATTAATTAAAGAGCACAACCGATTGGCGTCGCCGAACGGTGCGCAAACCGTCCAGTAGCGTCGGGATGCAATCCCGCCAGGAGAAACCAATCCACCAACGTTGAGGCCTCAGACGCGAGAGTCGTACCTGGGGAAGCCTTCCGCACGAGGAGGCTTTTGAATAGGAGCTGAATCGTGAGTTGAGCCGATCCGAGAACAAAATGAATCTTGTGGCCCAAGCTGCACGAAACCATTCGCTACCTGAGAAATTAATAGGATTTTCTCATTAAATGGGTTCTAAAGATTTTTTCCTGTTGTATTTGTGCTCGTGGTCAAAGTTCATGGATATTTTCGACCGGCGCCACCGCTTTTACAACGTCTCGAAAAATTATCAGCTTTTGGGGACGATCCACTTGATGCGCCTCTAAAGTTACTTATCCAAAAGTCGGCGCAGAGTTATAAACTCCAAAGGGCGAATACGGCTTTGTTTGTTGCCGTCGGGCGTCCTTTCCGTCCACTTTGTCGGGCGGTTTCGAAAAGGAAAATATTGGAACATCACGTCTGCAATTAGAGCTCCCTCCCCCCCCCCCCCCTCGTCGCTCTCGCCGCCCTCGCCGCACCGCACGCATACCATTATCCACCGCGTTATAATTTTATACGGTAAGTGCCGGGATGCGATATTACGTGGCCGTTAAAACAAATTGTGGTTTAGTGGCTGTTACTGGAGCGGCGATGCGGCCAGGGCCGGA
This sequence comes from Micropterix aruncella, assembly GCA_944548615.1. Classification (NCBI taxonomy): domain Eukaryota; kingdom Metazoa; phylum Arthropoda; class Insecta; order Lepidoptera; family Micropterigidae; genus Micropterix; species Micropterix aruncella. The sequence goes on from OX155960.1 coordinate 1,897,085, forward strand.
TGTCGTTCGCTTCGTCCTCCGACGATGGGAAATTTGTACCAACGCCGGTTAAGGGGCCGTCCACATATTACGTAATCGCGTTTTTGGGATTTTCGACCTCCCCCCCTCCCCCATGTCAACAGCGTAATCAGCCGCCTGACCCCCCCCCTAAGACTACGTAATCAGCCGAATTTGCGAAAAATGTGAAGAATCGTGATCCCAGCATTTGTAAAGTGTTGAAGACAGTAAGCGGAAAAAAAATTTAGAATGCTTTTAAAGTAATTACAAAATATCAAACTCTTTGGTTTATCTGTTAGATATGTGCGAGAAAGACTGATAAATTCTGTATTGTACAATTATCGATCATGCTTCTCGCAGTCTAGAATCCCTAATATAATTGTTTGTATTCTGGGGGCCATTGCTCGGATCTGTGCTTCTCTTCTCTTTATCTTTATCTTTATCTTCGGATATTATGTAGCTTCTCTTCGGATATATGTATGATAATAAATAAAACGAACCATTTGGTAAACCATGTAATAACGTACACAAATGTGTTTACAATTTCTAGATAGGGTTTCGTACTTTGAGATAAAACGTCGTTATCGCTGAATAAGTGAGTTTTTTTCAGTTCTCCAACTTTCTGATAATTATTCATAATTATCTAATTCTTCTACAAAATGAGGTTTTAATGTTTTATAATTCAAATTTCAATGCGATCATTCTACAATTCTTCTTTTCATGATCCATCAAGTAGTTTCTTTCTTATGATCGTTTTTCTAAAGTGCTATATTTTTGACCTTCAACTCTCAGAAATGACAGTTGGCTGCCGAGATTTACACTGCCGCTTGAGGGGTTAAGCCAGTAACCCCGGCTAGCGTCCGTTAACCCGCTGTTAGTGAGAACCGTCAAAATTTTCCAGGTTGGTTGTAGGTTTCCAGGTTGCATTGTATTCATGCGTTTCTTGCATTCAAGTAGCGAAGTGTAATAATGGAATGTTCAGAATGTTACTAGATCAAGCCATAATACCGCGAATTATCACTGTTTTACGAGCAGATGACCTCAGACAAATGCCACCATCTTAATACATGCAATTACGAGGGAGTATAAAAAACTAGATGTTTTTCCTGTAGACAGGAAGAATAACAACACTGCCTTTCCCCGCTTTTTAAAAAAATAACGGTATATCAGTTAAAAGTATATCACTATAGCTTCAGTCTATATCTAAGAAGGAATAACGTAATTAACAATAAAATACACTCAATTTCCTCATTCCTAGACTTCTCTAAAGCCTTTGACAACGTGTCTCATGAAATAGTATATTTTTAAAATTTAATAATATTCCAAAGTAAGGGACACAGTCTTGGCGAAATACACACTGACACACAGACAGATACACATACATACTTCTATCTGGAAATGGCTTAATCGTCTCAAAGGGACTCAAAATAGATACTTCCGTCAAAAACCTCAAAAAAATGTCTGCTCGTTCATAATACTTTCCATTCTTTTCGGTTGGTGGGCCGGGAAAGTAAAGTATCAAATAGAATTACACTATAATTCCTAATAATTCCTGGACTTCTCTAAAGATGGTGTCACATTAAAATAGGAGAATATCTTTTATTTATTAATATTTCATAATAAGGGACTACGAATGCGGTCCTGGTTACTAGAGCGTTGGCGGGTGGCGCCCTTCGGAAATGGAATCGTTTTGATCTTTCCGCCACCGAATCATATCTTACCTACTTATTATAAAGATAAAAGAAACATGTCAGATTGCGAGACTTTTTCGCCGACGTATTCCGATTTCCGCCTCGTAATGGCTTTCAGAACAGGTATTTCAGCCTCGATTTTCGCAGCGTCGGATATTATTCATATTCATACTCGGCGTCAAAGACATCGCGACCTCTTCTATTCGTATGTAACACATACGTTTTTTATCATTTATTTTTACTGCTGCAAATGAGGAAACCGAAACCGTAACGACCCACAACATTTAATCACCCAGCATTCGCCCATGTTTTTTGCGTTACTGCTTTAAATTTCCTCCGTGCGCAAGCAGACATTGTCTCCTGCTAACAACACGAAATCGGCGCAGGTATCACAATATACAGATGAGTTTAAATTAACCAGAATCCTAAGAAAGGCGACATGAAACCTAAGAATAATATCCGAAATGGGCGGACACGCGAAAAAATAGGCGAGGTCGATTTTGTAGGGTTTGACCAATAAAAATCCAGCGTTGACGAAGCGTCAGCCACGGACTCCGCGCCCGCTCGCGCCGACGATCAGGCGCTTACTATACTTTCTATCGCAACGCTAGCACATAATAACTATATTTACGCAGTGGTGGTATAAAGGGTGTTAATGGCAAAGCATATTTAGCGTAACTCTCAGAGCGCTTTCACGTTTTAATTAATTGTAATTAAATTAGGGCCTAAATAAAAAATTTGGCTAAGCGCGACCCTAGAGAATTACCCAGTCAGTATAATGAAATTAAAATAAAACACACTCACCGCTTACATTGTAGGAGTAATCGCGCCTGAAAGTTTTCGAAGTCAGTTTAAAGCCTTAATGTCCAAGGCAATGAGCAACATTTTTGAGTCCAAATTTTAAATTGGTTCCTTATCGAGGGATTAGCTTATAAACTTTTTAAAATTAATTCCTAAAATATTTTTCAAAGAACATAAAACTAAAAAATGACAGATCTTGTCGTTTCCAGGTATCATGTCGCCTTAAAGTGGGTATATCAGTGCGACCAAATAAGCAACTGTTGATACAAGATTGTGACAAAACATTTTTTTATGTTTGTTTTTTTTTTAAGTATAAAAGACGTAAAAATATAATTTAAACTGCTTGAAGGCGCGCTCAACGCATATCACATTTTTCTCTCTCATTTTTTTAAAATACTTTTTTTTATTAAAAGTTGTTTGTTTGCTTGTACTGATTTACCCACTTCAATGATGTCGGTAATTTAAACTTACCCTTGTGAATTCTTATATATTTTCTTGAATAAAATAATGTATAAAAAATAAAAATATTAATTTGTCGGGGTATCTGGTGACTGTTTAGAATTCTGGGTCATGAGCTTTTGTTTAATTAGCGGTCGTAGGGCACTACTACATATATTTCCAGTCATTCAGTACAAATCTCAATTAAAACCCCATCGTTCAAATCCGGCAACCGTTTGCACACTGAGTTATGGGCGCATCCCGCCGACCCCAAATTAAGTAACATCCGAGCCAAATTTCATTAACCCGAATTCTACCCTACGCCAATGCTCGCAGGCGTTCTTTTAAGGGGCAGGAGGACGAGTTCATCGCAAAATCTTTTTTACCTTTATAGGGTGCCGTAACTCGCACGGACCAAACGATACCTTATTACTGACGCACCTTTATTTATTTTACTTTTTGGGCCACCAACCGACTAGGATGAAGACTGAAATATCCATTTTGAGCATCTGGGACGATTAATACCGTATCCAGATGTAAATACGTCTGTGTGTGTCGGTAGCGTAGGTAGGTAGATAGCGAACTGTTTCGTGCAGCTTGGGCCGTAAGAACCATTGTGTTGTCGTATCTGTCCAACTCACGATTTTACTCCTATTTAAAAGCCTCCTCTTGTGGAAGGCCACCGCGGGTAACACTCTCGCGTCTCAGGCCTCACGGCTGGTGGATCGGTTTCCCCTGGGGGATTGCCTCCCGGCGCTACTTGATGGTTTGCGCGCCGTTCGGCGACGTCAATCGGTTGTGTTCTCATACCAATTGCTGGAGGAGTCTGGAGACTATGTAAATATACTGTCTCCTAAAAGATAAAAGTTTTTATTTCCAATACAACCATAACAATTGTGTAGGAATGACATCAATTAATCTTAAACTAGTTACTCAATTTAGCCAAGAGATGATATACAATATATAACTTTAAACTTACCAATTTACAAAAACAAAGACTATATCATAACAGTTTACAACAAAACAATTAACAGTAAATAATATGTATTAGATTAAATGGGTAGATACCATGCAATGCATTTTCAAAATATTTTAAGAAGTCGTTATGAGCATACATTTTAATTTTAAGCAGATAGACTCGAATGGATCTCTTGAAAATATCGATGTTTTTAATCGCTTTTAATCTTTCAGGCAATTTATTAAAAAGTTTGAAGTCTAAGTACCGACTAGTCCCCTAAAACTTGGCAGTACGTGCTACGAACGGTTGGAGATTCTGGGTTATATACCTGGTGTCATGCCGATGTACTTCCTCGTGGGATATGGCCGAGCTCTTATTAGAATAGAATTTACGAAAAGCCTCTTAAGCAAAAATCGCATATACGGTCAATATCCCTAGTTTTTGGAAGTCTTCACGACATGACTGCCGTGGACCAATACCTACTATCGCACGTATGGCTCTTTTCTGGAGAGTGAATACACTGTTGATGTGCAATGCATTACCCCGTAAAAGAATACCATAGCGCAGGTGTGACTCAACTAGCGCGTAATAGGCCGATATTAAGTACTTCTCCATACAACTTCTGATGAGTAATAGAGCATAGCAGGTTGACGAAAGTTTTGACTTAACAAGTTCTATATGTAGATTCCATGACATCTTTCCATCCAGATGTAGTCCGAGGAATTTAACTGATTCCGCAAGTTCAACCGGGTAGTTAACTTTTATATATGATGTCTTGCTATTAAAATTTTAAATAACAGTTTTAGACATATTTAGAGACATCTTGTTCGCATAAACGTTCGCTTGTTCTAGCTTGTTCGCTTGTTTTAAGCAGCGGGGGTGGATGTTGACCTGTCGTCAATCACTCTTAAAACGACCCAATGGCCACCTGATCCTAAATTCAAAGCCGGGTAAAAGATGCCATTGGTCCGCGATAGATTCAAACCGAATCACCGCTGGTAGATGTCACGCAATATACGGCAGGTAGATATCGCGCAATCGACTTTGGACCCATAGCCAATCGGGAGGTTGGACATATAAAAGATAAAAAAAAGATAAAAAGTATTTATTTCCAATACAACCATACAATTATGTAGAAATGACAGTAATTAATCTTAAACTAGTTACTTGATTTAGCCAAGAGATGATATACAATATATAACTTTAAACTTAGAAATTTACAAAAACAAAGACTAGGTATATGATAACAGTTTACAACAAAACAATTAACGGTAAATTATATGTATTAGATTAAATGGGTAGATACGATGCTATGTATTTTCAAAATATTTTAAGAAGTCGTTATGAGCATACATGTTGATTTTAAGCAGATAGACTCGGATGGATCTCTTGAAAATATCGATGTTTTTATTCGCTTTTAATCTTTCGGGCAATTTATAAAAAAAATTGAGGCCTAAGTATCGACTAGTCGCCTGGAACTTGGCAGTACGTGCTACGAACGGTTGCAGATACAGAGTATGGATTCTGATGGTTAATTCCAGAATGAGATAAGTTGACGATAGTGGAGATAACTGGGGATAATTCCAGACGGAGTCGACGGCCCCTAAGAGAAGATTTATCAATTTTTGGAACTATGAGAGCAATTTACACGTTGCATTAGTAAAATGCTGATTGCCAAATCGTAGTACGACGTTAAGCAATCTAATAAGCTGAATAATCAATGATATGACTAAACTTGATCGGCGCATTGTCGTTTTTTGATGTACGAAATGTAAAGAAAGCGCGGACAGGAGTAATCGGATATCTCCGGCGTCGCGCGTCGGGTGAAGACAATTCCCGCGGCTCGGCGCGGGGGCGTCCTCCCCCCCGGTCAAAGCCGGTCGGGGTCCATCCCGATGGGGACCCCGGGACCTCTAAAAGAGCCGGTGATATATCCACGTTTTTATCCGGGGCCCCGGAAAGGTCATATATCTCGACCGGGTCGTAACTGCGAAGATAAAAGTTGACGCTGGCGCGGGGCGGGCTGGCCCCGTTACCTACATTAATCTCGGATATGAAGTGAATTCATCATGCGACGCCGCCGCGCTGCTACACGAACGCCAGATAATATCGTCGCCGCACGCCCCCGGCTATAGGGTGTCAACTGTTTCATCAACTTTTACAAGGAACTCGATAAGTTTCTTTAAATCTTATATTTGACTTTTCTTATATTTATCTTGACTTTCTATTATTACAATCTCATAGAGAGATACAACTAAACCAACAGACCGCGGCGGAATGCGGTCATCACTATTTTTTTCTTTCCAGCTCATAATTTGAGAGCTCGTACTCGACACTTCTTTCTTCGTAATGTTCCCATTGCCAGGCTTGAAAATCAGTAAACTGATATGCACTGAGAAAAATATAACGATGTAATTACATGGACATACGCATTTTCAACAAGGATTACGTATGTAACTCAAACTGCGGTCCATACGTATGAATTAACATGACGCGTAACACGTCATGCGTGACACGTGCCGTAATGTAAAAAAAAACATAATATTTCATTGCGTCGCGACCTTGCGATCTCGCTTCTAACATGACAGCATGTATTAGTAAACGTACTGTTAAAGTCGGACTCATACATCATATTAAATTACAGTATACTTTTATTTCCGTATTAATCGTACGAAAAATATTGATACACATAACCGAGTAATGGAGTTTCAACAAAGTTCCTTGTAATTTAACAATATTACGATTGAAACATCGTTATTCTGTATAAAACTGTAATAACATAACATAATGGAAATGTAAGAATTTAAGAACCAATTAAATATTTTTCTCAGTGTGGTTAATCGATCACTTTCGCGAGCAGATTTGTTCAAACCTAAATGACAGAGTTACTACGAGCCTTATAGATCAAGAAGTCATACCTTTAATTTATGTAAATCCTTCGCGATGATTGGTTTCAAATTCTGTAACTCTGCCTTCTTCAACATCACACAGAGCGACACGGTCGAGCGTCCACAGTCAACGGAAACAAAGCGATTGCACGGTTTTCAAACATACGCCGTGACCTCTTGAGTAAGTTTGGACTTTAGTCATGCAGAATCCCGAATTCCTGGCATACAAGTGGTTCATCAGGCTCTCTACTTGTTAGACATGGGTCCGAGCGATTTTTGGTTAATTCCTTTAAGGGAATAGTCTCTTAAGCCCAATTTGCTATATTTACTTAAAACTAAAATTCCGAAAAATTGAGCAAACTAATCATGAATGGATTTATGGTAAGTGATTTGCGTTATATCAAAAACTTACTATATTTGCAGTAAAAATGGTAAAGCTTTTAAATTCGCATAGCAAAAGGGAATTTAAAATTTGGCCGTAGTATGGAAAGATTTGCATTAATAAATAAATGGAGTCAAAGAATATGAAATCCTTGAGAGGGGTACACCCTTGTTTATTGATTAGTTGGCTTCTATAAGTCGCTGGAATGTCTAAAATCTTGCGGCATTTTGCTCCTGATACTTCAAACCTTCCTAACGAATATAAATAAAATAATCTAAAAACAAGTAGTCAAGACCCAGAGACAATAAAAGTACAAGACGTTGGGAAAATCTGATACTTTCAGATCAGACAGTATTTTGGCCATAGTATGCCGGGGTACAGTCAGCAGGTCAGATTCCGGGACACCTGGCGCTGGCGTACTAGGAAAGGTGTAATTTTAATTAGTACCCTTAAAGTGTTTTGGAAAAGCTGATAATTCATCAGTAGACAGTGGATGCAATAAAGAACTCGAAACATATTGTCAGAATGCTTTATAATTGAACGCGTGGCGTGCTGACTGTAGCCCAGGGATTATATGGCCAAAGTACTGTCTGATCTGAAAAGTATCAGCTTTTCTGAAACTTGCACTTTTTTGTCGCTGGCTCCCCAACTAACGGGTGTACGAGGCTGAGATTGAGAGGTTGAGAGGCTCAAGGGTAATCTACATGTAATCATGAAGCCACTCATCATTATTTACCGTTTTTTTTTAAATTTTAGAATGCGTTTTTTTTGGGTAAACAAAGTTTTAAATAATAATGCCAGAAGCCCTTCTCCTAACTCCCCCCCCCCCTCCCCCCCCTGCCCGAGGGTAATGAAGTAGGGCATTATTTGGAATACGACGGCCCAGGACATCCCAGAAGATGCACTCCGAAACTGTTTTCTATTATGTTAGAACCGCTGGGAGTAGTATGTGTGTTACCAAGGGGACTTCAGTGTAGAAGAATACATTAACTTAATTTTGTATGAATAAGTGTATTTTTGCCGTCCAAAGGTTTGTTATTTTATTACAACTGCTAAACAGTTGCGTCCCATCCCTCACAGGATGCGTCCCTCTTCCAATACACATCCCTCTTTTTTCTTGGTTACTAACCTTATTATAACGTCTTCCCCTCCAAACACTTAAAGCGGTTGAAAGCCGAGGCTGTGTCGCTCATTGCGAATTTCACCGTCGCGTGCACGCCGCGCCGCATCCATTATCGGCCGTAAAATAAAAAATATTTCGATATAATGTAGCGCAATAACGCGGCAGCCCTGTTTTACGATGTAAACGAATGTACCGTATTTCCTCGCCCGCTGCTCCGCCCTTGAGACGGGTTCCTGGATAGGGTTGCCAGTTTTCTATTCTCGATATTTATTATTTCTAGACTCGATCTGATAATGGGGAGATAATAATGATGTTATGTTAAATGACTCACCATAGATTGACCCCAAGGATGACGACGATGAGTGTTTATCGAAACGAAAAATAAACGTAAATGTAACTTCGAAACCCTGATATAATACAATGAACCTAGGGACTACACTAGGAGGTAAATGCACCCGAAACCCGGAAATCGTAGAATGCATAGAGAAAAATCCGAGTCAGAATGATTACTACCTCAGGTGGTGGTGTGTGAAAACAACGAATGCAACAATGCAGTTGTATATCTTTTTAAAATAAGAGTACTTACTAATATATCATATACTAAGAGACAATCCAAAAATATTCTAAAATATTTTTGTATATTTTTCAAATAAGCCTGTTGGTAGGAATCCCTACTCTTAGTATAGTCAAATTAAATTATGTGGTATTATACCATATGTGGTATAATTCATTTGTTAAAATTCTTTTTTTTTTTATTGTAAAACAATTACTATTTAAATTGATAATAAAGATTTTTAATCTTTTTGAAATAATTGGAGCTGCTAAAGTACTGCAGATAGTCAAAATATAAAAACTAAGAGTCCGTTATAAAACAGTGAAATTAAAATTATAAAAATTATAAAATTACATCAATAACAATGTCGCAATAGAAATAGTCAATATATATTTTTATATTATAATCTATCTTCGATATCAATGATTGTATTTAGTAATGTAAATATTCAGAATTAGAAATTTAAAAAATAATAATAAGAAAAGATTGTATTATAAATAATTTTGGAAGATTAGGAAAATCAATACTCTCAAAGTCCTTAACAGAATACATTGGGTTCTTAATAAGAATATCCTGGACTATTGAAAGTCTCCAAGAATATTGAAAGTCTCCAAGACCCTTGACGCACAACGGAATCTTGTTATAAAAAATATGGACTGATACAGGAAACTATTTCTAACCTTACTTAGTCGCACTTTGTAAGGACGTAAGTCTTGTTTGTTTCGCGTGTTATGCGAATGAACATCCGAATTTGTTAAAGTGGCGCTGATATTTTTTCTTGCATACATAACAACTTGGTATATATAAGCGGCATACATTGTCATGATACCAGATTCAATGAAATACGACCTGCAAGATGTTAGCGATGAAATGGTAAATAAATTGCGAATCGCTCTTTTTTGATATCTAAAGATTCTTACCGAATTTACCGCCATTCCCCAAAACATGAGACCATAACTTAATAAGGAATGGAAATAGGCAAAGTATACAGACTATACGGCTTCAAAGCTGCACACCATTTTATTTTCCGCTCAATTCATCTAAATGAGTTGACTATTGAAGTTTACTATATAAATGGACAACTAAAAATGTAATATGGTCAACATTTTCAAGTTCATTTTCACCATAGCGGATGCTAATGACGTTATCTGGGGAAGTCTGAAGAGAGAAATTAATTGAATTTGATTTCGAGGCATTAAGGGATAGTCGGTTTACGTAGAACCAAGTACCCAACTTTTTCACCGTGGCATCAATTCGCTTGATTAAAGTATCTAAGTTTGGATCACTGAAAATTAGAGAAGTATCATCTGCATAAAGGGTAATTTCATCATTATCTGATATCACAGGTTGTTTGTGACAGTCGGGCATTTTCATTAAAGGCCCGAATGGTATATTCGAGAGGTATTCTCACCAGAATGTATCGTGTTTTTGATACCACATGTGAAGGATTAGACATATGATTCAATGAATTTAATTGATGATTCGATCAAATCTAGCCTACCTCCTACTTCTTAAGGTTTAACTAACTGCCATGCTACGGTATTATATGAGTTTATTTTATTATACCATATTCTTATATTATATTATCTATTCAGGGTGTAGATTCTGCTCATCAAACTAAAAATACAAAAAAAAAATCTTTTTTGTTTTTTTTTTTTCTTTATTTACTCGAGGAGATTTAGTTTTTTGTTAGAGGAGATTATTTAACACGAAAAACAACTGAAAACTATCTATATTTTTTTTGGAGTAGGTGGTATTTCCCGGATAAAAATATATATTTTTTAACATCTCAGTAACAAATGCCCAAACGAAAAAAGTTGTAGATGATTTTTAGCTCTCTTTTTCGTGTAGAATAATATCATTAAAAAAAATCTCCTTAATCGAAATAAAAACTAAAAAAAGAAATATGTTACTTTCCTTGTTCAGTTTAATGTACAGAATCACCTATTGAAAAAATGATTAAAACAATATCTGAATGTAAAAAGCAAATCTATCCCGTAATGTTAATTTTAATATACTTATTGTTTGCCAAAAACAATATAATAATGGTATTCGAAATTTACAAACCATTGTGGTAACCACGATTAAAAGGACATTTTTAGTTAGGCTTTGTTAGGTACACTATTTATTAGGGATTACAATCCGATATATACCCAGTAAACGTGGCCCATATTTACCCAGTCAACCTATATAGGAAGTTAAATATATATTTTTACGAATCCTTCGATGGAATTTATTTTAGATAGGGTGTTTACACTCTCGCGCGAGGCGCGAGGCGAGACGCAAAACCATAACAGTAAACAAATGGAACAGAGGCAAAGCTTCTAACGAGCGTACAAAAAGTTTACCTACGTGCTAGAAGCTTTGCCTCTGTTCCGTTTGTTTACGACATGGTTTTGCGTCTCGCCTCGCGCCTCGCGCGAGAGTGTAAACGCCCCAAGAAAGTGTACATTTGTTGGGGCATTATAAAGAAAGTGAAATCGCGAAATGTTTCAGAAATCTTATATCTTTGGATGTACAGTTACCCATAGTGCAATTTCGCTTTTGAGCAAGATTATCGAGACACGAGTAAGCCCTTGCAGCACCCCTAGGCAGAAGTCGCGTCGGGGGCGTTAAATTTCGTGAGCGCTCCTTTTATGATCTCTCCCATTTGGTTAATGGTCTCCCGGACGGGGTGCTGCGGCGGTTGCGAGAAATGTAAAAACGCGCGGCTTTCCGCGGCCGCCCAATGATTGATCTCTTTCTGATGTCACTCTTTTTAGACATTCGCCCTGATCGTCGCAGGCGGTTTTCATCGGCGGATTAATTCATCCCGCCGCTCTTGAATGTGTTTACACAATTTCCTTAAGAAAAGCCGATCTGAATCGCAGCCCAAACCGCACCCTCTCCATCGCCTTGCCGCCGTATCATGCTTGCATTACATAGTTATATTCAAGATAGAGCAACAGTTGTGGAATAAAATGAGGAAAATAATGGCAGAAATAAAAATGGATTTTATAGAACAAAAGAATCGTCGTTGCGAATGCGAAATTTCCTCAAACCAAAACTCGCTTTTCCTACATTAGTATGATACGTGCCCAAACTGCTCTAAAACAAAATTAGCAATGGAAACTGGAATACCTCAGTCATGTTATGAGGGTCAAGTAGCATGCCTGCATTACATGTTTTGATATTGCATCTTTTATTATTTTCTTTTACAAAAGACCCTGAAACCGACAAGTACGTGGCAGATACTGCTCTACTCGATCTGAATTCCGTAGGCAGAGTGGCTCCCAATTTCGCGCCGCCCAGGAATTTTACCTTCCCGAACTCGGCGGAGGAGCCGTGTTCAATATTGTCACGAGGATCATTTTTCAGACGCTATCGTAATATTAATGGCGCTGTAAATCAGCCAAATTGCTCGGCTCTGCCAAATCGCCGCGGAGAGCAAAGCCGCGCATGGTTATTCCTTTTTGCCGCCCCGCGCCGCGCCCCGATAAATAACCACTTAGGTGGAAATTGTTTTCGTAAACATTCTGCATGCGGAATAGTGCTGAGCGATTGAGTACTACGCGAGAACAACACGTTCGCCAATATACAATGAATACAAACTTTGATCGATAACTCAAAGCGATTTTTAACCCGATTCCCAGTCGTAAATAATAGTGGTTATTCTCGTTGGGTTAACGTACGAAAAGAAAGCATTTTGTGATATTGGGCTCGATTGCGTTTCTTCTTGAACTAAAATCGGAAATTAGTTCGTGTGAACGAGACAGGACAATACGCTAGAACGGAATGTGAAATGAACGGTTGTCACTTTTTCGCATTAAATCTAAGACCGCACGAAATGTGTTCAAATTTATTCGGGCGAACATAAGTTCGACAGTAGTTTTTATGAACGATCGTTCGTTTCATATTCCGCTCTAACGTATTGCTCTATATCGTTCGCTTGAACTAATTTTGGTTTTATTTCACAAAGAAACGCAATCGGGCTTAATTTCAATTCGTGATTACATAATAAGCACCGCCAGTCATCGCACCCGCTTTGTGACGTCTTCAGCCGGTCCTCGCATTATGTATCCCCTATATATATATTTTGTTTTCTAGAATCCGCATATTTTATCTACTCGCCTAAAACTAGCATAGCTTAACGACTAGCAGAGTCAAAAGCAGCATTGAAGACGCTAGCCTATTGATGATAGCCAACCTGCGAAGAAAAGAAGAAGAAAATAAAAACATCCGGAGGGGTAAAATGTAATAGGGTTGATTCATGACATTAAAGCTTAGCTCGCGCTCGATCATAGTCACCAGGTGGCGCTCGCCAACGATCACTTTTCTAAGCATATTAGATGAGGGTAAGAGAATTGCAAGCGCCTTCCCCGTCCCTCCCCCTTCCTTACTCAACTCGTGAGTAACCTGACACCTTCCCGGAGCAGAGGGGGTGACCCGCCTCTTTTCCGCGCCTGATAAAAACAATAATGGATGTAAAGCAACGAACGCAGGCTGCGGCGAGACGATGGCGCAAGAAAAATAACCTTTCTCGCTAATACAATCAAAGTCTTTGTCGTCTAGCTCGTGGACCGCACTCGAAGTCTTCTATTATATTCTACGTTTTTCTTTATAGATTTCAATGATTGATTTCTATGCTGCAAAACAAGACCCTGCAAACCTATACCCTTTGCCAGGGCAAAGGATATGGGGTATAGTTTGTTTTTTTTTTGTTTATTTCTACTATTTATTGTGAAGTTTCACAATGAGCAGTTTTATTATCATCGTTTTAATATCACAATGGGCGGTTTCTTTACAACAATTTCTTACAATCAACCCTACTATGAAGTGTTTATACAGGGTCAGTTTTTAATTAGTGGAATCCTTAAAGTGGGTAAATCAAAATCAGTACGAGCAAATGAGCAACTTTTTATTAAAAAAATAAAAATAACAAAAAAAATGTTTTGTTAAATTTATAAAAAAACTGACTGACAAATAAAAGTTTGATAAGCGCTGAGTGCGCTGCGCCATCCAACACTAGGTAAAATATAAAATCGAAGACTATCGCGGTTGTTTGACATTATAAATAGGATAGAAAACTAATTTACCGCCTGAAACCTACCTACCCTGGACAACGGCGGCTGCAACGTCACCGAAACGCCGGGTTCTACACATTTCAGGCTGTAAATTCGTTTTCTATCCTATTTATAATAAATACTAGGTAAAATATCGCGAATAAACTATATTAGCGATATTTTACCTACCCCCAGGTAGCGCAACGCGCTAAACTCTTTTTATGCTATTTTTGAAAACATTTTTTTTTCATGTTTTAAAAATGTTAAATTAGGTTTTTTTTTAAATCTGTTTTTCCCATTTTTTTATCAAAAGTTCCTGATTTGCTCGTACCGACTCACCCACTGCAAGGATGTCACTAATTAAAACTCAACCTGTGTGTATGTGTGCGTGTAACGTAAGTGTAAAAGTGGGTCTTGTTATTGCATTCGATCGATAGAATTGAAATCCATTTCCGTTAATTTATCCCAACGGAAAATGGTTACCCAGCCGTGAATCGAACCCGGAGCGATGTAAGACCGGGCGACTTAACCACTATGCCACCGGGTTTTGCATTTTAGTGTTTGTACAATACCAAGTTATTAACAATCTTGGTTGAAAATTTAATATTATGTTTTTTCATTACATTTTACACCCCTTATCCTTAAACTGCTATTTTTCGGAAGCAAATCATCTGTAATAAGTGTATCCATGTGATATACGATTCTCATGTGGTTTCGCTTCGAACATTGCCACAGTGCCGGCAAATGAAAAACGGTGAGGTTTACCTATTTTTTCTCGCAATCCGCCGGAGTGCGTCTCTGTCCCACAAGGCTTTCAAGCACGTGGCTTTTTAAAATCGGCAAGCTTTCACCTTTCCTCGCCCTGGCGCACAGTGAATCATACTATGTACAAGGTAGATGGACACAAATATTGAGTATAGAACGCAATAAATGATATATGCCAAAAAAAAACACCAAGGCTTTACTCTTTAGTAAGTTGCGCTTAGTGATTGGCCGTCACTTTTAGCAACTTTGAGTTAGCATTGATGTTTTTGCAACGCGGCCTCCTCAGTCGACGTTGCCCTGTCAAACGAGATCAATCACAACTCCGATCAATAATGAAAACTACCAGTCATGCAAAGCTTGCAATGTCTTTTATTTCGTCAAAACATTGTCAGTACCATCTTGTAGATTTTTCCATAGCAAGATACCGAAGGAGATGGCGCCAATTATCAAATCCAGCAGTGATTAACGCTACTGGAAATTCAGTTTTTACTGTCCCAAAAATATATCCTGTTACACGAAGTATACTTGCAAATAGGGTAAGTATGTAGTAGTATGTAAATTAGGAAATCAGTGTTTTCGAGCAAAATTTAGAATTAGAGTTTGCATCGGATGTCACCCTTTTGACATCCTAAGAATTCAAAAAAGTTATTTCTTGAAAATATGTGTACGCGCGCGCTTGTTTGTGTGTGTGTGTGTGTGTGTGTGTGTGTGTGTCTGTGTCCGCCGTCCGTGTGTGTCTGTGTACCCACTGTATCTCAAATACTACATAAACAATTAGAATCCCTTACGTACAAAATAGTTTATCCTAATGCTGAGATTAGAAAGCTGTTTTATTTAAATGACAGCTTTTTAAACATTAAAAAAATAACCTCGATACTGGTTCTAGAAAATGAATAAATTTATGTTTTTTACATCTTCAGCGGGTTTTGGATTCAAAATGGTAAAATCTGAAAGTTGAATACTTCGTAACCCCGTTATTATTAATGCTATAATGTAATACAAAAAGGTCTTAAAATCCTAAGAACAATGCCTCTAACTTTGTTGTTTGTCCTATCTTAATATCTTCAGTAATTTACGAGTTTAATAAAAAAAGAATGATGGGTATAAAATTGAAATCGAATATGAAAATCTCATTATTATAGCCAAGTCCTAGAATAGCGACGCGCTCTTTGAAGCTTCATCAAGACGAACTTTTGGGGAAATATATTATGGTGTGCATCAACCAGACTTTTTTAATTAATTTTCCATTAAGCAATCACTGTGCGGCATACTCATTCGTGTCTGCTGCCATTGGTCGGGCAGCAGCAACAAGCCGCTGTTTTCTTTTAGGATCATACGTCTTATTCGATTTGCCTCAACGGGCACAAGGGGCAGGAATGGAGCTACCCTCTCTTTCTCTCTGCGTACCTTTGCCGTTCTTTCTTTGTCCTTAATGCAAAACTGAAAATTCGTAACGCGGTAAATGGCGTCATATCATGTTCATTTGCAGCTAAGAAACTACGTATACAAAATAAAGTAAAAAAATCGATCATAGAAACAGTGCGACCTTGAGCATTATATTAACAATGATGGTAAATTAAGCAGAACGCACGTTCTTACGAATTTTCACTAATTGATAATGATAATACCATTTATAATAATACTAAGTACCAAAATGTACATTTTAGATATTTATATATTCCAAATTTAAATTCATAGTGACATCATATTTTAAAATTTTCGCAATAATAAATAATAATTAGAATTATTAAATATAGTGAATAAAGTCCAATTCTGCAGTCTGGATTCATTCGCGGTTGACACAGGATGCGTGCCGAATGTACTTCATCGCAGTTTTCGTATCAGTCTAATTATCATGGAAAGCAAAAGTTTTAATAATCCGGAGAACCGCATCAATAATCTGGAAAGCGTAGTTTCCTATCAAAGAATGTTACTGAAGCAGCAAAGCGACAAAGGGAGTAAGGGGAGAACGAAACAACATCTTATCCGGCCCAATTGCCATCCTCACCTGCTCGCGCTAGTGGTTCTCTTCAGAATAGCTGGCGGTGACGACCCACTGGTCGTCGCGGTGTTCCCTGCTAGACAACAAACGAGGCAATAACGACCGAGCGTAGGCAGTATAACGTAACACCCAGTAGGTCAACTATCTGGAAGAGGCTTCAGTGGCCTGGAGAACCAAATACTCTCTGAAAGTTCTGGTGCAGAAGGCAACGGGAAACCACTGGTAGGACGTGATAGGACAAAGAGAAGGATGCAGAGCTGATTGCCAACCTTCACTAGTTAAAGAGGCACCGAAAGAAGAAATAAATGATAATACTGACATTGCATATTATTTTAACGACTACTTCATAAATGCCGCCAAGTTTCTAAGGGATTCGACTGAATAGAACGCAGTCTCAAATTCCAGCACATGTATATCTGTAAAAAGAGTACCGTCTTCTATTAGGCTGTACAACCTCACAGAAGATGAACTCAATAGCATAATTAGCTTAAAAACTAAGCATTCTATGGACATCTGGAATTATTCAACTTTTATCATCAAAACCTGTTTCTCAAATATAATTGTGGTTACTAGAAACATTTTCAATTAGGACAGCAGCATGGCGTCTTTTCTGACCTGAAAATTGACAAAGTGATCCCAATACACAAAAAGAGGCTGACTTCTCATTCTGATGCTGGAAACAGTCGTCCCATTTCGTTGTTGCCACTATTGTGAAAAATCTTTGAGCAAAATAATAATAGCCGGAAATATCTTATAGCTAACATTAACCTATTGGAAAACATGATTTGCGGTAAAAATAACATAAAACTTTTATTAAAATGAATTTTAAACCTGACCTTTATCACCAGCAGAAAAAGTATCATCATGAATTAAATTTAAAATAAGCAATAAACCTATAATAACGCAAGGAAGAGGAATGGATGGGAAAGACATAAATTATGAGCGCGTATTAAAGTGTTCTTTGAGCCTGAGTTTTTGGCTTTCTTTCTTGAGTTCATTAATCTTAAAGCTACTTACCTCTTTCGCTGTCATACATATTTGTTGAGATACATATTCTCGAGCAGGATCCCCATTCCTGCCTGTATACATACAATAACGCTGCACAGCTGAGATAAAAGGAACTCAGGCACTCGCCTGATATTCAGAATTTGATTCGCCCATCGCAAATAACCATTTATTATGCACAATGTCGTTCCTTTAAAACGCTCACGCTCCGACATTCATCACTGTCGCTGTGGAAGGATAGCGAAATGTGTTTTACTTACATCAGCTCCGCGTACCTATACATACGGCATAGTTGCTGCACGGCTCTTAAGATTTGTTTCTGTTTGGGAATATATTAGCTTTCGCGTTATATGTATTCAAGTTGGGACTGGAATCGTGTATGAATATTAAGTTATCAGCAGCTACCGTTTCCAAACAATAACAGAACCGATTACGAACATGATAGACGCAGAACAATAAATCGAGAACGAAATCTATCGGTCTTATGATTTCAAAAGCATAACAGGATATAGCTGCTACTAAAACTATGATGGAATATTTTTATGAATAGAAAATTCGCAAATAAACAAGGCAGTTAATAAATCGAGAGGGGGGCCTAAAATTGAAGGAAATAATGTAGACATCGAAGACAATCCTGTTGGGTGATTTTTATTGGATCGCAAGAGCGAATGTTGTATACGAGATGACTTCATTCTCTACCTCTTTCAATTTGATATTCGAACGTAGAATGTAAAAATGATCTATGGACCGCATTAACCTGAAGAATGTTCCAACAAAGAAAGTAGTTTTTTTAATTAACACAACCGCCATAAGTCTGCCGAATGTATGGCACACCGGTGCGCTCTGCGACACTTTGTACCTGCAGAAAACATCCAACCCACAAAACAGCAAACTGTTCCAATGACAGGCCTTCCAATTCCAATGGCCTCTTACGGGCTTGTGTCGTAGCTAGACGGTGGACTGTTTCGTCCTCAAGTCTTCTGCGCTCACTCCAGGGAGATAGAACGACTAATCGTTAAAACTTCCTGAGGTGACGGGCTCGCCCGCTGTAGTCGTCAACCCTAGTTGTTCCAATGACAGTTAAAGTATTTTTTCTTTGTTTTGATATCAAAGTTAAGCAAAACGTTTATTATTTATTGGCGAAAGTATTATTTGAATTTCGCGCGGTTAGCGTGTGTCGCCCTCTAGTGGCAGATGATCGAGACGTCGCGGCCCCCTAATTGATCGGAGTGACGGGGTCTGATTCGGCCGAAAAGTGTTACGGAAAAAAGATGGCGGGGGTTGAGGACACATGCCTGTGTGGCTGACGGTTTAGTAGAAAATAAAAGTCTAAGTGAAAACGTATTTAATTAACCCCCAACGATTATAACTTTTAATTACTAATATAGGCTTCTTTTTAATTGTAGTTTGTTGATGTTTAATCTTTTTTATAATTAATTTATACTCAATTGATATTTGTGGTTTAGACAGTTTGTACCTACTGAATACAAAAAGAAGTAAACGTGTTCCTGCGAGCTTAAAGATTATGTGAATTGGATACTTTCTGCTGAATTGAACAAGAGGAAGAACTGTTATGTAAACTTCGAGTGGCTTAGATGCTTTCTGATTACCGAATTAAAAACATGCAACTATACTTATTTATTGTACACACAAAGAAGTGCAACCAACGAAATTAAAAATCACTGGAATGCTTTCAGTTAAACTAAAAAGAACACTGTTCAGGTTGTGGGTTAGTAAATAAAATAATTATAACAAGCCACATTGAGTTGTGGGCTAGTAAATAAAATAATTATAACAAGCCACATTGGGTTGTGGGCTAGTAAATAAAATAATTATAATAAGCCACATTGGGTTGGATGTTTTCTCCTGACAGTAAAATTTATATTTTTAACTCAAATATTGAATAAATTAATTTATTGTGATTTGGATATTTTCTGCTTGTTTTCTCTTCATATACATAATTTCATAATTTCATCATATTCATATCATACAGTTCATAAACGTCACGTTTTCTGTCAAATCAATAATGAACCACAATAATCACCTTGCTTGGATAATTTGAACAAAAAGTTCTACCGCATTCATAATATGGATTTTAAATATTCAGAATTTTAATAAACGTCACAAAATACATGTAGTATATTAGAAAAATATATACATATATATATGGGTCAAGATGAAATACTCGTAATAACATGTATAATGTAGGTTCCTAAAATTTACTAACTTCAAGGCGCAATCCAAGTTCACCTGCGCTTCATTAATTCAGCAAAATCATCCCAAGGACGCTTATTCATCTCCTCAGATCGTCCTATTTATTTGCTTCGGAATTATAATAAAACGCAAACGGCTCACCTTTCATAATATAACCTCAATTCTTCTTATACATTAAATTTCCCCCTCAAATTGGGCCGAGAGAGGCCAAGAAGACGAATAAATGTAAATTACTGAATTTGGGTAAATGATCCGAATTGAAACTCGAGCACATTCATTTTAATACCTTTGGAGGGTGCCGCGACACGGAGGGGGGTAAGGGTGAAGGGCGATGATGCCAATGTTTGAAGCCAATCAAATAAGGCTTGCGGCGAACGGGGAAAGCGGAACCGGGCACGTTCGCTTCAACCAGGGGGCCAATTCTTGAAATATTTAGCATGCCAAATTTGTCTGTGTTCACCCGTTTTTGGATGGGGCCTATTCTTGAATTTCGCATGCTAAATTTGTCGCCAACTTTCCGCATCAAAATTTTTTTTTATAAAAATCGGCTAAGATTCAAATTATCGCACCCGTAAAACTGTGTAATACTTGCATTAGTTACCTTATTATTAAAGGCAGTAAGTAATTCGGAAAAAATAAATATAATCGTTATTTAAAAATATGTATGTTCGGAATGTAACCACGCTTTGAATACAAAAATATTCCATTAAATTATGTTAAATATTAAATAAGCCTGATAAAGTCAGATGTGAGGGAATATTCACTTATTTTCGATGAAAATGTAGAAAATATGATTTAAAGCTAATTTTCAAAATAATTTGTTTGTGTTTCTATGTTGGCATTAGTCTAAAATTTTGGCATGCCAAATATTTCGCCCACTTTTTATCGCTTGGTTTGTCAGGACCCTATTCTTGAACACAAGCGATATTTATAAGTCGCATGCCATATTTTTAGATTACGAGTGTGGCAACGCCGTCGCTTCTGTCATTTGTACCAACATAGAAAAAGTTATAGAAAAAGGATTTTACTTTTAGACGAATTTCTACGTCTCTTTTTTGAGACTATAAATATAATAATGTTTTATCCTGACAGCCTATTATTTATTTTTAATAAAATACTTCAAATAACAAATACTTTTTTAAAAATATGGTAACATTTAGCGAATAAATTGCCATAATATAATTTTAAGAATGAATAAAACACAGCGAAATATTTTAACAATACCTATTAAATAGAACTATAGCATTATATGTATCCAATTTACTATATCCGTAAATGGAAAATACGCAACCAATGAGACGTTGGATATAAATGTCGAGAAATATAATATAGTACCTAGTAAAAATAAATTAATTTACCTATTTTTTTTTATAAATAACAATTTTAAAAAATCTGGAATCATTCATATGCGTATCTATAAAATTCTACAGACGAAACGATAGTAAAAGTAGGCGATAATTTTAATTTAGACTGCTTTTGACCACTCTATAATTGTAGTGCGAAAAGTAGGCGATAAATTTGGCATGCCAAATTCAAGAATAGCTATTTCGTTCGTTCGACTTGCGTTCGACATTTCCTCCGTTTGCTTATCGGAGAAGAAGAAGAAGGACCGAGTCGTTCAAGCGGCGATTGGGTGTCAGTAGAAGCTTTGAGGTTATCGTCGCGCCGCGTCCTTTCTTTTTTCAGCGTTTTGTGGGTGAAAGTCCATCGAATATGGCAAATTTGGAACAAATTGTTCTGATGGATATTTTAGAGGAAGCGGAAAATCAAGCTGCAGCACCGGCAAGACTGATGCATGCGAGAAACGACGCTTTCAGTCTTAGCGATGCCTTGTTTTGCCGTAATTTTAGATTGTCCAAACAATTGGCGTTGCAGTTGATCGGTATTTTGGAGCCACATATGGCTGCACCAACGAGAAGTTCTGCGTTAGACATTTCTACAAAGGTATGTGCCATTTTCCCATTTCTAATCGAAGGTTTCATTTAATGTTCACGACATCGCTAAGCGACAGTGGGACGGTGTCGACCACAACTGGCGAATCCGTCACCCCAGGCTGGTATGATATGTGATTGTTCTTTCAGCCATGGGATGAGCGTAGAAGACAGAGACAATACGAATCTACTGTTAGGTTAATTAACCATTAGGATACCTCCGACCTCTCAAGTGGTTAAAGTTTCGAAGTCGCTTGCGCAATCCTCTCCCTAGTGTAGCGGTGATCTGTGTATACCGAATCTATCGCAAACCACGGCATCCTTTGACTGGCTTTCACCCGGGATCGGGTAGCCAAATGGTCGTTTCAAGAGCAGTTGCCACTAGGTAAACAACCGCCCCCGCTCTATAGGAAACAATACTATTTCCAGACCCCCGGCTGTCACTCGGAATGCACAATCGATTGGCTGACGCCGCACAGTGCGCAAACCGTCCAGGAGCGCCCGACAATTGACTCCTAAGGGAAACTGGCCCGCAGGCCAGAGTCCTACCCGTGCTTGCACTCTTGTGCGGAGGCCGCTGTACAAGTGTTGACCCGTGAGTTTGGCCGACCTTAAACGCATGGGTCTTAGTGGCTTAACTGCAACAGGGCCCATTAGCTCCATTTGGTCGTGTCTTTGCCGGTATGTTCTATTTGTTCGGTGTATTCTCTTATGGCGGTTCAGTTAATTTTATTTCGGGCGCTGTAGTATCTCGGAAGACAGCCCTTATCGTAGAATTAACTGTTCCATGGGAATCAAATATCCCAAAAGACCACGAGTACAAAAATTGGAACGGCTTCACTGTTTACATTCTCGCAGTGGAAGTTGGCACTCGTGCCAGTTAAATCTCTGTTTCACCTTTTTAAAGATTTTGGTCTCTCCAGGAAAATAATCAACTTCTTCCTAGAGAAATTATCTATTTCCGCATCTCAAATTCGAACAGTGGTCAAGACGAACGCTCACATGTGGCAAGACAGCTGTCCTAAACCTACCACAGCCGGTCGTTAGTCCGGAATCCACTGTTCACCTCCTAGAAGTTTAATAATAGTATATGATGGGTCCGACTTCGGTCAGTGAATTCCATGGCAGCGCCGTTTGTATTTTATTTTATCTAAAACGTTTTAACATTATCTATATTGCAGTAAGGTAGTTTTTTTGTTGAATTCGTATTATTATTATAATTTTGTATGACGATGATTTCAGGTGCTTATTGCTTTGAATTTCTTTGGAACTGGAAGTTACCAAACGCCCGTGGGAAGCCATATGAATTTGGCTGTTTCACAGTCATCGGTTTCAAGAGCGATTACTGAGGTAGTTGAGGCTCTCAATTGTCCTGAAATTTATAATCAGTGGATTAAATTTCCTGCAAATATGGCTGAATTGGACATCATCCGGCAACAGTACGTACAAAAAAATTTGTATTTATTATTTATATCTTCCATAAAATATGTAGGTATGAAATCGGTCTAGAGCGGGAGGTCACTGACAAAACATTTCTCAGGAGAGTCGTTTGAAATATTTTGAAAGGAAAATAATTAGTGTATTTTTATTTTATAAAACGCAGACACATTGGATTTCTCGGAATTAAACATTTTAGGTGGGACTCCTATTTGTTTGATAAATAAATAAATAAAATATGGGGCTTTCTAAATATTGCATGTATGTATTTATCAAACAAATAGGAGTTCCACCTAAAATGTTTCTCGTAAGACATTTAAGATGTACTTAGTGAATTTCTTACTATACACTGTTAAAGTATGCTATGTCAAATCTCGCTCTTACCAGCGCTATATCGTATCCGACTGTCCCGCATGCAACTGAGAATACAGTCTTATATGGGAACAGCCTAAATCATCGCTTTGTTGACTACTGCAACCATAAATCATTAAGTGCATGACTACAAAGTTTGATCTAAAGTATGAGCAAACATCATAATAGTATTATAATGATTTGTTACTTTTATATATATCCATTATTTTGACATAATGATTTGTTGATTTTCATAACATTGCACAAAAAGCCTAATGCATTGAATTTATGCAACAATAAATCATTAAGTGCATGACCACAGAGTTTGACCTAAAGTATGAGTAAACATCATAATAGTATTATAATGATTTGTTACTTTTTAGACAGATATTTTGACATAATGATTTGTTGATTTTCATAATTTTGCACAAATGGCATGCACAGAATTTTCCATAAAAATGTCTGTTAGTGACTTTATGGCCAGAAAGAAGAAATTGGGTAAAAGTAACAATTCCATTTTTTTCAACATGTGGCTTTCTGTTCTAGACCGAGATATAAACTATATATTATTATAATATATATACTAACTAACCTACCAATTTATTTATATATCAATTTATATTTTAGGTTTTTCAATAAGTATGGCTTCCCTGGAGTAATTGGCTGCGTGGATTGTACCCACATAGCAATCGTTCCACCGTCGTCGGCACCACACTCCAATTACGATGAGCGATCTTATGTGAATCGGAAAAACTACCATTCCATAAATGTTCAGTTGGTAGGTTTTGTATTGTTTTAATAATTATTTTTATTACTATTATATATTTATAGACATGCAACAGGTGTGGTTGAACTCAAACACAGATTTTATTTTTAGGGAATAAAGAATTCCAGAAAAGATGAAACCTAAATTTTGTTATTCCATTTTAAAGAATAGCCTTAAACTTCAGTTTCTGTGCTCAACTGTTTTTACATCTTTAAGTACCTGATGTTATTATTATTACTCAATGGACGAGCAGCTTAAGCTGATGTGCCTATCATGTATATTATATTATATGTATACTTGTATACATGTATAAGCATCCCATGTATATTGAAATATACATGTCAATAATATCATCAATCACATTGATTTACATTAACTGATTCAATCACTTCCTGTGGTAGGCGGCTCCAATCGTCCACACCTCAATTTGAGATAAAATGTAAAAGAGGCTCGCGGCCTCTACCTGAAGTTAGCGGTAATTCATTTCAAATTTATAGTGCACCAAGGAGCTCTTGGCCCATTTAGATCACATGGGATCGGGTGGCCGACAGATAGTTTCTAAGGACAGATAATGCCTGGTCGACAACTACCAGTTGCTTAGGAAACATACGTCTCCAAACTCCAGTTATTCATCGGAGTATGCAGTCGATTGGCTAATGCCGCACGGTGCGCAAACTGCCCAGTTCCGCCTGAAGTGTTCGAATTTTGAGGCATTTTGTGTAGAATAGAATAACTAGAATATTACACTGGTTTTATAAAGACAATTTATGCACAAATAGCGGCAATTTTAATATGCTAGATAAAGATTTAAGAATGCATGTGCCTATGTCTTTTAAAGCCAAAATTGATTACTGGTTGAAACATGACGCCCAGCAAAATATCCACAAACTAATATGACAGACAGTTTCTAACATTAAATTTTATCCTTGTCAATTTTTATTATTTTTGTTGACTTTTTTATTACTATTTTACTTATTCATTAATTTTATTCCCCTGGGATAAAGATGGGGTTTTTTAATAATATGCAAGTTCCATTTGTCCGGTTTTTACCAATACCAATGTGCATTTCGGCACACTCTTTATTTAAGTCAACGACGCTGTGTTACAAGCTTTGTGATAATTTTGTTACTATTTATTCGATTTGCATATATATGTAAAGGTTACTGTTATGGCGTAGAACCTGGCTAGTTATTTTATTTATTCGTTATACCTACGAGTTTATGTTAAAAAAATAGCTTACATCCATTCCGTTTCGCGTATCATATGCTTGATTTCTAACTCAAATTGAAAATACAGTGGAACCTCTCATAACGAGCATAATTCGTTCCAGACTCTTAATCGTTAGGTGAAACACTCATTAAGCGAAATATTCGTTAAGCGAAACAATTTTTCCCATACTTGTTATGAGAGGTGCGAATTACTCATTATAAGAAATTACTTTGAATTACTCGTTATGAGAGGTGTTCGTTATGAGAAGTTCCACTGTAATTTTTCCTCGTGAATTTCGGTATTGCTTTTATTAATTACTATCAAATGTACAATTTTTCAGATATGCGATATCAACTTGAAAATTATACACATTAACGCCTTATTTCCTGGAAGCACGCATGATTCATATATTTGGAATAATTCCGCAGTAGTGGAAATCTTACGTGGAATTTATAGAAGAAGACGAACAGGATACTACGTTATAGGTAGGTATTAAACCCTAATAATATAAAAAGCATAATTTACATGCCACAAAATATTACCTTACTTTCTAACCGTTAGCCATGGTGTTTTTAATGGTATATTTTACTATATGAAAATCATGCTTTTTCTATCGGGGTACCCGGGTGGCTCATACGTGTTGTTTTTTTTAATGCATTTTTTAAAGTTATTTTTTTTAATAAAATATGTAGAATGCAAATTTCAATAGGGAATCACCAAAACGTATGCCGATGGGTACCCGGGTGGCAACACAAGAGTTAAGATGGTCATGTTGCCCCATGCGAGCAATCACCTTATTTTCCCATTACTTCCCCTTTGAAGCCATTAGAACTGAGTTGCAGAAATTGCTGAAATTTGTATACTTTTTGAGTTTTTAATTTTGTTTGTTTCTTTTTTTAGGGGACTCTGGATATTCGCTAAGGCCATGGCTGCTGACGCCTATTGCAAATGCAACGCCAGGCACTCCAGAGGACCATTACAACGTAGCGTTCAAAAGGACCCGAGCTACAATTGAGCGTTGTAATGGGGTGCTAAAGATGCGTTTCAGGTGCCTCCTTAAGCATCGGGTCCTACACTATGAGCCAGAAAAGGCAACTAAAATTATAAATGCTTGTGCGGTACTGCATAATATGTGTATTGCTAACAATGAGCCTTTTATCGAAGACGACACAGATGTGGATTTTGGTCAATTT
The DNA here is from genome assembly GCA_944548615.1 of Micropterix aruncella. Classification (NCBI taxonomy): domain Eukaryota; kingdom Metazoa; phylum Arthropoda; class Insecta; order Lepidoptera; family Micropterigidae; genus Micropterix; species Micropterix aruncella. The sequence goes on from OX155960.1 coordinate 1,923,831, forward strand.
GCCCCAACGGCAGCAGAATTGGCTGGAAATGCAGAAACTAGAAATGCCGATCTTGAAGCGGGGAGACGTCTACAAACCCGAATCGTCAACAACTATTTCCGTTGAGTTTTGTTGATGGTTGATGTATACTAAGTCCATCTCAGTGATTTTTATTCTGGAGTAATTTGTATTGGTGTTATTTGTGAAAAAGTACCCCTTTCGCGGACTCTAAAGGAGCACTTGCATGCATTCTACAGGTTAAAGCCTAAAAATATTTATAATTAATTTTCAATATTTAGCCTGCACATACTAAATTTTTCATATATATTTTTTTAATAGCTTTTCTTATAAACACCTAAAGAGTGAATAGTTGTATTTTCGGGGAATTTAGGGATAACGTTTTAGACGTTTTTATTTAGTAAAACATTATATCGTCATGCACAAGACCTGCCTCAGGGCCAAGGAACTTGTCGATCTCGAACCCAGTGTACAGGACTTTAATCGTGGCAGCTAACGGCTACCGCGTGCGACGCGATGTAGTAGACTGTATTGTTTTACGTAGTATTATGATTACTCACGTGGCCAACTGTTCCATATGTTTTCCTTGGCGTGTCCACCGCTCTCGCCGGCTGCTTTCAGGTTGTTTACCGATGAATAAATTCACAGTACTTAGGAAGGATCGGTTCAGTAATACTTGAGAATGTTTTAAAATGCGGTTTTATTCCGACAACGAGTCCGTTTCACACAAGCACTACTTAGTCCGAATATCGGAGTTATTTGATTTAAATATGATTTTTTAGATTTTTTAAATATTTGTTTTTTATTAAATTTGTAAGTCAGGAAAAACACAATACAATTGTTATTTATATATGTTTTAATAACATTATCAAAAATCAACATAATATATTAGTTCTTCTAAAAAGTAAAAACATAGTAGCATATTTATTTGCTATTTTAACAAAAACTATTGTAAAATGTACAAAAATCAAGAGTTCTTACTTCTAAATCAAAAACATTTTTCAATATTTTTTTAAAGAAACAAATATTGTAGCGTTTTTGTCATATTTATCAAGAAATGAACAAGGAAAAAAGGTCTTAAAATTAATAAATTAACATAAATTAAACCATATGGGTTTCACCGCAGTCACAGTCACTTACTCATATTTACATTATACTTACATTATTATATTAGTAACAGTACATTATATTTACATTATTATATTGTAATTTGTTCGAATGTAGTTTTTTAAAAAGGAAGACTAATTTAGCCGCCTTCTCGTTGCCTAATCTATTTCTTATTTTGCTGTGCACCAAATTGAATGCTGAAAATATTCTTTCGACCCCAGCGGATGAAGCAACTGTACTTAGCAGTTGCTTGATTATATCCAATTCTTCTTCGGTTATATTTTTTTTAATATTATGTATTGCTATCCACCAACCAGTAGGGGCGGTTTTCTCTATGACTTGTTTATCAACTTATGTCGAGGGAAGTCTCTTGACATTTTTTGGCTGAGGTTGAAATGTTTTGGTTGCAGTAAAAAAATATTGATCTTAAATAAAAAAATCTAAAATAATCAGTTTTTTTTTTAAAATCACTTGATTTAAATCATTGCAACCCTGTTTAATATTATTTACGAATATATGATTTAAACTATACAATAACTTAAAACTATAAGGAAGTTAGTCGTGTTTCCTGATCGCTGCAATCGAGAGTATTTAAAACGTTATTAATTTTTAACTTTATCTTCATAAATAAAACACAAACGGAGCTGCCATGGAATTCACCGACCGGAGTCGGGCCCATCATAATACTATTTTTTACACTTCTGGGGGGTGAGCAGTGGAGCATTATAAACTTATTATAACCCGTATTTCGTTGCGTTTTGACATACCCATTAACATTCCACTAAGACACTTTTTCCCGCTCGACCGCTTTGTGTTGATTCTTCGTAGTCGGTCCCCTACCCTTGTTATTCATTTGGAAGATCCTTTTGTGAACAATATGCATGGTATATTACACTTCCTGCCCTTCCCGTACAGCTTTGCTCGATAGCGTAAATCTAAAATAATCGTTCTTGTGCCTGTGTGAGGTCTAACATATTTTTACTGAGTATTTTCTTAAACTTATTTCCTAAAAAATTTATGAATTCGTCCACGTCATAAAAAATGTATATCATGTGAATAAAAGAAAGCGTGTTTTATTTATTCAATTCATTTATTTTGCATATTTTTTAAGTAATCTGCTATATCCTTTAGGGACTGATTTGTCCTATTCATTTTAGCTTCCATAGCAGCATAATGTTTTTCCTTGAGCTCCACTTCTCTCTTCTTCAAAAGAAATCTTTCTTCTGCTAGATCTGCCATTCGTTGAGCGGCTGTCGTGCAGCTCTGTAACCGCCTCTGTGCAGTTGTCCTTCTGGCCGTCCTTGTCCGGGTGGTTGCAGGCTGTGAGCCAATCGTAGAATGAGAAGCGGTGGCGATTATGGGCGTGGGCGCTTCCGTTTGAGAGGTAGTCGCTGGTGCGTGGCGAATTACAATTGGGTGAACCACCGGCGATCGCGTCCCACTCCTACCAATCGCTTGCAGTTCCAATTGCTGCTCCGGAGACTCACTGTCCCACCACCGTAGGCGTCCCGCACGAGCTTCGCCAAAGGGACTTTCAGCCGAAGGTGTAGGCGTAGTTGGCCAAGTCGGCTCCGGCGAAGGCCAAGTGGAACAGCCCGGTCGAGCGTCTGACTCTGCGGACGTTCGAGTGATGGCGGGACGCCTACCTGTACCCGGATGAGGCGAAACGGTTGCATCGGATAGGCGTCTTGTCGATGTTTCATTGCTTCTATCCAGAGGCGGAATGTCGCCCAGATTTTCATCCAGCCTGGGGCTAGGCGAACGGGCATCGTCCATACCGGAGAAATCGAACATGACCTCCGACTCCGTCGACTGCTGGTGCCCCCGGATGCTGATCGGGTTCATTTCATTTAACACCGCAGTCTCTGTGGTGTCGAGCGACACGTCAGTCGGAGGTCCGCCACCTGTCCGCTTTATATGGCGGTTGATAAAAGCTTTCTTCGCCTTCACTGAAGTGCGTACGTATTGCCACGTCTAAAAACAAGTAAATAATTAAGGTTTGTGAACTGATGCGCTTGTGTACGCTAGGTATTAGTCGGACATTAACTTACTTTTCGCCACTGCTTCCAGTCTTTTTTCCCGCCGGGCAACGCGTTAACGGCCTTAGCGATCGCCTCCCACCTCTGCTGAGCGAGTTTGTATGTAAACTCCCTAGAAAATTTCCCACTGACCAATTCGGGGTCGCTCAGCACCAGCTTCACGAGGCATTCCCGCTGATCCCGCGATGTATAGCCTATCCTCCTATCGACATTTTCTTTTCCCATCCTATTTTCCATGATCCGTCCGTAATCGAGAGAGAAAGCAGGTGTTCGCGCCGGGTTGTTCGTGGTCGTCAGCAAGTTGTCCGTAATCGTAGAGAAATAAAGCAAAGCTTGCGCCGGGTCGTCAGAAGATTCAAGCAGTCCGTTATCCGTGAGAGAAAAGCCGTATTCGTTGCAAAGGTCCGTAAAAGAAATCGAAAAAACAAGAGAACACATCTAACACGCGCGAAGAACGAGGAAAGACAAAAGTTAGGTTAAGTTACATGACAATGTTTTGACAGTTTTGTGCTTGCATGTTGGTGTAACTGACAGCGTTGCCATACTTTATGTATAAAATAATGTCATGCCATATATTTTGTTCAAGAATAGGGTTTGGTGAAACCGAGCGATAAATAGTGAGCGAAATATTTAGCACACTAAAATTTTAGACTGGTTTCAAGAATTGGCCCCCAGACGTTGATCAGGCGACGCCGGAGATGCCGTCTTTGACGCTAACTTAAATATTTCAATATTTGTTCGTACTCAGGCCCTGCTCTACGGGAAGTTCTGCTATTTGTTTGCGGTTATGCAATATTAATATATTATATAGGGTTTTACAATAAGGGCGGGTCGATGTTGACAGACTGTGCAATAACACAAGCTGTGTTAGAAGTATTAACGTAATGATTTTTTTATTCGAAATGCCCATGTATGCCATTATGTATGGAATATGACATCGTTCAAAAGTCCGCCGTGGCTTCGCACGGTGGCACCACAGTAAATATATAGCTAAAGCAGTATGGAAACTACGTACACATTCGCACGCCTCGGCAATAATCTAATGCTGCGTACAGACTTACAAAAGGTAACATGCAATGTAACATGAAAGGAGCATTTCATCAGTGTAAACGCAGCGCGCGCACGAACCGAACAAGTACCTACTCGCATCTGTTTCCGGCTTGCGCGCGAACGTAGCGTCAGCCTGGTGAGAACACGCTCAGATAATGGAGTGTGACGACCAATCTTTTGAATTCCATAAAATTTCTCGTTTTCTGTATGCCTCGATTAATTGTAAGCCTTTTTTTCACTCCACGAGTCGTCCGTAGCTGTATCCTCACAGTCACGCCGGAAACATGCGAGTAGGTACACACAGATATGACTAGAAAATAAAATTTAATATAAAAATACCTTGTCTTAATCTTGCTATTCAAAAAGTTGGTACGATATCGCATTCAGTTTTAAAGTTCGATTATATTAAATCACATTTGTAGCAAAACTTGTGGGTATTTCTATAAATGTCACGCAGGCAGCAGCTCCCAAACTGCCCAGGTAGCGATTGCCTCCAACTATACTCACGCATACGTGGCCGCAAGCACATACACTTACCGCAATACATTCGCAGTGACGCTTCCGTATCCATTACGTATTCTGTGCTCTCACTCCACTTCTCCCGTTCTACTGCGAATTTTCGAGACGGTTCAATGTCTTCTCGAAGCCACGTCAATCTATATATAGCTCGAACAGATTAGAATATATTGTCAAAAAAACGATTTTTCGTGGCCATTTTCCGAGATAGCGACTCGAGCACATAAAAGATTTATGATGAATTTCGGTATTACAGACATTACATTTTCGTCGTGTCCAATTGACGGCTAAAAACCGCTCTTGGACGTGTCAAAATAATTGGGTTAGGTAGTAAGTCTCGTTACTACTCTTTACTGAACATACATAGGTAGTCAAGAATTAACTACTAGATTGTCAAACTATAAATATAAATAATCAAAATAGAAACCTAATATTTGAAGTAGTTAGTAATTCGAAAAGATACGTAGTAAAATTATTCATTACGACTTATTAAAAGCACAGTATACCAGACAGTAGCTTCACTCAGAACGAAATTGAAATCGAAGCGAATACGTCACGAGTCGTGAGGGATCGGATATGGCCGCCAGATGTCGGCTACTCGGCCCCAAACGTTCGAAAATTCGCCAGCCTTTACCTGCACGTGACGCATGGTCGTGATATTCGCACTATTTAGCGAGAATACCTCGATTATCGCTGCTTTTCGCAGCAACCCCGGTAGACAAGTTGGACTGTATATATTTCGATAGATTCTATTTCTTACCGGGGTTCAGTTCCATAGATGACAACACCAAACCCGCTGATCGACTGCCGACGAATCTAAGGCTTTTGCACTAATAGTACGCCGATGTAATTCGCGTCAATTGGTCACTAAGGAATGTAGGTTGAATCGGGTGAAAGAAGGTCAATTTCAGTATAAGGACGTTTATTTCCTTAAAATTGTAACCTCTTATACACTATTAGGTTTCTTAAAAAAGAGTCTTTTTACACTATAATTAGGTTACTTAAAACCGAGTCTTTTTACACTATAATCCGCCCGAAACATAAACACTATTATAACGAAGGGAATCCTCGCCGCCAAGGGAGCGACCGATGCAAGTGTAACACTTTTAACCACTGTCAAATATTTTTCAAATAACATTTTTAGAAAGGTCCGCATTTCAAAGCTCAGCCAACCAATAAAAGAAACTAAAAAAAACTCTCAACCGAATTCGGTCTCCCATGGTCAGTAGCCGATGGCGATTTATGACAAGCGTTCACGAATGTCTTGAAGAATTCTTGTCCCCTAAACTTACGCATAAAAGTGTAATTTATAGCTAACAGAATGTCCGTTTCGGAGAGTTTCAGAAACGACTCTTTTTCAAAGGCCAACCAATTCTCTGAACTCTTCAACGAGACCTCCAACGTCACTTATAATATTATCCAACGCATACTAAAGGCGTCCGTTGAGATGCCCGCAATGCCTTGTATCTCGAGAGTAAAGGTACTGTTTGGTGTACTGTGGTAAAAGTCATAGTCATAATTATTCTTTCCATGACCGTTCATATGCAGCCTATGAACCAGCTCCCGTTCAATATCAGAAACGCACCAACGGTTTCTACTTTTCAAGTGTCACTACTTTTCATGTCCCTAAATTTTTAGTTATCCTACGTCTCATCCCATCCTTTCCTGTCCTTGCTCTATTCTGTAGCAAATATTCTCTAAATCCTAATTATATTATTTTAAAAAATGCGTTTTTGTTATTTGATATTTTTTTTAAGTATTGTCTTTTTTGTTTTGGAGGAATATCTCCGTCTGGAATTAACCATCAAGATACCTCCTACCCCTTGACTTGTTACAAGATCGAGGTCGCTTGCGCTACCCTTACGTGTAGCGGTGATATGATGTCTACCGAATCTGTCCCGGACCACGCATCCTTTGCCCGACTCTTCACTCGGGATCGGGCGACCGAATGGTCGTTTCAAGAGCAGTTACCGTAAGGTTAACAACTACCCCCGCTCTATAGGAAATATTACTGTTTGCAGACTCCCCCGGCTGTTAGTCGGAATGCACAATCGGTTGGCTGACGTCGCACGGTGTACAAAATCGTCCAGGAGCGCCCGAAGGTTGACTCCTAGAGGGGGCCTGCCCCGCAGGCCAGAGTCCTACCCGGGCTCGCACTTCTGCGTGGAAGCCGCCGGTGCGTTTGACTGACCCTATACACATGGGTTTTAGTGGGCAATTTTTAACAGGGCCCATTAGCTCCCAAATTCACCACCTTCAACCTTTACACATTCATTTCCGTTCACGCGATATCGCGTGTTGCTGCCTCACCAAACTGACGTTCACGCGATATCGCGTGGTCGGCCGTAGAGTTTCTATGCGGTATAAATAACTTTGGCCTCCACGCGAAATTCAAATTTTCAGTTTGTCACGTGTTAAAGAAGATTAAATCAAATGACTGGTCATTCCGAGTATAACATAGTTATTTTTTTAGAAGGGCTTCTGTTCCATCCCAACATCGTAAATTATGTTCAGATTATTGCAATCCTCTCTCGCGCATCGGGTAATGCGGCCGAGTAACGACATTTGCCGTCGTAGTAACGACAATTGCTGTCGTGTAACATGTGCCCACGTTTTACCTAATGCCATCAGAGTACCTCCGTTAAGCAACCGGAGGGGTCGTCCTTTGTGTTTTACGAGGATATGTGGCCCATCTGTTGGCGCGACATTTACTGCGCATATGTTGACCTGCAACCCGGGTTTATAGGTCTATTATTCAAATATAACATGGACTACTTCATCCCTTGCTACATCGAGGCAAAAAATAGAACAATTAGGGGATGATTGCCTGTCTTTTACGTCTTAGTCCGAATATTAATCTGAAACGTATGTCTAACCAATGTTTTTTTCTGGATCTTTTCCGGATATAGAAATTGATATTTTAACATTTACACACGAGGAAGAAGCCTTATTAAATGATCGCGCGTTATATCTAGCCTTTAAGTTTAAATAACCAAATGAAACATGTAAAAAAACGAATCTTTGATGATGAGAATAATGATGATTAGGTTCTTATAATGATTACAAGGACGATATATAAATATTTAAAAATGTAAGGTAATGTTACCATGTAACGCTGTGCAAGTACTCGAAGATGTAAACACGCCTGCACGCACCACTAACGCCAGCTACTAGCATAATGTTGCTGCTCCACTGACCAGCGAAAACGGGGGGGGGGGGGGGGGAGAGGGGGAGTATTCCGATACGGTATTAAATATGGGCTCGCATCTGTACTAGTTTTTCGCCTCGCGAGAAACCTGCCGCAGGGCGCGCAGCCCTGCGACGCCACACTCAGAAAGCCCGGGCGATGGACCCGGCTCAAGAAAAGCTCCGCTAAAGTGCAAATGCTCAGCGGAAGACGTCACGGCCCTTAGACAATACGTCGTCCGAATCACAGAACTGTACAGTCTGGTAGATTCTGTATATTTTAGAAAATATCTTTCGTCATTGAAACACGCAGTGGGCGGACTGATGTTGTATTTTAACTAACCCCTTGTACTCTAGCGGCTCCGCTACGGAGCCCGGGCAGGTTATTGCGTCCACTTGAGCGGCTCCGCTGCGGAGCCCGTACAGTTTATTGCGTCCACTCGAGCGACACCGCTATGGCGCCCAGTGGCCGTAGCAGGCGCCGTAATTGTTTAATGACACGATCAAATGACTACGAAGGGCGTTGATTTTACAAAGTTTATCCCCAATGAAGGAAAATAAATTAAATCATGTAATATTAAAGATATTCAATGATTTCATTTTGATATAGGTGATATTAGAATCATCGCAAATAAGCTTACCCCTCCTACTTTTTTCTAAATGAAGTAACACAGCTTAGGAAACTGGCGTCAACTTTGTCTTCGTCTGTTTGTTAAAAGGCAGACTAATACGTTCTGTTTTATCATATTTATACATCCCTGTAATGCCCTTAAACTAACATCAGTGTATTTGGTCTAACCAATATGTTTCCGTTTTGGGTATGTGTAATACTAGTCATGCATTCTATTATCGCCTCTGCTCGGCTGACGTGTACGGAAATTCAATTAATTACGGAATGCCTGTGCATTGATAATGAATTGCTAATAACGAATTATGGCACTGGGTCATGATGCCGTTCTACGCGTTGTGAATTTAGCAGCAATTGTACTGCGGTCAATATTCTGAGGGTATTATTATTATATTATATTATTATTATTATTTATTCCGTAGCCGGCGATTGGGGAGGGGGTCGCCCTCGCAGCCAATACGCTGCTGTCGGTGCCGCTGGATCTCGTACTCCATTCACGATTCGCTTCCATTCTTGACGATTTTTTGCCACGTCTCGAGCATCCCTAGCCGACAATCGTTGATTTTTAAGGTCGCCTTTGATGGTATTTAGCCAGGTTTTCTTCGGTGCCGATCGCTGAATTCTCCATTCTGTCGGACGGTCTCGCCAAAGAAGTTTACGTGGCAAGCGATTGTCGTTCATTCGGCAAACATGGCCGAACCATCGTAGTCGACGTTTTTGTACTTCTTCTTCGATCGTTGTTACTAGATCGCATCTTTCTCTAATGGTCTCGTTTCGAATTCGGTCGCGGAGTGAGACACCGAGAATCTGCCTCAAGCATCGCATTTGGAAGACTTCGAACTTTTTGAGGTCCGATTGTAGTAACGTCCACGTTTCCGATCCATAAAGAAGAATGGGAAGAACCAACGTTCGGTATAGTCGTACTTTGGTTTTGATGGTAATATTCATTCGCTTCCATATGCACCACTTGAGCGAGGCGAATGTTGCTGTTGCCTGACCGATCCGGCTATGGACATCGGCCGTCGAAGCCACTTTCTTTTCCGTAACCAACTTTTTCTGAGGGTATGGACAGAGTAATAACCCCCCAAGGGATTAACAACCGAGAAGATAGTGTTTATGAGGCAAGAACCATGCGGAACACCCATACTGCGAGTAATTACTGGGTATGGCAAAGGCTAATTTAAAAGCAGAGTTAACTAACCTTTGATTTTTGTTACCTTTGAACCTCACGTTGACTTTTGTTTACAAAATTAAATGACTGCCTGCCAGCTAGATAAATCAAAACAAAATTAATCTTAGGGTGAGATCAACATTTTCAGTCCCAAAATCTTGCTGTATATATTTTTACTTTCCCGGCCCACCAACCAACGACGAGGGAAAGTATTGTGAACGCGCATTTTTTTTTTCGAGATAGAGACGAAAACATCTATTCTGTGCCCCCTTCCCCCCCCCCCCCCTTCCCCACAGACGATAAAGGTGACATGATACCTGGAAACGACCATATCTGAAGAATTTTAGTTTTAGGATTTTAAAAAAAAATATAAGCATTCATTTGAAAAGAAAAAAGACGCATGTGAAACCGCGCACTATGAAAAAAAAATCGGACCAGATTTAAATTCTGTGGATTGTGGACGCAAAAATATATGTTTCATTGTCTTTTAATTAATTCTAAGAATTGTTAAAACAAATAAACAATAATAAAAATACGTGACGCGGCCGTGGCGTAATAACACGTCTATACGAAAAAATGCGCGCCCCTTGTACGTAGCGTAATTAAAAATGGACTTCCCCGGTTAACAGGTTAATCACCACAAAATTAGTTTTTGCCATGACATTACACGGTGTGCAGCAGCGGTCTTCTATTGCTTGTAGCGGAGTCGTCGACTTTTATTTCTAACATTTTTAACGATTCATTAGATTGGCATGAGTCGATTGTATGCGACCGGGTATAATATATTTATTTACACCTGGACATGCAGATTGTTGTACATACATAATCGTTACAAACAAACATTGATGGTGGGTAAGTGAAAAATATAACTCCATATAATTATAGCCTAAAGTGAGGCAAAATTGCACAACTAGACCTAGAAGGTCTGTATCTGGTTGTGCTGTATATTATACGTTATGTTTGTTATGGCGCGAACTGATGCATTTGATTTATATTATAAACGTTTTTTAAATCTAACAAATAGGTAAATAAATTAAAACTAAAATTTAAAACAACATAATATGTGTGTAATTAAAACAATTAGCCATTTTCTGCTAGTCAATCTGGATCGATTTCATGGGTCGATCCGTGGTATCGATGAGATATCAGTCGAATTTTGAAAGTCAATATACATAACTGCAGCGCCCGCCACTGAACAGCATCATATCGCCGAAGTTTGAATTCAGTATAAGATTTTAATTGAAGCAAGTGTATTTCAGCAGTTTTCCCTGAAGTCACTTATCACCTTCGTGCTGCAGTGCTTAAAGGCACCGTACAGTACGCTCGCGTCGTAACGTCCATTAACCGCTCTCTTACGGTCGGGCGGAGAGACCACATTATCGATATTTGCCGCGGAGCCAGACTGGCCAAGCTATAAATGGCCGCTTTTATGTTTAGAATGGCAACGTAACGGTACGGCGAATAATATCTCACGTCTGGAATGGTGGACTTCTGATACGTACAACGCTACGAATCATTGGGAGTATTTCCTCGGTTATTGAAGGCATTGGATGTTCAGTTTTGGCTGTCGATTGCGTTAAGTGTAATATAATCAATAATTATTTAGATTCAGTTTTCTACCACTACATATTGTGAATACATATTTATTTACTAAATCGCCTTTATAATAATAGTATTTTTTATAGTAATAATCTATATCCTTTTATTAACACTATTTTACAACCCAACATTACTGTGTCTCTTTTTTTCTTTAAATTCTATATTATATTGTAACCATCTTCACGAAAATGGGTATACTATGTAATTAAATACAGGTATCATTCCAGAACAGACTATGGTCTAATGGAGATAAAATCCAACCAATCGATACTTTCTTTACTAATGTTAATTTAATGATTTAATAACTTTATAACAGGATATTATTCACCGAGATTCTTGGTTGACTTTGCATTACAGTATGTATGGCTGAGCGCTGCGCGCTCTTCGCCCTCTATCTCAAAAACGGTTAAGTGCATAAAAAAATGTTTGGAACAAAATTTGTCGCAAATTTTATGCTTTACAATTTTTATCATAGATGTTAACATCATTGGAGCTATATAAACCTAGATAATCGCTAAAACAGATTTTCATGGGCCTTGAATAACTTTCGACGCAGACACGAGATTTTATGAGACTTTTGAAACAACGTTTACAACGCCAAAATAAAGGTGTATACCAGTTTCCAGCTTATCTCTCATTCCGATGTTGACCTCTTATTTTTGCTAAAGTGAATGCACTATTATGTACATAGAGTCATAGGGTACCTTAACTGTTCAAATATCGAGTAAGTAGTTGTTGAAATGTCCAAATGTCCAAACGTCAATAAATTAACATAAATATGTCGTGTTTTGTGTCAAATGGAAGGTCTGATTGAGTACATTCCGAAATATGCATGTATCTATATGGATAAATATATAAACCACAAATATTTCATACAAAACCTTCATAAATATAGTTATAAATATAATACAATAGTTTACTTTCTGTACAGTATACCGAGACCACACAGAGACAACAGTAGACTGTCTCTCTTGAGCGACAGGGCATTTCGGGAATAAAGTGCGGGGGAAGTGGTCAGAGGGGTACGTCTCGACGAACGCCTTTGGTTAGGGTTACGCGCAGATAATGATTGGCGACTTTTTCAATCGTATGCATATCCGCGTGGGCCGAGTAGCGGACATCGGGCGGCCATATGCGAGCCCTTACGACTCGTGACGTATTCGCTTCGATTTCAATTTTGTTCTAAGCATAGGGTAATAGAATATAGAGCGGGTGTATGAAGGTGGACTGTGAGTGAATGCGTTTACCGATTAGAAAAAGATAGTTGCATATGAGACCCCCCCCCCCCTCTATCCTTGTCTAGATGCGGATGCGCGTTTATTCATAGCTTAGCATACTTATGGCGTCGAAGCGTTGCCATGGCGATATATAATCGTTGCCATAGTTATATATGTACGTGTGTCCGTCCATGCGCGACTAAACAACGATAGAGGGAGTACTATATGCTACTGTCTCTTTGTATTCGGCTGACGCATTCTCAGGCTGGTCGCGCGGTCCAGTACTTATAAGTGAATGGCTCTAAGAGACGCTACTGTCTGGTATACTGTGCTCACTGTGACGGCAGTGGTGTTTTTTTATATTTTTTTATATATTATTGTCTTGTTTACTTCTTGCGAACAACCTTAAACCATTTTCTCGAACGAATGATTAGAAATCTTCCTAGTCGATCCGTTTGCTGGTACGATGCTCATATAGAACAATCGCGTTATAGAGACATGGCTGCTTATCGAAGCAGCTACCTATGTATATCGCAGATACATAGATTCGGTCCCCTGGGTATGTTTATGCGTGAGAGGGATTGTGTTTCAGCTGAGATCAAGCGAGACGGAGTGCCTGGCCTGGGATGACACGAGCGGCAGCATATCGATCTCCGCCCTTCTCGCTCCGAAACCATTTAAAATTACCTAACCTACCCAGGTAATCCTAATTCACCTTGGCGGATAGGTAAATAATTAATGGCGCAGGCCTACCTCCTCGTCTGCACAACAAACGAAGTCAATTTCGTCTCGAAGCGCGGCACCGCTGCCGCCTGCCGATTGCGACGGCTGCGACGGATAGAAAGAGAGGGATCGAAGACAAATAAACACTCCGATGTGCGTACATTTAAGAATATCGACTAAGAAGGGGAACAAGTAGCGAAGATACGATATTGGCCTTTGGGAATGCTAGATCCTTAGCCCTCTTGTCCACACACGTTTTTTTCACCGTGAAAATCCACGGTTAATTCGCCGTGTCTAGCCGCGGTCGTCAATGGGATATGAATCACTATGGAAGCTTGTCTACGGACACTTCGAAAAAACGCACGGCGCCGCCGCTGTATGCATCGTATTTCCCCCTCGGCGCTCCGTGTTTATTTACGGCGAAATTTGTATCGTGTTGTACGGCAATGTATGAGAGCATGTCCATGTAAACCGGACGTTTTCACGGCGGAAAATTATTGCGTCACCTTTTTAAGTTGTTTACAAGCTAGTACGTCGTACGGCGAAAAAACCGTGCAGTGGACATGAAGTCTGCGTGTTGACCCCACGGGTCGTCACTATCGGCAAGTGGCGAGGTAATCATAATACATTTTTAATTAATGTATGTGGCGTATTCTTGTGAATCCTGTTCGTAAATCCTGTGCCGTATTTTAGTGAATGTACCTATGTGATGATATTTTAATGATGTATTTTAATGAATGTATGAAATCCTAATAAACTTGAACATGACAATGTATTCTTAAGTATTTATTATTTGCATCTATCTCTTCCCATTGTTCTCCTACCACTTTCACTGTTATTGTTTTCCAGGCATTCCTCTTCAGTTCTCTGTTTTTGTAATCTTGATTTTTCATCATAAAGACAAGGGTGCTGCTGCACTTCCAAAATTAATCGTTCACTATCAATATGATTCATATCAATGTGCTCAACACAACAATCAGCTACAATACGGAACAATACGGAACGAGCAATGGAGTACTTTGCGTGTTTCAAGCTAGTGTGGTCAGAGAAGAGCGTGAAAAACAGCTGCAAAAATAGGCCGGAGCGCGTTCGCTTTGGAGCTGGCTGCATGAGACCTTGAGAGCGCGGCACATCAGCGGGAAAAAATCAGCCTGCCTATTTTTGCCGCGTTTTTTCACGCTGAAACCCAGCGTGAAAAAACGCCAAGCATAGGCCGCGAGCGTATGCGGCAACGCAGCTAAATGACATAGATACATTCATTCGCGTCTTAGCTAGTACAAAGAATATACATTTTTCGAGTTTGGCGAGAAAAATGAGTTCAGAGTCAGAGTCTGATTATGAAATTAATTAATTGTTGCTACTTTACAGTTTGTCAAAGCGTAGAAAAACTATTCAGGAAAGTGATAATCTGAAAAAACGCTCTATTTATGGAGAATGTGTACTCTCGAGAGAGTTATCTGACAAACAATTTAAGAATTTAATAAGTTTTTCTCCCATTTTTGCAGCAAAATTATAAAATCTAGTTAAAACACGTTTAGACGTGCACGCGTCGCGCAGAAATCTGTGCTGGCACATTGAGTTATGCTGGCACTACAACAAGGCGCAGAGCAGGATTAGACACGTCTGCGTTTTAAGTGCCTGCGCCGCAGCATACGTAGTTCTCATGTTCATGTATTACAAAATCTGCTCTGCCCTGCGTTGCTTGGAGCTGCGTCACCTGCGTGTGTATCATACTGTGATTTTAGTTTGTATCGTACAGTCTTGAAATCTACGCAAACCGAGCATAATAAAAAAGGGAAGCTGTAACACCGCCCCCATTTCAAGTTAAACGGCATATCCTAAAAATCGTCGGAGCGCGCGGCTAGGCTGCCGAGATGGATCCTAATGCATTATTAAGGTTTTTATTACGACGAACAGATGCGGCGGGGAGTACCTATCCAAAAACTGGACGTAAACAAGGCCGCCGGAACGCGTAAATTGAGCGAGCTCCGGGCGCTTCAGGAAGACATTGATGCGAAGCGCGCTCCGAGACGCGGCATCTGGGAAGGAAGGATTCTCCCACGCGAAATGTGAAGACTCCACACTGTATGGACACAGTATAATTACTGTGGTATAGATCCCGCTTTTCTTTATTTTTGCTTTCACGGCCCACCAACCGACGAAAAGGGAAAGTATTGTGAAAGCGCTAAAATTTTATTAAGATGAAGACGAAAATATTCATTTTAAGCCCCCCGTGAGACGATTAAGACCATTTCCAGATTGAAGTCTGTCTTTGTGTCTATGTGTTTGTGTGTTCCTCCATGATAGCACCCAAATGCTTAATCCGATTGAGCTGAAATTTGGCATGCAGGCATCATTTGATCATAGCAAGAGTTTAGAAGATTGTGGTTGAAATCTGTCTACCCGCACTAGTTTAACTTCAATCTGGAAGTATTCAACTTAGAAACTTAAAATTTGTACACATTGTGAAATTTTGGTTGGAATATCCCATATACAAATTACACTAATAATATTTAAATTCCGCCATACCTTTTAATCATATATTTGGTTGATTGGCCCAACCCCGCCCTTAGCCGAGAAGAAAACTGCGCTGCTCGAGGCGGTTGCAATGGAACCTAACCGGGTTCTACCGCCGGCTGAGAGATGCTCATCGACTTTATTTATAAAATTAATATTCAGATGAAATCAGTCCTTGGCTACTTGCCGGGAAAGTCTTGGGGTGCCACAACCGTTTTTTTATTATTTACATACAAGAAAAATATAAACTACATTTTATTGATGTTAGTATTATTGATGTAGGTACATGTTAGTAGTCAACACAATTAAATATGATTTTTAAAAAACTTTAACATACCACCGCTTCCTTTAATTTTTTCACTAGGCTAGATGACAATTAGCAATGTTCTAAGGAAGGTTCAAAAAGTAATCACATCAATACAGACAGATACCTGAGCGTTACGATTCACGAGATTATAAACCGAAATATACTTTATAATATATATTACTCAATTAGTGTCCGGCCTCCTTTAATATAGCTATCCATTAATAATATTCGGTTTACTTGCGAGTTGCTTAGCTCCGGCCACAGGAGTAAGATTCCCTCAGAAATATGAGGGCCATTTGAGCTAGCTGAGATAAGGATGGTTTTTCCTTGTAATTAATTTTTCATCTTTGCTTTGTTTCGTGGCCGGATTTGTACTGTTTAGCCGGAGGTACAATATGTACATATTTATAAGAATCGGTCTTTTTCTTCATTCTTTCGGAAAAAATCTGGATGTTCTCAAAAATATATCCTAAATATCCTAATAAATCGATGAATTTGAAATGGCGCATATTTAAAAAAAAAATAATTTTACAGGATACACAAAAACTTATTATGTAGTCAAGCTTTATAATTAGGGTATTAGTTAATTAGAGAGATTTGTAAATAATACATTACATTAAATGACATATAATATAATACAGATTGTGAGCAATACCAAAACAAAGTACTACTTTAATTTTCTGTCTGGAGTTCACGTGTTGGCTATAGATGTAATGCGTCATAAAAAAAATATATTTATTTAGGTTATGATATCATAACTAGATGTTATTATGCCGATTATAACTTATGGGCTCTCTAGACGATCAAGCATGCTTGTCAAGCATCGCGTCCCGGGTTGGGAGGGGATCGTAAACCGCAGGAAATTGCAAATATTTACGAAAAATGCCTAATTGTGTATTTTTATACCAAGGAGTTAATCATTCATCAATCAATTACGTCTAATTACCGTGACTCCCTAGCTGGTATAAACTTCAATTATACCAGGGAGTCACATTAATTAGACGTTTATTAGATTAAACAATAAACTAGGCATTTTTGGTAAATATTACAAAAAAATATTTGCATATTTCCTGTGGTTTACTATCCTTTTCCTGCCCGCGACGCGAAGCTTGTCAAGCATGCTTGATCGTCTAAAGAGCCCCTTACGCCATGCAAATAATTTGAAAAATATTTTGTTAGGTATGTTATATATACATAGGTTATATATTAATATTTTAAACTATTTTTATATATGATGTTAACAGCAATATTTTAACGTCTATAACATGTAGACGAACTATAATTGCACATGTATAAATATTTAGATAGGTACATGAATAGCTATAACAATATATTATTATAATGGTATAATGGAACGCGGAAGTTGTGGAGTTTACATTCATATATTTATATCATAATTTATTAATTAGTTACAGTTGGAGTCCTGTCCACCCTAGAACGGGCTAGTCCCAGTTGGGTGACAGAAACAAATAAGCAAAAGGTTAAGGTTTTGCCATTCGGTTCCTGTTGCTAATCAATGTTTTATAGTAATTCATTCTTAAATAAATAAATAAATAAAGTTGTCGCTGCTGCTTCAAGGACGGATCGCACTCCCGATTTAAAACTATTTTATTTTCTGCTATAAATGTGAAACTTGTGAATTTCTTATTATATGTACGTGGCAATCGATTAAGCATTGAATTGCGTGTGTAATTAGATGAAGATGTGTAAATGAGATGAGGATGTGTAATTAGATTTATAGGTTAATTAGATGAAATGTCTCGTATAGTTTGAGAAAGAAAAAGTAATAATGTTTGTGAGGAAACTGCCGATGAGTTCAAAAACCTCACATTAATCTCACAAGTGATCTTTTCAAAATTAATATGAATTGCATCTTTTGCTTTTCTCGTGGAATGATTATGAAACGTTTCCGTGCATAATAGTGTGTTGTAACGTTTATTAGTTTATTAAGTATGTTTTAATGAGAGAGATACTTTTGTTCGATGAGACTTTATAAGTTCTATATACTGTACACGTTCGATATAATTTATAAAACGTTTACTAGTCAAAAATGTAAA
Organism: Micropterix aruncella; assembly: GCA_944548615.1. NCBI lineage: Eukaryota > Metazoa > Arthropoda > Insecta > Lepidoptera > Micropterigidae > Micropterix > Micropterix aruncella. The sequence continues at coordinate 1,941,945 of OX155960.1, forward strand.
TTTCCAGTAAGAGGTAAAAATCAATTTAAAAAAATCCACGCTTTGAATAAAATTAAAATGGGTATTACATCACTTAAATAATTTGATTAATTGAAATATCGGACTAGAGCCGATAGAGCTTTGTGAGACCTGAAGGGTCGTCTAATAAACTCACTGGGTAGAGTCTCGGGCAAAAGTATCGTAGATGCGACAGTCTAGGTTATCAAAACTAACTAAGCGATTAAAATGGACTACGTCACGGGGTACTAGAGCCGTTCCCCGTCAGAGGCCAGGCGTGCACTACGATGCGGCGCCTTGCGGTGCGTTTTTACGCTGCACGAAATAAATTCGTCTTTTTGTGGTACACACACCGCGGTCACATTTAAAACCCTTTTTCCTTCTATAAAACAATATGTTTAGATGTCATTACGCGTCAATCCGCAATCGCGAAACCGCCGCTCTGGGAAAAGTAAACAAGTTTTCTCATTCCGTTTGATGCCCTCATTAAAGGGAGAAATATGCTAGGCCCAGCTAGTGTAGTTTCGCCGATTGCCTGTTACATTATTCAGGTTTGCGAACGTGCACCCGCGCCGTTTGCGATTTTTGTCAGCCGCAGGGAATAATTCAATGTTCGCTCCCGCCTCTGATTGTTACTGCCCGATTGTTCGCGCTCACGACCGATCTGGGAGAGATACCTACGCTGTTTCGCGCAAGTTCGCATTCCAAAATGAGAGCCTCTAAATAACCTTAAAACGTGTCTTACGCGGCTATCGGTGTTACACGTTTCATCTGGCATCAGTTGAGTCCGCGACGTCAGTTAAGATGGACTAAACTGGTGGATTTTCAAACATTTTGATATTTTCTATCAGTCCATCAGTCAGTTCATGATCAAGGCCGCGGACTGAACTGATGCCAGATTGAACGTGTAACACCCGTCTCATAAGTAGGTTCAGTGCTTTATCAGATCGCGGGCGCCCTCTGAGATCTGAAAATAACCTACTGCTCTCGATCCCTGCTCAAAGTAGTGATTTTTAATCGCACCACATCGCTGTATATGTGAGGCTTAGAACTCACGAAGCGGTTTTCACCCGCGCCCGCCGCGGTTGCGGGCCCGCAGCCTCCGTAGAATGCAGGTATGTATGTGAAATTGAGTACCACATTTCACGACGCGATTTACACCCGCGGCGGGTGCGGTTGCTCGCGGCGGCCACAGCGGGCTACTAAGGCGGCCACAGCGGGCTACTTTTATAGTAGAGCCGCGCAATACGCGGTCAGCCTTAGAACTCACTGAGCGGCTTTCACCCGTGCCTGCCGCTATTGCGGGCCCGTGGCATCTGTAGAATGCATATATTTATGTAAAATTGAGTAGCAAATTTCGCGACGCGATACACGTCCGTGGCGACCGCGGTGGCGTCCGCGGCTACGTTACCGCGCAAACCTGCGGTGTCGTGAGTTTTGAAACAAAACCTGCGGGCGCGGGTGAAAACCGCTCCGTGAGTCCTAAGCCTCACGCTGTCTCTGGAATGCTTTACCCACACATGTAACGACAGCACCGAGTTTGTATTGCTTCAAACGTAGGTTCAAAGAATGCATCAACACGCTTATAAATATCTCTCGTCTTTCCCCCTCTCCCTACCCTGCATCAATATGGGTTTATTGCATTTTTATTAAATTACTTTTAATTTTCTTCTGTATTTGAATGTTATTAGATACTTTCATACTAGCTGCCATTACAAGTGATTTTAATAATAGTTTTATATTATTTTTACCGCAAAATTATTAGGTTAAGGTTAACTGTAACATATTGCTACAACGCAATAAGCTCGTCGATTTGTTCAATCTATAAAAACGTTTATTATTAGTATTATATTACCATATCTTTTTACATATATTTACCACTTTTTACATAAATTTTACTTTAAATGCCAACACCGTCTCCTACCCGCGCCATCCCATTAGGTTAAGGTTAGCTGCAAGATATTGCTTCAACGTAGTAAGCTCGTCGATTTGTTCAATCAAGAAAGTCGTTTAATATTATTATGATATTACCGTATCTTTTTACATATATTTACCACTTTTTATATAAATTTGACTATAAATGCCAACACCGTCTGCTACCCGCGCTATCCCATTAGGTTAAGGTTAGCTGTAAGATATTGCTTCAACGCAGTAAGCTCGTCGATTTGTCCAATCAAGAAAAGCGTTTAATATTATTATTATATTACCATATGTTTTTACATATATTTTCTACTTTTTACATAAATTTTACTATAAATGGGAACACCGTCTCCTACCCGTGCCCATGTACAACTGAAAACAGACCGCGGCTGACAAAGCTTGAACAATAGAGTTTGGGACTCGAGCCAAACATTACCATAGCCAAATTAAATTATTGATGATATTGCTGAGTGACAATATGCGAAATGCAAAATAAAGCGGGTCGTACCGCGGCCGCAGGTAGTCGGGCAGCGGCCGCAATTTCATCGATGCGGAACGCGCTGTAAGTGCCGTATCATTGACAGCATGGTCGAATTGCAGAGTGCGTTATTTATGAGCGCTGGACCGACCAGCATAATAAATAGGGTGCAACGCAGTGGCAAATTTTCGCCGTCTCTCCGAGCTGTCGACAAATTTTTCGTTTATTTTGTCATTGATAAAATTCTATTCCTCAAAGAAGGGATCAAATGAAAACAGGCGCTCGGTCTGAAGAACTCAATGAATGTGCTCAGTACGCAGGAAAGAATATGTCCAGTCGCCGGGCCTTCCGCTAGCATGACTATTAGACTAGATGGGAATTTCGCGCTCGAAAACGACCCCTTCAAAACCACTACTGAAAGTCGGCCAGTAATGGTTTGGTCGCAGTCCGCTGACAGACAGCCGACCGTTTCCGGTTTGAGAGCTGCCGCTAAGAATATTAGCGCGCTATTCTCTCGCATACTGTTCAATTAATTGCTCTCTTTGTTACATGATTTACGAACAAATAGTACGTGGAGCCAACTTATTTGTATCTGATGGGATATCTAGATAATATATCGATGCTTTTAGAGGGGTGCTCATGAGCCGGGTCTATAGCATGTGAACTGACTTGCATATGGCAGGAGTTCCAATCTTTCCAGCGTGTTGAGGCTCAATCTTTTCTGCAAGTATCGAAAAGGGTTTTTTTTTCGTTTCGAAAAATTAAAATCAATATTATCCATGTTTTATTATACCTACTACTGTGCTACAATATAAACTGCTGCATATTTCTAAATAGAAATTAGGTTCGCGTCGCTATATCTTTTTATTTTTTATAATATTGCTCTGCTGGATAAAGTTATGGTGGATGTCCTGATATTTTTTGTTATTTGTTAGAAATATCAATTCACGCGAAAATGGGCGAAATTCTAGTGCGGCAAGACGGACCCGCTTCAAAGGTCGAGTTCGGTATTGTCGTGTCGCCTCTCCTCCGGCCGCTTTCAGATCCACAATGCGCACATTTGAACTGGCTTCCGGCAGATTGGCACGCGCCGCTAGTGGGTGACAGAGACAGCACGGTTGTGTCCTTCTCCGTTTTAGGAAACATTGGGGCTGGTAGGTGCATGGGTAGGTTGGCCACTCAAAACATCTCACCAGTTAACATATTCACAACAATGTACCTTTGCCATATCGCCCCAATTGACGATGCTAAAGAAAGTGTATACAGGCTGATTTAAAATTAACCGGCATCCTTGAAGTGGGTAAATCATTACGAATAACAACGCAACTTTTGATTAAAAAAAATAGAACATTTTTTTGTAAAGCATGAAAAGCGTTGAGCGCACTGCGCTATCTAGAGGTAAGTAAAATATCGCGATTTTTGTTTATTCGCTATATTTTACCTACTGCTAGATGGCGCAGTACGCTCAACGCTTCTCAAACGTATTACTCAAAAGTTGTTTATTTGCTCGTACTGATTTACTTACTTCAAGGATGTCAGTTAATTTAAACTCACCTGTATATTGCGATTGTGCCCCTGCGATGATATCGGCAATTTGCGACGTTGAACTTCATTTCAATCCATTTAGTTTTTGCGGTTTTGAGCTTCATCTTTTTTAAACGAACGTATCGGTTTTAAAGCTGTTTATATTGTGTTGTAGTATATGCCACGAGGAAATAAACTAGACTAGAAATGACTTTGGCAATATAATAAATTAAAAGTAAAAAATGGTTTTTAAAAACAAGATTTACTTTCCACCAGGGAGTTTTAGCGGCAATCTCCCGGCTCTATCTTCAGACCCACGTCATCGTGTGTAATGAAAAGTACGCATAACAACAAAACAAACGAGCCCAAACTCGACTATCTTAGCACTTTCCATCAGGGAGTTTCAGTGACAATCTTCCGGCTCCATACACATACCCTCGTTATCAAGTGTAATGGAAAGTACTCGAGACAACTAAATAAACGAACCCAAACTCGACTATCTTAGCACTTTCCATTAGGGAGTTCCAGTGGCAATCTTCTGTCTCCATCTTCAGACCCTCGTCATCATGTGTTCACACATTTTTCATTTATTTTGTCATTGATAAAATTCTATTCCTCAAAGAAGGGATCAAATGAAAACAGGCGCTCGGTCTGAAGAACCCAATGAATGTGCTCAGTACGCAGGAAAGAATGTGTCCAGTCGCCGGGCCTTCCGCTAGCATGACTTTTAGACTAGATGGGCCTTTCGCGTTCGAAAATGACCCCTTCAACTACCACTACTGAAAGCCGGCCAGTAATGATTTGGTCGCAGTCCGCTGACAGACAGCCGATCGTTTCCGGTGTGAGAGCTGCCGCTAAGAATATTGGCGCGCTATTCTCTCGCATACTGTTCAATTTATTGCTCTCTTTGTTACATGATTTACGAGCAAAGAGTACGTGGAGCCAACTTATTTGTATCTGATGGCATATCTAGATAATATATCGATGATTTTAGAGAGGTGCTCATGAGCCGGGTCTATAGCATGTGAACTGGCTTGCATGTGGCAGGAGTTCCAATCTTTCCAGCGTGTTGAGGCTCAATATTTTATGCAAGTATCGAAAAGGGTTTTTTTTTCTTTTAGAAAAATTAAAATCACTATTATTCATGTTTTATTATACCTACTACTGTGCTACAATATCGAAAAACCTCGTCATCATCAAAGTACTCGTAATAACAAAACGTAATAACCCAAATTCGACTGATTTGCTATCAGGGAGTTCCAGTCGCAACATCCCGGCTCCATCATCAAATCAGCTCGATGGTACCATAATATTGCATTGTCACCGAACTTACACAAATGTACCAAATTTCGGCTCAATCGAATACCAAGAGGTTGAAAAATGGTTTGCAAATTTTGAAACGGATAACTTACATACGAACATTGCAAATTAATATGAAGCTTGTAATAATAAACTGGACATTTGAGGAAGATTAGCGCTTTCTTGTCGGGGTTAGTTAGCGCAGGCGATTTTGCGCTAACAATCAATGCCTCCTAACTCAGTCTCTTTCGTGCTTATCACATCAGGCCGAGTCGTAGGTCTATAATATCCCTTTTCCCCAGCTCCTCCCGCTATTGCGCCGTTCGCCCAGTTGTTCTTTCAATCCCAAGTATTAATCCCGAGTTCGGTGTAAAAATAATAAGTCTGGCTAGTAGCCCTCATCCGGCGACCCGGCTGGGGCTTGGGGCGAATTGCGCAATAGGACGAGTGGTATTTATTATAGCTGGTGTCCGTAATATCCCCGGGCGGAGCGGATATCAAACGTCCATCGCGGACGCGGCGGTTGCGTTTTATGTGTCCATGCCCCAGATTAGATAAAGAATATTATTGGGTCGGTTTGAGTGTTCTTGTATTGCTCGCCGGCGATGTACGCTACTTTATAACGGCACGGGTTTGTTACATTAGCCATTCATATACGAACATTTAGTCGTAGGAGATGTTTATATTGTAAAAAAATCGGTTGTGTCACCCCAAGCTTTCGAAGTAGCCAGGGACTTATTTGTTTTGAATATTCATTTCATTAATAAAGTCTATGAGCAGATGGCGAAAATTCATGTTAGGTAATATGCGACGCAACGCAATGAAAATTTGAATTTCTAACGCGCGTGATCTCATTCAATTTAAAAATCAAATTGTAAACGCGGATCGCCGTGAGCCTTTGAATTCGAATTTATAACGAGCCACGCATCGCCGCTTTAAGGCGACATGATACATGGGAAAGACCATATCTGAACAATTTTAGTTTTATGAGTTTTAAAAAATATATAATCAGTGATTGTGACCAACCCTAAACAGAATGGGTCTTCGTTGCCAACTCAGCTAGGGCCCATTAGCTCTCAAAGTAATAATAATAACACCCAGTAAGTTCACTCAAGAGCTACAAGGCAATGCGGGAAGAGGGTGCGACGGAAGTGGGGCGAGGGGTAAGTCATGTCGCGTCCTTAGGCCCATAGTTACGGCGCTGTGGGCTGTGACGCGCTGTGGGCGCAGTTTTTGTCCGCTCTTACGTCGGGTGTCGCTTTACTTTTTTGTGCAGATTTACGAGTAGACGCCATATGGTATTCTTAGAACAAATCGGTATCATAATAGCATCTGTGTCGCCAGGGCATCGTCAATGTGACCGGGACGATGCTGCAAGAAGAAGACGAGTAATCATATTACGATTTGGTAGCCCTTAAGATTCCTGTCACTTGCTTCGATTTCAATTTTGTTCTAAGAGAGGCTACTGTCTAGTATACTGTGGTTTAGTACCATCCTAGTGTTGGTATATCCCCAGACTAAAATAAATACAAGTTGTGTAGACTTTAGTGAGAGTAGCGGAAGTGGGGAGTTTGCTTAAAATTGCGGTTGAGCGACGATTATAAATTTCCCAAGTGCCTCTAAGTGAAAATAAAACTTTGCTCTAAAGACCGTGCACTTGGTTTATATTTACCGTACAGGATGTTTGAGAGTGTTAAATCCCAAAATTTTGGGCGTTAAGTTTTTTCAACATATCGCGTGTATCGTTTGGAGATATTATGCCACTGAATGGATAGGGGTTTGCTTCATGGTTCATCAAATGTATGTAAATTTGAATGAATGAACTATTTTAATCATGTTTTAAGTACACTTGCTCTTAGCCTTATACATTTTTTAAACGTATTCACACGCTGATAATGTATCTCTATGTTTATAGAATGCTCGCCCAAGCACAAGCTTTGCTTGGTTGGGCGACATTAGGCAGTAAACATCGTGTAATAATATGGGGAGAATTTCTTGCTGTGGATTAGGTAATTTAGTTTCATAATATTGTATTGGACGTTTTAAATATTCTTTTTCAATTGCTTTAAATTAAAATTAAATGAACGAATGGATGAGTTGTGCCACCCCGGCCAGAAGTGCTCCTGAGACGGTAAATCGAAAACACCAGGGAGTACGGGTACATGTTTCAGTTTGAGAAGCAAATGCTTTTGAAGGACAAGGAGAATGTTTAATCAATCGATCAGAACTTAGAGCCGATATAGGAAAGTAGGTAAGGAACTAGGATTGTGAGGGTAGTACTAAGTATTTGTCTTTGTGTCTATATTTCTCCCTTATTTCGTCCATAATATGTAGTATATTCTAGATTTTTGTTTTGCCTTTTGTTGGATGTTTCTTTTTATCAGTGATCCACATGTCGGTTTTTCTTCGCTAATTTCCGTATCTGTTTCATCCATATATACTTTCTGCACTGTTGTCTTCATTTTGGCTTTGTTTTTCCAAATCTCTTGCCAATGTTTGTGCGAATTCTTCACATTTCCCTTTATTTAGCCAAACTATCCTATGTTTTGATTAAGAGAATCAAGGTAACTGTCTCCCTACTTTCCGTTTGCCTGCCGAATATCTCTATGCTGCTGTAAGTAGAGTATGTGACCGCAGTAGTTTATACTATAGGCCTTAATATTTGTTTTGTGCTTGTCTTTCATTCGTTTGTTCTGGGTGACACATTTCTGTACACGTGCGTATTGTAGGAAAAATGCGTTTTTTGTTACAAGATTCCTTTCAAATCGTCTTTTTTAGGATCTGCACGAGGTGTTTCTTTTACCCACAAGACTGGTCTAAAATGGAAGTGGGCATTATATATTTTTTTCTGAGCAGCTCGCGAACTTTTCTCAGTCCCCGATACTATGGTCGCGGCGAAGTTAGCAGCACCCTCTGCAGGCCGGCGGGGTTACGGAGCCACGTTCACCTCGAAAGGACTTTAACGATCCATAAATCACGTTAGGCGACGCGACTGGCGGGCTTTTAGCGTCGGCCGAAAGCAGCGAAAGATGAAACTTTGTGACGGATTATTGCGTGCGGAGGCCCCAAGTATCGCCCCGGATAAAAGTTCCACACAAAAATGTTTGTCATAAGCAGCGCCGGAACACATGCGACTTACTTTGCTTCGCCGATTCTGATTTGATCTTTGCTAAATTGTGCGCTTTTGATAAATGCCCATAAAAGTTATACTCAGAGTAGAAAATAATTAAAATATAAGATACGTTATAAACTCACATCTTGGAGTAAATGGGTATTTTCATGGATGCATCTGTCTCTTTTGCAGGATTTTCGGCGACATCGACTTAAAGTACTATAACTACGAAACTACTACACCAATTATAAAAAGAACAACTGCACAATGATTGTATTGAAATTTCGAATATAGAATATTGAAATATCATTTTGTAAAACAATTAGATAATTATGAATAAATATGAGAACGTCAAAGAAGTGAAAAAAACGCGGAACCAGATCTGGTCGTATCATACTCAACGGATAATTGTTTCAGAACCAGATTTGGTCGTATCATACTCAAGGGGTAAACGTGTTTTTAATCCACTTTCCATATTTTCGCGGATTATGCGTCGCTACTCTTTTTACTCTCCCGGCATAGGGAAAGTATTGCGAATGCACTTCTGTGTGTGTCTGTGACTCTGTTTGTATTCGAACAATAGCGCCCAAACCCTTCATCTGATTGAGCTGAAATTTGGCATTCAGGCATCATTTGGTTATGGCAAGAGTAGAAAAGACCCCCCTCCTCCCCGACAGTTAATGTAGTATTTTCCGTGGTATTAAAATAGTATTTTTCCAATATAATATAGTATTTTCTTAAATATGGCAGAGTTTAAAAATTATTTGTGTCGCTTGTATAAGAGATATTCTAACCAAAATTGTACAAATAGAGTTGTCAACTACAACGGGCGAACCAGTCACCTCAGGAAGTTTTAATTGTTCGTTCTATCTCCCGTGAAGTGAGCGCAGAAGACTTGGACAAAACAGTCCACCGTCAAGCTCCGCCACATGCCCGTAAGTGGCCAACGCCTTATCCGCGAGATAGGTACACTCACGCCCTTACTTTCAATTGCGACCAGATTACTCCGGTCTCTCGATTGGTTACGAGTTCGAGGTCGCTTGCGCGGTCCTCTCCCTTACGAAGCGGTGAAACGGTGTATACCGAATCTATCGCGGACCACGGCATCCTTTGCCCGGCTGTTCACCCAGGATCGGGTAGCCGATGGTCGTTTCAAGAGCAGTCGCCCTAAGGTCCGCAACCATCCCCGCTCTATAGGCAACAGTACTGCTTCCAGACTCCGCCGACTGTTAGTCAGAGTGCACAATCGATTGGCTTACGCCGTACGGTGCGCAGACCGTCCAGGAGCGCCAGAAGGTTGACTCCTAGGGGCAACTAGCCCTAAGGCCAGAGTCCTGCCCGGGCTCGCGCTTCATGCTTGGAGGCCGCCGGATGGGTGTTGACCCGTGAGTGTGACCAACCCTGAACAGAATGGGTCTTCGTGGCCAATTCAGCAAGGGCCCATTAGCTCCCACCAAAATTGTACAATGTTGTCTCGACACAACAAGGCATCTGTGCCCCGAATTTCAAGTTTTAAGTCCAATATTTCGAGATTGAAGTAGGACTAGCGCGCTACCTCTCCTGGTGGACCGATTTCATCCACAACTTTTTCAACTCTTGCCATTACTAAAGGATGCCTGATTGCCTATGTCAGCTTAATCGGGTTAAGCATTTGGGTGATACACAAAGACAGACACATCAATCTGTAAATGGTTTTAATCGTCTCAGGGGGCTAAAAACGGGTAATTCCGTCTTCACAATATTTCTCCTTGACGGTTGATTGGCCAGAAAGTATTTTTTTACTGAAATTTTCCCTAAAACGGAAATGCATATACAGCATGTGTTGTGTATGTGCATATATGTATAGTATTTTTGTTAATGCATATATTGCATGTGTGCAATTTCAGCTAACTATGCACATCTTCAAGAACTATGCACATCAATATTTTAAACATTAAATCAATAACAGAAAATGAATACAACGTTCTAGCTTAATACTGTTTTTATAAAAATGGCATATCCTTTCGTCAATGAATTTATTACTATTATATTGAAAAATTAAAATAATCATTTTATCATTTATGCACAAAAGAATCAAAATACAAAAACTATATTAAAAAATATTAAATACCTTAAATTAGGAGTGGAAAACTAAAAATGTCAGCGAATAAATAAAAAAACTGTTTTTTTTTTTAATAAAATTGTAATAAATTCTAAATATTCAAATGCCCGATTAGATCAAAATGTCCAATATTTTTAAAAATTGCCGCCCCTATGTAACTCGAGATCCAATGAACACAAATAATTAATATAGGTACTAATCGTTTCCCCGCTTATCTCTGACATTTTGTAAGATATCTTAGAAACTGTTTAACAGCTTTTGATATCGCTTAGCCAATAACCGATGGGTATAAGTAAGTTATATATAGGAAAAAAACCCGATCGAAATTAATTAATGGTTCTCAAGTTATTACAACACATACAGACGGACGTTGCACGATATGCTAAGTTAAGCCTTTGCATATATTCTTTCCATCCCGTAAAATATCTTTGTATTTCTGGCGGCATTTCGGGCGGCACACGATCAGATTCCAATCTACAGTCTATTACATATTCAATGCAGAACCTAAGAGTCCGAACGCCGTACAGTGGGAATAGCCAATCTAGCAAATAAAAGTCATATCGATAAGAAGAAACCTTCCGCGTCTTTATACTACATATCAACAAAATAAACATAAAGTCTTACTATTTAATATATTTTTAATTATGCCTTGATATCTAGAACTCAACCTATTACCTTATTTTAAACTTATTCTGATATCCGTCTACATTATTTAATTTAATATAAATAATTATTCAAGAAATTCGCTTCTCGACACAAACATGGCACCTAAAATAAATTGTGTTTTAAAAGCTTGCAGTTTCTTGCAGCTAATTTTATACGGGTGTTATTACTGCACGGGCATTTTTTGTGGGTGAATCAATACAATGAGGTTAACAACTTTATATAAAAAAAACTGGGAAAAAATGAAAAACCATTTTTATTTATATATATATATATATATATTTTCATACTATTTATTTTTAAATAGTATGAAAAGCCTATGATCACGATGCGTTATCTAGGGGTTGGTAAAATGTCGGTGATATTGTTTATTTACGACTTATTACCTACCGCTAGATAGCGCAGCGCGCTCAAACGCTTTTCAAACCTTTATTTAACAGTCAACTTCTTCAATCTTTCAAATTAAAAAAAAAGGAAAAAAAATATTTTTCAAAAAAAAAAAAGTTTTTTTTTTTTGTCAAAAGTTGCTTACTACTTTGTACCGATTCACTCACAAAAAAATGCCCGTGCAGTAAAAACACCCCGTATGTAATTAAAATTTATTTGACCACCTAAAAAAAAAATATTTAGCTCCAATCTGTACCGATATATCCATGGCGGCTCGTTATAACGTCTAAAAGTTGTAAAAAAGTGGGATATATATTTTAATTCCTTTTGGGTATCATCTTAAGCTAAAATACTGTAAAAATAATACAAACCTTTATAAAATGTATCTATCAAGCTATTTCAATCGAAACAAAGAATATTTCCCGAGCGAAAGTCACAGTTACAAACCGGTACTGCAGTGATTACACAAATGTCGCTGAACTTTCAAGTTCATAATTAGCTAACGGAAATACCGTTACACTGGGGTAATAATAGATAATGTTAAAATTCAATGCTGGCTATTAGAGACCGAAACTAAACCGAAATTTCGCGATTTGAAAAAATACTTTTTATTTAGATTATATTCGCTAGATTGACTATTTTTCCACTGTGCGTCCGCTCCGTCGTGGTTCATACTTTTTATGCAAAATAGGAGAATCGCGGAGAATATTGTTTGGATTTTTCTAAAAAAAAAACTCTATTCGACCGCCATCAGCCATGACCCGAACTAGCGGAGCGCGAGCGGCGCCCGGCAAGGATTAAAAAGTCAATTAAAATTTAAATGCATCGAGTTCAAGCTTTGAACATTTCGCTTTTTCACTTTGCTTAGTCGCTTTAGTTAGGGTATGTCTGGCGTTTGCGAAAACTGAAAGAGCGAGAGAGAGTATGCGATAATATAGCTATTCCATTTTCTTGATGTGAAGTCTTAAGAGGAGTATTGTTTACTAATGACATAGTAGAATAAGAACAGTAGGACATCTCGAGCCCGTTTTCGAAATAAGTACCTACGCTTCGCCGAACCACCAGGGTTGCCACAACAAATACACAATTGACAAGTTGCGATCCCATTAAAGCAGAAATGCAATTCTTTATAATGATTATGTACGTTTATGTATTTTGGTTTATAGATCAAGAGTCGGTTCCCAAAATTGTACTCTAACAGAATATATGAGTTAGTGCTGAATTTGTGTGACAGCATTCATCACTTATTGCATGTGTTCGATATACCTACATTTTAGTGAGTTAAAGTAGGTACTTTAAAAATACGCATCTACCTACCTACCTACGTACTTTCATACCTATGCACCTACTTACCTAGACACATACCTTACCTACGTAAATGAACAATAAACGTTACCTCGTAAATGTAAAAACTCGTAAATGTAATTTCCATTAAGTTGCATTACAGCCTGTACAGAAAACATTCCACTTTTGTATACTTAGCTGTCGCGCGGCAGTTCTGACTGTTTGGCACCGAGGCGCCCGATTCTATGGCGTGGTAGCGTACGGACAACGGGCGCTTGTAGTATGAGTGCGAAATCGGTGCATACTATGTAGATTTTATACTGTTCTTGTTTTACTATGCTAATGATGTTGATTGTAGCCCATGGCGTGCATAAGCTTTTGTGTTAAGGTGACATGATATCTGGGAACGACCATATCTGAAGAACTGTTGTTTCATGTTTTTTTTTTAAATATAAGCATTAATTTTAAAAAAGTTTCTAAGCGAATCTCTCGATAAAGAACCAATTTATAATTTAGACTCAAAAAAAGTTGCCCATTGCATTGGGCATTCAGGCTTTAAACTAATTTCAAAATCTTTCAGGCGCGATTACTCCTTCAATGTAATCAGGGACTGTGTTTTATTTTAATTTAATTATATTGACTGGTTAATTCTCTAGCGTCGCTTATAACCACATTATTTATTCAGGCCCTAAATTAATTTACAGTTAAAAGCGCTCTGAGAGTTACGCTAAATTTGCCTTACCATTAACACCCTTATGCCACCACTGCGCAAATATAGTTTTACTGTGACAGCGCTGCGATCGAACGTTTAGTGTCCGCCCGCTCGCCGACGCATACGCTCGTGGAATCATGCCTGACGCTTAATCAACGCCGGATTTTTATTGGTCAAGCCCTACAGAAGTGAACCCCGCCTATTTCTCCGCGGGTCCGCCCATTTCAGATATTTTTTTTAGGTAGTATATCGCTCGAAGGTCTTTGCGGCGGCAGGTCCCACCGCCCAATCCGGAACACTCAGCGGCACCAAATGCAGCTCAGTTATTAGTTAAGCTCAGTCAGCAGACGAAGCTAGTGAATCATTCCGAACTTTAAGCGATGGCTATTTCAATGGCATGAATTTAGTGAGAGTGATCCCATTTCCTGGGCCCCGACCCGGCATCTACTTTATTCATCTCGCGAGAATAATAACAAGCGATCGCAATAACAGGAGGAGATTGTTTCCATTGGAAAAATAATAAGGTACCTCCGCCTCCCATTGATTTGCCGCGCGCGGCGGAGGAGTGGGGGTAAAAGCGAGATATCACCGCAAACAGTTTCTGTCAAAACAGAACTGTCGTATTTATCCGCTTATAGGGGGGGGGGGTGGGCGAAGAAAAGAGCATGGAGACTTTTGTATGAAGCCTGGACCAATGATCAACGGAGATTTTAAACAAGATCTGGTGATTTTAAACAAATCTATACTAATATTATAAAGAGGTAGGTAAGTAAAGTTTGTGGCGTTGTAGGAAGTAATCTCTGGATCTACTAAACCGAGTTTGAAAATTCTTATACCAATAGAAAGCCACGTTATTTGTGAGTGTCATAAGCTATATATTATCAATCCGAAAAATGAAAAGGCTTTTTCATGGTAGTCGGATTTGCAAAGTCGGAGAATAAGCGGTCGAACGAAAACGTTTCTAACTAACGCTGCCTTAACGATGAGAGGTAGGTATATGATTAAGTTCTAAAGAAAAGGTGTAGATCTTGATAATGCCTACAAAAAAGTCATCGACAGCATATGCCTAACTTTTATATTTAAGTCACAAAAAGTAGTATTTTATATTAAAAAAATAATTTAAATCGTTAGGTCATGTTTATTGGTCATATTATCAACAATTATGAATTCTTATCAAAATAAATAAATTTATCGTCTCAAGTGTTTAAAACAGAAGACTTTTCCCTTTTACTGCATATAATTTCCTTTTTACTGCATAAATAGTTGAAGAGATAATACGCTCACAAATAAGACACTCACAAATAAGTAAATTTATCGTCTCAAGTGTTTAAAACAAAAGACTTTTCCCTTTTACTGCATATAATTTCCCTTTTACTGCATAAATGGTTAAAGAGACAGTATTATAGTCAAATTGGCATTCAAATACATACATACATATGCAGTAAAAATATAACCCTTCTTTTGGCAGTCAGGAAATAAATCATAGCACTCAGTACTAACCGAACCATACTCATAATTTTATCACAGGTAAAAACTTTTACCGCCCAACGAAGTGGGCACGGGTCAGCTAGTAAATTATATATTTATGCCGACTTTTTCATTTTGTTTCTTTTTGTACGTGTATAGTACGTGTGATTTCTGAGTAAAATAATACAATAATCAAATTTTGGAAAAAGTTGCAACTTTGCATAGGGACACGTATGTCCCATCAATTTACATTAAATCTATTTAACCGATTTTTACAAAACTTGACATGTATGTTATTTAGATCGCCTTTTAACAGTTTTATGCATCAAAAATTTCCATTCACTACCGCAAAGCTTATCGTCCTCAAATAGTTAACCGGCATCCTTGAAGTGGGTAAATCAGTCCGAGCAAATGAGAATCTTTTGACATTTTTTGTGTGGAAAAAAAATATCGTTTTTTCTATATCTTTTTATCAAAAATTGCTTATTTGGTCATCTTGTTTCACCTATTTCAAGGATGCCGGTTACTTAAAACTCATCATGTTTACCCAAATATTGCCCCAAAATTCTGTCTGCCATTACCTCCATTCTGCGATTAAATTGAAATTACCTGCCATAGTATGAAATCAAGTACACGCTAATACCTTACATTTGACATGGGTCTCATCTCCGTTGATCATCGTTCCAGGCTTCATACAAAAGTCTCCATGCTCTTTTCTTCACCCCTGACCCCCCCCCCCCCCCCCGCCCCCCTATAAGCGGATAAATACGACAGTTCTGTTTTGACAGAAACTGTTTGCGGTGATATCTCGCTTTTACCCCCCCACTCCTCCGCCGCGCGCGGAAAATCAATGGGAGGCGGGGGTACCTTATTATTTTTCCAATGGAAACAATCTCCTCCTGTTATTGCGATCGCTTGTTATTATTCTCGCGAGATGAATAAAGTAAATGCCGCCGCAGCCGTCGACCGACCGGCGGCACTTCGATTCGGGTCGGGGAAATATTGTGTAAAAGAATTGATTCAAATGTGGAGCGCTTTCACGGAGAATTAACGAGTAAGACTTTTACTTTCTCGGCCCACCAACGCTACCAGGAGGAAAAGTATTGTAAACGCGCTGAAATTTAGAATGCAGGCATCATTTGGTGATGGCAAGAGTTTAAAACATTGTGGTTGAAATCGGTCCATCACGGGCGAACTAGTCATATTTCAATCTCGAAATATTGGACTTAGGACTTTAAATTTGGTACATAGATAACCACACTGTGAAAATTTGGTTGGAAGATATCATACAGGGTGAGGTTTTAATTAGTGACATCCTCGAAGTGGGCAATAAGCTTGCCTTTTTTGTTTAAAATTAGGAGTTTTTTTATAAAACTGGTTGAATCAGTAGTGGGGGAAGCAAATAAGCAACGTTTGATAAGAAAATTTGTAAAAAAACTAAAAATATATTTTTTATTCTTTAGGTATTTGAAAAAGTTGACTGATAAATAAAAGTTTGTCAAGCGTTGAGTGCGCTGTGCCAAATATTTTTTTGTGTTTTTTTTTATTATTAAAAATTGTCTATTTGCTCGTACTGATTCACCTACTTCAAGTATGTCACTAATTAAAAACTCAGCCTTTATACAGCCTTTAAGCAAATATTAACGCCACCAGTCATAACCGAGTAACAAACAGCGCCGCCCGAGGCGGTTGCGCGCGAACCCAACGGGGTTCGTCCGCCGGCCGAGAGAGGCGCTCATCGATTTTATTTATGAAATTAATATTCAGATGAAATGAGTCTGGGTCACTTGCCGGGAAAGTCTTGGGGTCACAAAACCGATTATTATTTTCATTGCAATTAAATCCACGATAGTGACGGGAAAACACAATGATATTATAATGCCAGAACCGGGACTGTGCCACTCTATTCGCGACAATCGTCTTTACCTCCCAAAAGTGACGTCCGACTCGCTATACAGCGGCCGTTGTAGAATTTTATCGTTTTTATACACGTTCTGGGAGCAATCGGGTCGCTTGTTCTTACACGACGCTGTCGAAATTGCCCCATTGCTCGCATGAAAAATTGGTAATGAGAGATGGCTCAGCTGTTGACGTCGTCGTCGTGTCGTTGGCGAAATTATTTCCTTTCCGTTCTCGTTATGCGTAAGGCGCGCCGCGCTTCACATGCTCTCCGCCCGCGCGGCCCTTGTTCGGCTAATACCGGAAATTGATATTCGACGCCGCGAAAACACGCGTTTGACACACCCTGTATTTTCTCAGCCACTCTCCCATAATTGCCTCTCCAGAAGGTTCCACTTTCATGCTAGACCTGAGCTTCTTTCATGTTATTTTTATTTAAGTATTGCTTAATGTATGGCGAAGAGTAAAACGTAGGGGAAACCGGGGCTTGTAGGCGCAAATTTAGTTTAGTTTTTTTTTATTATGTGGTAATCTTTGGAAAAAAATAAGATATGCACTCAAGAGCAATAAATCCGGGTCACCAATATAAACGTAATATTATCTCGGAAACTAAGATTGCTAGCTTATTCACTAGTTACCACATTGCTAATGAATATTGAATACCAGGAGCGCTGGTTATATTTTTTTTTGTAAAAGGCAAAAACAAATGCAGTGAATTCGTAGTTCGATTTTCAACAAAATATTTATTTTGTTTTAGCTTTTTTAATGGCACCACTTTACAGCAACTAATAAGTTTTATTAATTTTAATTGTGTAGTAATAGATTGTCTATAAAATACTTTATTTCAATATGCTAGCATTCTTAGTTTCCGAGATATGTAGGTTTTGTTGGTGACATTGCTCGTGAAAATATACAGTACTCCTTATAGATCTAGCTTAGGCCTCTTGTCCACGGCACGGTTTTTTCAACGTACGGCGCGTTAATCGCGTTGTAGAAAAAACGTGAGATCTTATCCACTGCACGTTTTTTTCGCCGTACTACGCGTTAGGTACATACATTTTGTAAACAACTTCAAGGTGACGCAATAATTGCCCGCCGTGAAAACGTCCGATGCTGTCGACAAGCTCTCATACATTGCCATACAACACTGATACAAATTTCGCCGTAAATGAACACGACTCACCGAGGGATAAACACGTTGCATACGGCGGCGGCGCGCCGTCTTTCCGTAGTGTCCTTGGACAAGCTCCCATAGTGATACATATCCCACTGATGACCGCGCCTAGACACGGCGAATTAACCGTGGCTTATTATTTAATAATCATTTGTCAATAATGATATTTCCATTTTACTATGCATGCATTACGTCTAGTCTAGATATTTCCCTGCGCGAACTGCAACTACAAGAATGCGCCAATCTACCGCCAAATATCCATTGTTATTATTACCGATCATAGCATAATACTAATGGCGAGCCTAACAGTCTATTTTAATTCCTAATGGCATAGACTACAATATAAATCGCTTTAATTTTTGGTCTGGTCAGTTAGAGCAGGTGATGTTCGAAATTGCAGTAACAAAATTTATTTCAACGTCGTAAAAACTTAAAATTGCTGATATCGTCGTAGGGACACAGCCGCAATCCACACTTCGACATTAGCCAATAGAGCGCCATCGAATGGTGCTAAATATAGTAGTATGTTGTCAACATACTACTCGTATCTTGTGAGATATTTGAGTTGCGCCAATTTACCCGTGCGCCTACAAGCCCCATTCTCCCCTATATCGGAAGCTGAGTGAAACGACTCTTTTAACCTAATAACAAGTTTGCGAGTAATTTCTTAGTTCATGGATCATTTATAAAAGAAACTATGTTACCACTATTCATGAACGTATATTAAACAAATTCACAAAACTATTGCTCAAAACTAAAATCAGTCAACTTTTGTATACCTGACAAAATCCCTCACTACTCCATTTATCCTGTCAACATAATCAGAATTATGCATTCTTGCATAAGAGTTGTCAGTGTCTTCCTTTCCGTTCAACTCATCGGGTATATTTTCAGGATCTGCCAGAAACAGTGGCATTGCGAAAATCGCCCAGAAAAATCCCCAGTATATGTATTTTTTTCTGTCTTCCATAAACTGATTTTTACCATAAACGTGCTCAACGTCAATGCCAAAATTCGCGAGATGCTCCTTCAAAGTATGATGATAGTACTCAAACGATTTGTCGTAATATTTCCTTCTGAATTCCTCGTCTGTCGATGTCCATATTGTGTACATGATGTCTGTGAGCGGAGAAGTGAATCTAGCCATCTGCCAATCCAGGAAACAAAGCCGGGTAAGAGAGCCATTCTAGAAAAGAAAAAAAAAATAAATGGTGCCGTTAGAGAGAAACGCCACTGATGATCTTCTACCTTGTTATATTTATATAAGAAATTGTTGGTCCACGTGTCACCATGACAGAAAACCGAAGTCGCCCCTACAACAGACGGCGTTAGCATATCATACAGTCTATCCACCGCTTTATCCATTTCACTCCCCAGTAAAGTTTTTCCTGCAGGATCTACCGTCGAATTTATGGCCATCTTAAAACTTTCCGCTTTGACGAACACTAGTTTTGGATCAATGGTGAAAATATTATTTTCGTTTAAGAAAGTATTTTTGATGCCTTCCATCAAAGCTGTAAATTTTTCAGCGTGTCGAGCTTTCATCACATACGACAAACCGTGTAACCGCGCTAGGTTTCCCAAGATCAGCGATATGTGGTCCCAATCTAGTCCTTTTCTACGATCCTTCATTTCGTAACCTTGAAACGACATGTCTTCTAGAATCATACCTCTGGCATCGAATCCCACTTTAGTACCATAGCACTTCGGCGTCACAATCCTATCAGAATCCACGATATTTTCTTCGTTTTGGATTCGCTCTAATTCTGGTATCACTTCGTCATAAATATATATCTCCTTTTCGAACATTCGCACCTGAAACGCTGATATATCGTTTTTTGGAAACATCTTCGATATTAACTTTATCGGTTCGCCTTCTGATACCGCTTCGACTCTGCGAATCTCTGCATTGTAATTATCACCTTTGACTTCACTATTCGTAACTGTTAATTTATCGATTGTGAGTCCTCGATCTCGCAGAACTTTCAGAACGGTCGATGCTTCATCGTCGTCCATTGTAAACTACATCAGGATCTAATGTTCAGCCGCTTCATTATTATAAATTCCCTAATGTAAATTTATATATATTGCTAACATATGATCAGTCATAAAATGATCATAATTATCACGACTGTCATAAAATACTCTAGCACGTTGTTTCTTATCTATGTCTATACTATTATGTACTTCAAGTTTTTAGTATTTTCTGGTGGATTTCTTATCATCACCTAATGCATCACGCGCTGCTTTGCTATGTCTGTTCTTTGAAACCGGAAATCTCACATAAAAATCATTTACGTGTAGACAGTTTAATGATATGAATACAAAACACACTTCCAATGAGTTGTCTTTTGACTAGGGCTTGCTAAGCCACTCTGGTAGACATTACTTGTCTCGATGAGGCCATATTGACACGGGAGAACTACTCCGATAAGTCATGTTATTATGTTTTCTTCTCAGTCATGCCCGCTAACGAACGTTGGCAACTTTGTTTGCGGCTAGTTGATACTCGGAAGCTTTCTACATCGACCTTTGTAGGTGAGATCGATGCCATTCTTGTCTTTCGTCGAATATCAGGGGCAAAATTAAGATCCGCTCATAACATTTACTTATTGTAGAAAAAAATAGTAAGTGCTGTATTCGTTCTATATTCCGCTGTAACGTATTGGCCTGTTTTGCTCGCATTAACTAATTCCGATTTTAGTTCACAAAGAAACACAATTTGGCCCAGTATCTAGTAATCGTATTACGATTTGTAGTAGCCCTTAGGACTCGTGACGTCGATCGCTTCCATTTCAGTTTTGTTCTAAGAGAAGCTACTGTCTGTATACTGTGCCATGGATATATAACTACGGGATAATGTTACTAATGTATTGTATTGTTCATCCGCAAGCTTTGCGGACGTCTATTTTTAAATGGCTAAGGGCATAGTGCTACTAAGACTAAATGCTGATATACATTGTCAGTCTTCAATCTTAAAACAAGTCAGCGCTGACCGGGTACTGTCGCGTCGCTGCGGACTTCAATCGGTGCTGACTGTTCCCGTTACATATTTTGACGTCAGTTCGCTCCCCCTACTCCTAGTACCACCTCATATCGACATCACAGCAGACAAATATCTAGCGAGTGTTGAACGTGGGGCTGAAAAAAGTGTCGTGAGCCCCATAGTACGTCCGAAATGCAACTCTGGAACGCGACTTTAGCGAGACAGCGTTCGTGGAGGATTACGTGAAGCGCCTCGCGCGCGCCATGTATCAGAGGGCCGACATCTCGCCGCACGAGCACATCCGTCAGCTCGCTCCGCTGCACACCAGGCGAGTCAGGAAGCCGTACCCATGCAGTCTGCTAGATTAGCGAACCATCAGCGCGGGTTTTGCAGCACAGAAGATGCCATGTACGCTCTCCTGTCTAATCCTGTCACCATACGACGCCTGCTCCGTCAGGTCACAGTGTGCGCAGCCCTGTGATGCCCTAACTGAACGCCGGGTTAATGTGCCCGGTTTACGAGTCAGTTGTCGACCAGTCGCTGGCAATGCGTTGTAGGGTGATGTCGCGTTGTGTGGAAAATGTTAACTAGCGAAAATGACGCATTTTTCCTCCACTGACTTTAAAAACGCGCGTACACCATAAATATACACCTACGAGTGATTGACCGCGTGTAAACAGTTTGAGCCGGTTTTCGGCGCCAGCACTGACGCCTGTAACTGACTTAATGTAAATCTAGACTAACCCGTGTGTAGACTTCCCTCGTATCTGGGTACATAAGCCGTTAACGGCCCCGCGGAACAGCGTCGACGCTGACGGATTAAGTTCAATATTAAAATTGTTCGCTGTTTTGATATTTACCTGCACGCGTGGCGGCTAATTGCCGCCCAAATAAGGGGGTGCGGGCGCCGCCGTCTTTGTCTCGCTCGGCACCCCGGCGGTATTAAAGCCGAGGCGCGCGAGCCGTTAGCGCCTTATTAAGATCGTCAAAACTCTCGCACATCTTCAGACGTTGGCACCGCTAATGAAATATGGCGAGGCGGCCCTCCGTTCTTTATTATGTGATTATGGCTGGTTGAGCAACGCGCGCCTTTTTATTGCCACTTTGGTGCCGCTCCTGAGGTCTGCCCTACTTACCTCTTAATAAATTGTACGAGAAACACGTGGATATATCTAAATAATAATTTAAGTCCCAAAGACCTGCGAAAAAAGATATGAACTCGTTAACATTTCGACGTGAATACACTCGTGAGCAATGAACCCGGGTCACCAAAAAGGGGGAGCCTGGTTTAGATGGTCAAAAAAACATGTTTTTCATAATTATTATTTTTTAATGGGCTAGCACTTCCGATCGGAGGCTGCCCGATGGGTGTTGGACCGACCTTATAGCATTGACCAATCTATTACCATATATAATCGATGTTCTTGTATGAAAGAAACACTGTACGTCGCCACCACGCCGAACATTTATGCTCGCGTTCGCCTGGCCCTCGGGAGCGTAATTCTCAGCCCTTGCCTATCCTCTAGGTGTGAAAGCCATCGCCCGTTAACCCGAAAGAGAAACGACCAACTTGGACTGGCGAGGCTTAAAGCGCTTATTAATTATTTAGGCAACCACAAGGGGACGTTCGGTCATTACTGAGCTGCGGGTATTATTATTATTACGACGCTGCGCGCTGTGGCACCCAGCTCGGGGTCCAGAATTATAAAATACTGTAGCGATGTGTACATCCCTCAAACATTTTAAAGTAGAGATCTAAGGCATCAAAGACATCGAGGGTAATTTTGTATTACTGCTTCTGTCCTTAAGGCCCCAGTGTTGATTAATTGATGCCGGGAAAATCTTGGGGTTGTGTCACCCCAAGACTCCCGGAATGTATCCAAGGTCTGTTTCATCTGAATATTAATTTCATAAATAAAATCGATGCACTCTCGGCCGGCGGACGAACCCGGTTGGGTCCCATTGCGACGCCTAAGGCGGCTCGCAGCTAAGGGCGGGTTTCGGCCAAGCGCCAACAGATGGCGTTAGTATTTAAATAAAACGTATGGCGAACTTGAAACATTATTAGTGTAGCTTGTATGCGAGATATTTCAACCAAAATTTGATAATGTAATTTCGGTCCAACAAGGCATCTCTGTACAAAATTTCATGACTAAAATTTCAAGATTGAAATATAAGTATTGCGTCCCGCTGTACCAAATATGATAGCCTTTTCAAGTCTTACAATCATCAAATGATGCCTGGATGCCAAATTTTAGGTCAATCAGATGAAGCGTTTGGGCGCTATTGTGGAGGAATACATACACACACACATACACACACAAACAAATACACAGTCACATAGACGGACTTCAGTCTGGAAATGGTCTGAATCGTATCAGGGGGCTCCAAATGGATATTTCCATTTTTATCTAAAAAAAAGCGTCTTCACAATACTTTTCGATTGGTGCGCCGGGAAAGCGAAAAAGGCTAAAAAGTATTTTACTTCATAATATTTAAATTTTATAATATTATGCCTAAATCCCGGTTGTATTTCTAAGAACGTTTTAGTTTATAAAGCCGGGATTTAAGTATAATTACAGTCCTCTTTTTTTTTAAATTCTACCAATCAACAATTTTATATTATATTTGCGAGTAATCTTTGGTCAACACGATTTGCGAGTGATCTTTTAAACTATATTTCCCATTTAATACTAGCCTTATTAAATAAATATACCGATAAAAAATATGTCTCTACTATTCAAAATATACTTAGCAATTATACAATGTTTCTCAATTGAAACGCTACTAGCTGAGTTCGATAAAATGCAATTTCAGATTATGCAAAATGTAAAAGCGATTATTAGGTCGTTAGACCACAAGTGATTAGTGTAGCAATGCAAACCTTGCACCTTTCTGAACAACTTACATATTATTTTTGTAAAGCCCTTACAGTTCAAAGCGCAACCACCTAATGATCATTAGGTATGTATATATGTAGGTACCTGCCTATCTAAATAACATTATTATGTTATTAACATTGAGAAATTGATTTCGACTTCCGAAATTCGACTCTTGAGTTATAGTCGTTGCTCTTATGTAATCCAAGTTATCTAAGTCAGCTGAATTCAAATTATCTTCATCATTAAGATGTAGGGGAGAACCGTCCAAAACCGGGTACCTATAAGGGAAAATTACGCTCCTGTACACATTAATCAATATATGTATTCATTGTAAACGGACATTATTTGTAGTATTACTATGGCATTCAAATAATATAAAAGAGTTCTTCTATAACAATCATAAACAAGAAAATCTTTCGAAAATCTAAACGTCTTACATTTCCGGTTTTACCCCGTTAATTGGGTAAAATCGGGTATGGTTCCCGGTTCTACCCCACACTAACATATATGACACAAAAAAATGTCCAAATCTTCGTTCTACCACCCAGTACAACCTTCGTGGGCCCATTTTTCACATCTTGTACACTGTACCCAACCCTCGTTTAGCCTTGATTTTCCATACGATTTACGGCAATAAATACAAATGTTATCATCGACTGCTTCGTCATATTCACTTCCTGATGATTAATCGTTTTTAGTTGTTTTCTTTTTCTTAATTTTCGGAATGTTAAAGTTGACTTTAGCTCTAGGTTTTTTGTTCTGTTGGATTTGGTGTTGTCTTCTAATTCAGCTTTATAGGGAGATGATGTGATGATAGCAGTTTTCCCTTTTCGGCGGCGATTGGAGTGTTTGCAAACCACGTGTGGGATGGGTAATATGTTTTCAGGTGATATAAAAACTACCGAGACAATGCTGCATGACGGTTTTTCTGGAGTTGAAATCATCAACTTGTTTGCGACCTTTCATAGCAATTATTTTAGACTCTTTCTTGGGAACGGTAGTCACACCGGTTTCGTCGACGTTATATATTTTTGTCGCTCCCAGTTTATGTTGATTTAGTATGGAAATTAGCAGATCAAAGAATTTCCCAACGCTGACTGCTTTAAATCCCATAGCTCTCTCAACTTACGTTGGTTCAGGTGCTCGCAGGCTCAGATTTGGATGACGTTTCAGGAAATAATACAGCCAGTCATCCCCTGCCATCTCAGAGGTCTTGTTGAAGTTATGAGGTATGCCATCTAACTCTGCCATTTGAAAAGCAAGCATACGCAAATCTTTATAAGTCAGTCCGAATAAGCGACTGTCCAAATTTATAACGTGTGTTACAATCATATTTTCTTGTTCTGCAGTAAAAATTGGTTTGTATCTACCTAATCCTTTTCGAGAAGCAGCTTCTATATCTCCACATCCACGATATATTTTTAAACGATCTTCCAAAGTACTCTGAGGCACTCCGAACTGATTAGCTGCCATTTTGTAGCCCATTTTACCGCCAGCAACTTCTAAAATGGCGTTTAGTTTACCATGTTTTCCACTTCCCATGACTGCCTATTCGTTGTTCTTTGGTAATTACGAGGCAATAATAAACTAAAACAATAGAAAACTAATTGTTTTTTTTTTTTTTTTTGTAGTAGTCTTTATTCATAAAAAAAGATACAAATTACATGTCACAGTTCCCCACTAAGGCTAGTGCCTTTTCAGTGGGTAACTAACAATAATGTGTTTATAATTCTGACTTATATTATCCATTACCTATTATACTTTTATTAACTATTATAACTTTTTACGTTAAGTAGATGCATTGACTTCCTAACCTAACCTAATCTAACCTATATCTCCTATCATAACTAGCTTAATATACACTTATAAATATGCTTTTCCACTAAATTAATATGCCTACTTACTAATCTAACCTAACCTATACTAATTATCCTGGTATACTTACTTTGTTTACAATTACAATAACAAATGATTACACTAATAAAATGATTCATACCAGATATCTATACTTATGCCCTAACCTAACCTAACTTATCTTAATTAGCTTGGTTTACCATAATTATTCTACTTGATGTTAATGCTAATTTAGTCTAATAGAATTTTTACTTGTTACAGTTATGCTACTGCTTTTACATATTTATGCTAATTTACACTAATATAGTTTTTAATTTCTCTATTATAGTATTTATATGACATAATATTTAAATTATTTCAATTCGCTCGCCTGGGTAAGTCATTATTTAGGTTGCTTAGTAGTATAAGTTTCAATGTTTTCTTTAGTAAGTATTTGCTGATTGAGTTGTCTAATTTTATAGAAAAGTGATTGAATAATTTTGGAACAATGAATTCAAGAGTTCTATCGCCGTAATAATTGTTTTGCTTGTTATATTTCAAATACCCCTTTTCACGTAGCCGAGTTCTGTGTACATGATCGGCAGGTATTCGTAAAGAACCGTTTTCGTTGTTGTCAAGCAGAATTTTATACCATACGAAGAAACTTATAGGCAAGACATCAATTGAGGAGTAGAGTTCTGTGTAATTATTTTGCTTAATTTGTATTGAGCCTTTTGGTGCCATTTGTTTCAGTATTCGAATTTGAATATTTTCCACTTTCCTAACGTACGTGGGAAATGTAAGTTAGCCGGCAGGAACTACATAAAAATCGGTCCAAAATCGGGTACTATCCGGTTTTACCCCATCCGATTTTGCCCCATCCGCCCACCGCACACGAGTCATTCTTTAAAATTGTAACCGGAATTTATTTAGTCCAAATGCATGGCATTTTTGATAGGTTAGGATACTATTTCTACTAATAAATACACAATACATGACTAACCTTCGTCGTATTGCAATAGTTGACCCTTAAAACTTTCCGAAAATAACATCAAACACTGGTAAAAACTAAAAAACTTTATACTTCACAATGTGTCCTGCGTTTGTTGACTAGACTGCTTGCAAATAGCCGCCGCGGTCGCATGCTTTGGCGCGCGAATTCAAATCCAAATGAGAGAATTAGATATACTACCCGGTTTTACCCAGGTACCCGGTTTTGGACGGTTCTCCCCTATATGTAGTAACAGGTTGTGTGATTTGAAAATGTATTTATACATACCTCATTATAGTTTCAATACTATTTGTTGATCTTGTAATATTTTGCTATGCTCTAACGCGCGGCGTAGTTGAATTGGTAATTTCTAAACGATCATGTTTATGCGATCCAATTTTCTGAAGTATACTGTAGTGACAATGACCAATATAACATTAAACTCAGCAGACATTTCTAATTTCAAGATTCAGTTGACGTCATTTAACCAGCAGAATTGTCTATTTGCGTGATGACTATTAGCTTTGAGAGAAATGATAATTTAAATTTTAAATGCGTCTTTCGTACGTTGCAATTAATGAAAGATGGAAAGAGTGTTTTTCACAATTGCAAATATTAATTCACACGAAAAATACCCCACTTAACATCAGATTTACCGATATATACCGATATATTTAGCATATCAATCACTATCGTTTGACGTTATCAATGGTAAGCCATCTCTCTTCTATTTGTTTTTTTTTAATAATTAAATGGTCTACGCATTAAACACTGTGTTTATCCTACCGTATGTACGCCGATGGAACATGACTTCACAACGTTGAGATCTGATCATATCGACAACGCACGACATCAGAGAATTCCCACAATACCCACCATACGAATAGATATGAAACGGCATTCTCGATGGTCTCTTATGAGGGTCGAGCCTAATCTTTAAGACCCCAGTTAGAAATACTTCAACTATACTTCAGTGATAATTATATCTCGATAGCACAAAATGCAATCGATGCCATGACAGAGCAGCGTTTAACTGAACACAGTACTGGATCCGGTCGGTTAAGTCTCACTAGTCTAGTGCCTAGCGTAGCCGCGCCGCTGAAAATGCAAAACCGAAAAGAATAGGATGTCTCATACAAGGGCTATTATGTAAATTCGACAATATTGCGGTGGTTTAACGGGCGGCACTCAAAACGATCCCTTATGTAGCGAAACATAACAGACGATTATTTTCATTTCGCGGAGATCGTAATATTCAAATCCCCCGTACGTTATTATCCACTCGAGCGACGCGGCGATAAAAGACGCCGAAATAAAATAAACATAAACGGGGGAAATGGCTGTCTAAATGTGTGCGTGCGTTAGAGAGACACTGCGAGAAGACAGTTGTATGTATGTCGATCGACGTCCGTTTACTCGTACTTCATGCGGGGGCTCGACCGGGATCGGAGTAGTCTCTACGAAGGCCTGCGCTGATCTACGAGCACGGCGTGTTGTTTGGCTTTCGTTTCGTGCTGTATCCCTTTTTTTACTGTATTATTATTTATTTAGTGCAATAAATAATAAATAGTAATAATAATAATAAAAGATAATGATCTTTATAAATATACATATATGCCGCTCTCAAGCTTATTGGCTAGTTGGCCCAGGGCTCATACAAATAGTAGCATTCTCCTTTAAACTGCTTGAATTGCTAAAAAGACTGTAATATGTATTTAAAGCCCAACCTCCGATATATAAGGAATATAAAAAGGATCACGTAAAGACTTATCCACTAAATCGTAAAAGGGTTAATGAAGATCTGTGACGATACATTACTTTCTCATCTGAAAATTTTGTTTCTTGTAGCGCTAGGAAGCGATACATTTATTATCCTTTGTTGTAACATTACGAGTATAACAAGCTGCGGTCCGGTTGATCATCGTCCTACCCTTTTAGCGTCTATCAAATGGCGGCTCATCGTAATTAACCGCGCTGTAATCCTGGATTTTATGGGTAATCACATTAGCAGGCCTACCCTCCCGCGCCCGCTTGTCATAATTAGTAATAACCGAAGCACGCGCGCATTATTTATGTGTAGTTAAAAGGCGCCAAAAAATGGACCGCCCAGCGAGGCGCGCGCATAAATCAGCGAATGGACGGCCGCCTCAGAGCTGCGCATTTCCAAACGCGACCTTGCTGGTTTCCTCTTATAACTCTTTCTTCTGTAATAAGCTATCGCACAAATATATTTACGCTGAAGTACATACTTCAAGCGCAGAATATAGATTTGTATCTGCTCCTGACGGTTTGACGCAGTACTTGAATGGGAGACCGCATGAGTGCTGCCACGTGATGTTTTAAAAACCGGCCGACTGTAAGGTAATTGTGGTTATATATTAAGGTGGACCATTACCGTAAGGGGAATAATGGTTTCTCATGTGCATCTAAAAATAAAACTATTTTTAGCGAATATTCTACTATTCTAACTGGCAAATGTTCTTCTACTGTTCTACTATCGGAACTAATACTCCATTTTAACGAACATGGCATATTAGCTTAATCGAGAGGGTAAGTTTTGAGCAGACGTAAGACGCTTTAGCGCGAATGCGGCTTTCTCAAACGGGGGTAGTATCGCGGGTTTCACGAGTTTCTAAGGTTGGAAAACAGAAAGGGGCGTCTAGCGATGATAGAGAGAAAGAGCTATTTGTTGAGTGGGGCTTTTCTAAGGTCTTTATGAGCCTTGTAACACTGCGACCATTGCTGATCTATTGTGCTCGCCACCTACTATAGTTCTGCGCTAAGCCCCGTGTCATTCAAGAACCGCAGCAGGCTTTTGGCGCCAGATTGTTTTACCTCCTCAGGTTGGAGGTAGTGACCACCCAGGTGGTTGTATCTTTTACGCATCAGCGGGCCACACTCGCACATGAGGTGCTGGGGAGTTTCCTCTGCCCCTTGGCAGAACCTGCACATTTTTGTGTCCTTGAGCTTGAGGTTGAACATGTGTTTGTTCAGGCCACAATGCCCCGTGAGCGCCCTTACCAGTATGCGTAGATTGTTCCTATTTAGCGATAGGGCCTCACGGGCCGTCTTACGGTCGTAAGGCTTAATAAGCGCTTTGGAATGATTCAACCCTGGGGTGTTGTTCCAGTGGTTGACGGATTGTTCTAAACACATTTGTTTGAGCATTAGGTTTGCAAGGCTTTTTGGTACGCCACAGCAAGGTTCAGGGCCGTATAACGTTCCCTTTGCTCCCGTCCTAGCAAGTTCGTCGGCTTTTTCATTCCCCTCGATTCCTGCATGGCCGGGAACCCATCTTAGTATTACCCTGTTCTTTTCGCCCAGGGAATTCAGTAGTGATATGCAGTTTTGCACTAGCTTTGAATTAATGGTATTCGAGGCTAGTGCCATAAGAGCTGCTTTGCTATCCGAGTGGATATAGATACGGTGGTTGGCGTAGTCCTTTTGGAGGTTGATATCCGCACATTCAATAATGGCGTAAACCTCCGCTTGGAATATGGAGGCGTATTTTCCCAAGTTTACGCTTCTTTCGAAGTTTGGTCGCTCTCCATATATACCACAGCCTACGTCAAGTCCCGATTTGGACCCATCAGTATACCATTTAAGGCTACCGGCCTCCCATTGCAGTTGGCTTTTTAGCCAGTCGTCTCTGGGCGGCAGTTCCACTGTAAAAAGTTTTCCAAAGTTTAGGAGTGGGAGCATGGTGTCTGATACCATGTTGAGGGTTGAATTTTCACTGACTGAGTCAAGAACTGATCTTAGTGCTTGTGAGATCCAGTTTACCTTCTCTCGGGCAGATAGCCTGTACATGCTGGCTTTTGCCACCTGTTGCAAATGAATGTGTAGGGGCGGTAAGTTCAGCAGTGCATCTAGAGCTGCTCCAGGAGTGGAGGACATTGCGCCAGTTGTCATGAGGCACGCCGTCCTTTGGATATTGTTAAGTTTGGTAATCACAGTTTTCTGGTTGGCTTTGTTGCACCATACCACCGAGGCGTACGAGATTATCGGCCTCACAATGGCAGTGTATAGCCAGTGGGAGATCTTGGGGTTAAGGCCCCAGTTTTTCCCCGCCAGTCTTCTGCTTATACCCAAAGCACTTTTAGCTTTTTGAATTGTTTTATCTAGGTGGCTGTTCCAGGTGAGTCTTTGGTCGAGCGTGACTCCCAGATACTTTACTTCCTTGGAGAAAGGAATCTGCCTGTGGTTTAAGATTGGCATTTTTAGTCCACCTAGTTGACGTTTGTTGGTAAATGGCACGAGGACGGTCTTATCGGCGTTGACCGATAATTCGTTCTCTCTGCACCAATTGCTAACGATTGTTAACGCTTTTTGCATTATGTGTGAGATCGTGTTTTGGCAGAAGCCCCGGACAATGACTACTAGGTCATCAGCATAGCCCTGTGTGTCTATCCTGGCCTCTGCCATCCTATGCAGGAGTTGATCTATTGCAAGAGTCCATAGTAGGGGCGAGAGTACGCCTCCCTGCGGGCAGCCTCTTGTAGTGGTGACTTCAAGGTTTGTTCCGTGAAGAGCTACCTTGGCCGTGCGGTTTGAGAGCATCGCTTTCACCCATCTGGTTGTGGTGTTGTCAACTTGTTTTGACTCTAGCCCCTTCACCAGTGATTTAATTGGGGTTTTGTCGAAGGCGCCCTCAATGTCTAAAAATGCGCATACTGCGATTTGTTTGTCTTCCAACGCCTTTTCCACTCTGTCTACTAGGTAGAGCAGAGCGGTTTCCGTGGATTTGCCTCTGCGGTAGGCGTGTTGGTTACAGCTGATAGGGTTGACCGTTAGGATTTTTTCCCTGATATAGCTATCCAGTATCTTTTCCATCGCTTTCAGTAGAAAGGATGTTAGGCTAA
This sequence comes from Micropterix aruncella, assembly GCA_944548615.1. Lineage (NCBI taxonomy): Eukaryota > Metazoa > Arthropoda > Insecta > Lepidoptera > Micropterigidae > Micropterix > Micropterix aruncella. The sequence continues at coordinate 1,973,516 of OX155960.1, forward strand.
TTGGCCTGAAGGACTTTGACAGTGCGTAGTCCTTCCTGCCAGCCTTGGGTATGAATAGCACTTTGACCTTGGTCCATTCTTCTGGTATATGTCCCCAGGCATAGCTTGCTCTGAAGATTTTAACCAGATATGGGGTTAGAATGTCGATACCCTGTTGCAGGGTATCGACATTCTAACCCCATAGAGAAAGAGCTAACACGGGATAGCAAGCGAAAAGATTTCCTCCCTTTACGGCAGCGGAGAAATGTCGACGAACGAACTTCAACTGCTTGAATCCCAAGTGATTTTAACCATAGGAATTACACAGGATATGGCCTGTACTTACTAGCAAATCAAACAATAATAGACTTAGTTGTCATATGACATAATATCCCCAAAATGTATAAAGTAGAGGTCTCATGTTGCATCTTCAAAAATCCGAACCAGAATGACTACTATTATAAGTGAAAACAATGATTGCAACATTAATGTTAATATAAATAGGATAGAAAACGAATTTACCGCGTGAAATTTGTAGGACCCGACGTTTCGGTGACGTTGCAGCCGCCGTTGTCTAGGGTAGACTGAAGAGCTGTCAGTCCGTTGTTTTGCGGGTAGGCCGCAAACCGCTGCCGCCACTGCGTAGGTTATAACGGTGGTGGGGGGCCGGGCTCGGAGCGCGGGAATTTTTAAAATCCGTCTTGCACACAACACTCACTGTATCCTGTTTTACGTCTTTGCGTTCGGCGTTCGGCGGCGGGAACATTTTAAGAAGAGGGTTCCACGTAGAAGAGAGTTTGTAGCCGTCATCTCTATTGAAGTTCGGAGTTCTTCTTATTTGAATGGCTTCCCGGATCATGCGAGGAAAGTAGAATTGTTCCTTGGATAGAACAATGGGATTTTGAAACCATAGCCACGTGACTGACAGAACACATTAAAGCTGTTAAAAACGTTCAGCGAGAAAAACCGGCGATCTGCGAACATATATTGGATAGCGGAAGTAACCACTGGATGCAGTTTCAAAATCCCATCCTACAAATTTCACGCGGTAAATTCGTTTTCTATCCTATTTATAATGTCAAACAACCGCGATAGTCTTCGATTTTATATTAATGTTAATATTACTGACAAAATTAAACCCATTAATATATTGAACACCACGTCACACCACTATTTAAATTGTGGCAACTATTTATCAATGTTCAATATTTATCGTTCTGGACTACATTTTCCTTTGCTCTATTCGCATGTTTCCGTAACCCTACGTCTTTCTGTCACTTTCATCACACGCAATATGAGGGATTCTGAACAACGTTTTTTTTCAGTGTGATTTCAGAAGTCTATGTGAACTATGTCCTATCTATGTCTATGTCCTGAGTAGTATGTTTTTGTAATCCGTGGAGTGCTTTTCGGAAATCGAAATATGCTACTGTGCTTGACAGCCTCTTTAGAAGTGAAGCTTTCCGTCATGTATTCAGTGAACACTGGTAGATTTGCGGTGGTGGAACATCCCAGTTGAAAACCACGCCAACATATACGGTGGGCGAACCCAGATAAAGTGTAGGCTCCGTAATCGGCTCGCCTGCGGCCTGTATCGCCGGGAGTGTAGGTAGGCGTGGCGTGGATGTCGGGGTGTTGCGGCCACTCGCTCGCTGTGGAACTAAATTACTCTATTAGCAAAATATGGCCACTCGGCCGGGATGCTAACGTCGGTTCCGCTCACGATACGATACTCTACCACGCGGGACCCTCTTTATTTGTATCAAACTCTGTGTATGATACGCGTAGAAACATATTTTACAACCTTCCACAGACTCGCCAGACCTCGCCTGTTTAAAGTGATGTCCGTTTTTTTTAACGTGTCCGGGCTTTTTTAGGACATGTCTCTCCAAAAATATGCGGCCTGGGTGGCCTAATCGTTTGCCTCTTGCAGATCCTGGTGTGTGATAGGAGTTGGCAGTTATGGGCAGGATCGGAGGTGGTCTTCATCCTGCAGCATTCCACATATGCATATAGGGTCTCTGTGTAGCCCCAGCGAACGAGATTAGCCCGGCATCTTGTCACTCCGATGTTGTTGAGACTGCGCCAGGTGGTGTAGCGGAGATGGGACCCCGGTACTATTTGCTCCTTAACATCCTCGCCAAGTGAAGCCCTCCATTGAGTTATGCTATTCGATGATTTACTCCCAAGGAGCGGATATGTTCGGCTCATGAACGAGTTTCGCGATTTGAGGCGATTGTGGTGTGACTCCTGTCCGTGAAGTGGGTGTCTTAGGTCATTTGTCACCTTTAAGCGATCTGAATCAGCCAGGACATCACGACGTATTGCAGGGGGAGCTATGCTTGTGATAGGATAAAGCTTTTCGACGGGAGTAGGTTTGAGGCAGCCGGAGACAATTCTCGCAGCATCGTTCACAGCAGTATCGACCATTTTTGCGTGTGTTGATGCACTCCACACTGGAGCGGCATATTCCGCTGCGGAGATGTATAGACCCAAAGTTGAGGTTCTGAGTGTAGCTGGATTGGCTCCCCATGTACTCCCAGTTAGTTTCCTGATGATGCTATTTCTTGGAACCACCTTCTGTTTCGTGGTGCGTCAATGAGCTTTGTAAGTTAGAGAGCGGTCGAGGGTCACTCCCAGGTACTTGGGTGCTTCACAGTGCTGTAGGGTTTCTCCTGTCCATCTGACCGTAAGTTTTATGCTAGCTTGGTGGTTTTTCAGGTGGAAAGCACAAACCTGTTTTTTTCATATTTATCAATTACTGTTGCTGAATAAAGCCTTTGCAAATATGTAGACGATATTTTGCAATGATATTCCAGGAGATTTACGCTTTAATCCTTTGGGGACCATACGCTTTGCCGTAGAGTATGGAAATATTTGATACATGAAACTGTAATACATAGGGCTAAGTAAATAACATACCTATATGTCAAGTTTTGTGGAAATTGGTTCAATGGATTTTGTATAAATTGATGGGACATAAGTGTCCCTGTGGTCCATAGAGACGCAAAGTTATAACTTTTTCGAAAATGTTATTATTTTATAATATAGCTCAGAAGTCAAACGTACTTAAAAGAAAATGATAAAGATGCCATAAATATTTTATTTATTTATTTAAAATCACCATAGTTCGTTGGTTACTTAAAAAAAATCAGTCAAAAAAATATATTTGAAACATTTTTTTCCTGATAGGTACTAAGATTCTGATGTCGCCATAATATGGAAAACATATTTATAATATGGAAACTATCCCAATAATATTGAAACATAACGTATAAACTTCTACGTTATTCGTTTTCTATAATTTATGAAATGATTTTGAATTTATGAGACACATGTGTCCCATGGGCTTTAAAGGCCTAATTTAGCAATAATGTTTATAAACTCTTTCGGTTTTTCCACTCGATAAAGAGGATAATTTAAAAAAAACTAAGAATCAAGCATATGCTAAGAAAGTTGTTTTAGTATACCTACTCGCATTTCAATAGAATTCAATACGAGTTTTTTTGATTAGGTGTGTCAAATTAGGGAAAAGAAGAACTTAATGTATAAAAACAAAATCGTCATTTCAAATAAACCGGTTAGAAATTTCCGTCGCTAAAACATTATTTAATGATATCGAAATGACACTGTCGTGTAGTTGATAATATTGTATTTTTGTAGTCTATATGTAAGCAACTCTAAAGACTAAACGTTCGATAATGTGGTGAACTTGCGTCTATGCATCAGATTGCATCTATTACGCATCTAATCTTAGGCTTAAGGCCAGGGTGCGAGCAGGAGAGTTCAGTAGGGGCACTAATGGCGCTAACGAAATCCGCTAATGGTTGTTATTATGGCCGCTTTAACGGCGGGCGCGGGAAGGCACAGTAGTGGGTGAAACGGACCAATGACCATGGTCAGCTGGCTTCTCTGTATTCACTCGGTTGTGTGTTGTGCGATTTTTCACTTGTGAAAATGTCCCGTTATAATAAGTTATTGGCAGATAATTAAAGAAGTCTGTTTTCACCTGGGATATTATGGTCCCGGATTTTTAGGACTGAATTTTTAAATAATATTTCTGTTACAGTAAAATCTAAGTCGATAGTTCCCGTATCTTCGTTTTCTCGCATGTATAGTTTATGGTCCCGAATTAACACATAAAAATAGATTTCATCCATCGATCCTTAATTACCGGGATGATGGTTTGAAATATTGCTGTTTATTGTGCTAATTTTACTCAGTCGACCGAATTGTGAAAGCAGTGTATATATATATAGTCTACGAAATAGTATTTGACAAATGTGTCGTTAAAAAGTCATAAAATAAACAGTGATTCCCAACAAGTTGTAACCGTTTATTTTACTATGGAGATCGATTCTACCTGCGTGGAACACTTTAACGTACTAGCTGACCGCTGCACCGGGTTCGATCATAACATCTTGAACTTTATACCACCAACGATCAGAGTAAATATTGCAGTATAGGTACCTAACAATAATTGTAAAATGTGTATAGATATATTAAAATACGCACTAAATACTGATTATTTCGAAATCGAACTGTTACTAGTCTAATTAATAGTCTTAATCGGTTAGCTACTTACCATGTTAAATTCTTTGATTACCGATTTCGATATTACAATTATAACAATAATTGTAAAATTTGTACTTCATACAGATATATTAAAATACACACTAATTACTAATGATTTCGAAATCGAACTGTTAGGGTTTCACTAATTAATAGTCCTAATCGTTTAGCTATTTACCAAGTCGTTCGCATTATAATTATCAGTTCAGTCAAAGCTTTCAATTTCGTATATCTGCACGCTCTTAATTTTGCTCTTCTATTTTCAAAGATGTTTCGCCCTTGGGAAGTAACTCGCGGTAATATTGCAGAAGAAAACAATACTCCCGGGTCTAGTTCTTGCGATAATGGGCCACTGTTCCAAAACGTTAAATATTGTTTTCAGTTTATAAAATTGATAAAGTAATAATAATCATTGTAGAAGAAATAACCAGTAAATCGTTTTAATATTTTTTATAAGTAAATTTTGACAAATAATTTTGTTACTTTTTACTACAATAAAGATTTTTCCTAAATTCATTCTATTGCTTATTCAGCTGCCATTGAAAGATTCGGAAGAAAATGTTATTATTAGTGTTTTTGGTTGAAAATTTATACGTACAAATAATTAATAATTAAGCGATCAAGGCGATTTAGTCTAACCATATCAAGCCATTAGACATTCGACGACAGGTGTGAAAAAGGTCTCTATCGTTGTGAAAAAGGTACCAATGTGATAACAACACGTTTGTCAAATAATATTTCGTAGACTATACGGGCGCGGCTAATATTGTTACGAAATTTCCGATGCACCCGGTACCTTCTACAGGAGATTGTTGTCATCTACAAAGAGCGAATCCGTCAATCCAGATAGGTATAACGATATGTAATCTACACGTCGGCGGACGCATCCGCAGATCGCATCTGCGGAATGCATCTAATCGATGTGTAGAGGAGGCATTAGGCGTAATACACACACATCGGACGTAAAACTCGGACAGGGCGCAGACGAGAAGAAATGTGTCTGCGTCCCATCTTTTATGTATGTTTTGCGTCGCGTCTTTTTATACATTTTGTATAAAAGTTCTTTAAACGGAATTTGCGTCCGTGAGTGGCCGAGTCTTACGTCCGTTATGTGGCTAGCGCCTTACGCCTTACATTACATGACACGTCGCGGACGCGAATTCCGTTTAAAGAACTTTATTAGAAAATGTATAGAAAAGACGCGACGCAAAACATACAGAAAAGACGGGGCGGGGCGCAGACACGTTTCTTTCCGTCTGCGCTCTGTCCGAGTCTTACGTCCGTTGTGTGTGGCTTGCGGCTAAGAGGACAATAATAATTATGACAATGACTATTTAGGTCAGGTCGTGACGCGCCGCTGTGGTGAGTGATTAACCGCCTCTACCTTTGGGTTATTATTAAAAAAGTAGGTGAAAAATCGTTGTTTTTTTTTAAAATTACATTTCTTAATAACAATACTTGTTTACAATATACCAAAAAACTTTTATACACAATAGACCCATTTATGAGCCTTTTTGTATTTTGAATTGTAGCAACAATTTGACGTATTACTTTTTGTGGGTTTCAAGTTTTTTTTTTTGTTTTATTCTATACTTGAACGTACGGGGTACGTTTTGTTGCGTTCGGGTGACAATGTAGAGGACATATCACGTACGTTCGAATAGGTGGGGCGGGTCAAACGGCAATAAAATCAATATCGTACTATATATAAAATGCAGTGTTGTCCGTAATTGATTCCTCAAAAATAAATGACAGCGGTTTCATTAATGTGACTTGTACATTATCATCAGTCATCAGTTATCAGATAAACTAATGTACAGTAATTTATATTCTTTCAGCTACAATCGAGTTGAAACGTTCCGCTGTATTGAATGTCATTCCGAACGATACTAGGCAGGGGACATTAACATTTGAGCCGAGTTGAGGGCAATTGTTTCTTTATTTACATACATTTTAAATTGTTACATTTTGGGAAAGTGGTGTTAATCATGTGGTGGATAAACTTGACTAGCCTTTACTTTATTCGGCATTCCACTCTGTCGAACTACATATTACGAAATCAAAGGCTATCGCGGTTGTTTGATATTATAAATAGGATAAAAACGAATTTATCGCGTGAAGTTTGTATCACCCAGCAAGGCTGTACAAGGGTGCTACAAACCACACGCGGTGAATTCGTTTTTATCCTATTTATAATAGTTTTCGACTTAGGAGAGAGCGCCCAGTGCTCGTCGTAATGTACATGTATTCATACTACAAAAACTTTGATAGTATTGACAATACAATTGAAGAAATTACCCTTAATCAGATATATCGTTATTTCATCGACAGTTCGGAAAAGAACCAAAATATATTAAGCAAAATGAAATGTTTAAAAAAATACAACAAGGATGATCTGCCGCCTACTGGACCATAGAGAAATTTCGGATACCGAAAGGAAGGTTTTCAAAAAACAAAGATAAAACAGACTGAACCTTGCCGTCCCTTACTAAAAAATAGTGGATAGTTAACCTTTTCAGTATCTTTGTGCTAGGGACTGTCTGAAGGATTGACTGTTTTTCATAAAATGAAAGAATCAGTGAAAACACATTTGGACATTCACAAACATAATACGCGAAACAAGGACAACTTTTTTGTGACAGTCTTGCCACACTTTAATAGATATCAAAAAGTGGCAGTTGTAAGGGCGTACAGCTCTTCAATTTACTACCGCATCACATAAGTCGGATAGATAGATTTACTATTACCATAAAAATCAGATTAGAAATATTTTATTGCAGATCAATATTCATCCAGTAATTTTCCCTAAGGTTTTTTTTAAATATTTTTGTTATTTTTTACCACCTATATTTTCAAATTTACTTATGTGAAACTTTAACGATTATTCTGTTATAATATACACATATCGAGCTGTTCTTAATAATAAAGAGTTTTATTATTATTATTATTATTATTATTATATTTTATTGATATGTGCTAATTTAAATAAATTAAACTTTTAACTGAAACTAAGCTGTATTTTTTCTATGGTCCTCCGCGCATTGTTCGGTCCCGTGTGTAAACCTTTGATCGTATATATTTGATAATTTGTATATATTTGGATGTCGGCAGAAAATTTACAATTTAAATAATAAGTACACATTCAACCAAAATATTGTATGTAGATACATTAAAATTATCAAAGTGGTAATCAACCTATCATCAACGGTCCTAAAATTCTGCCTAGACAAATAAATCCCAACGCTGAAAGCATAGAGATTTTTGCGGTTGACGGGATGACCCAGACAGCTTTCCTCGAAAGGGTAATCGGGAGCACGGCACGGCAAAGGCGACACACCGCGTTTACATGGATTTTCGAGGATTAAACGTCGACTTTTAATCCGGGCACACTTAGTTCCGGGAAGCGGCTTTGGCGCGTTACAACAGGGAGTCATTAACGCTTCGCCCCGCGCGTTGCCTACATACGCTAGACATTCCAGGTAATGCGAACTTATCGTGTAAACGTTTCTGTATGAACGTTATAATTCTAACGTAGAATTTAGGCTATAAACGGTTTCGACAACACCTAATATAGGTTTTTAAAATATCGAAATATTGTGAATTCAAACTCACCTACGGGGTCTAACAGATATCAATATTTTTGATATCTATAGCGTGATTAGACAGTTGGGATTTTCGTGTTGATTTCATTCTTTAAATGATTAATAAATGCTTGAATAAGCATTAAAAAATAACAAGACTATCATTTGTCGTTGACGAAAAGAGCCTTAAGGATTACTACCTTTCTAAGAAGTAACCAGTTCTTCCCTTTCTCTCCTGTTCCTCTCCCAATTTCCTCTCCTCGGGCATTATTAGTCTTAAATTCTTCCACTTGTCTGTATGTTGTGTAATATTCTTTATTTTCACAATGCGGGCATTTACCACTATGTTTAGGTTAGCTGTAAGACATTGCCATGTGGCAATAAGCTCGCCTTTTTTGTATACTTATTAAGTGCAAATAAAGAGTTTATTATTATTATTATTATTAAACTCTTGAACTGATTTAGAAGTGTGTGGTATTGTTTGAATCGCTATGTCATCCCGAGTGTTATAGGGTGCCTTAACTATCCAAATATCAAGTAAGTAGTTGTCTAAATGTCCAACTGTCAATTAGAATATAATTGTATCGTATTTAGTGTCAAATGAAAGGTCTGATTGAGTACATTCCGGAAATATGCATGTATCTATATGGATATATACATAAACCACAAATATTTAAAAAAAACCGTAAGAATAATAATTATAAATAAAATACCTAGTTCAATTTCTATAACGCCATCCGTGTTTCTTTTTCTTTTTAATATAATTACATATTTTTACAACAGCGTTTCATAATCCTGAGGCGTAATAGCCTGAAGTGCAGTATACCGAGTTAGAACAGTAAGCGCACCCTCAAGTAGCAAAGCGTTGCGGGGATAGGGTGCGAGGGAAGTAACCAGAGGGATACGTTACTGCAAACACCCGTGGTTGGCGTTATGTGCCGGTGGAAGTTGTCAAACTCATGACATCGCTCGCTTCGATTTCAATTTCTTTTCTAAGAGTAGCTTCTGTATGCATTCCGTGCCTGAAACGACAACGGATTGAAGCATACGTGTGTCGAAGATGGAGTGAGCGTAACGCGAGTCTCCTGAGTTATTAATTTTACTAATTCTGAATATTTGTATTACAACCTAATAACTTATATTGAATTACTCACTTTCATAGTATGTACATATCCTTAACCCGCTTGGCTTCGGTCCATCATTACTGAAACATTATCATTACTGAAACATTAGCTACAATATAATATTTACCTAGATTTTACATTAAATAAACGCAAAAACGACATAAACACAAAATTGAATTCAAGAATCGAGCAGATTAAAGCTTGTTAGGTCTCCTTTACCTTATGTTATTATTTCTACATATAGCACAGCGCTGGTTGAGTAAAAATGACATTTCGATCTTGAGGATAGGGTTTGCGAATGCACTCGCTGCGGCGGCAATCACGTCCGTTTCGTAATCCCCCATCCGCGAGTTTCATATTTTGCTTGTCTTTGATCAAATATACATTTTCACAACAATGGGTAGCATTCTTTATTGTAAACCCGACACGCCTTGCAGCAGTTTCTGGGTATTTGGGCCAGCGAAAGCCGGAAAAATGGAACCGACGTGCCATACTATATCAGGTCGTATGTACATGAAAAAACCTTTTGTTATTGACGCATTGATGAGACGTCATCGGGATTAAAAATGAATTCTTTGGACAGTACAATGCTGACATTAGTTACTAATAGGCTATGTGCTGAATCAATATACAGGAAGTATACATTGCATATCTATACTAATATTATAAAGAGGTAATGAGTGTAAGTTTGTAAGTTTGTATGTAGGTGGTAATCTCCAAAACTACTTATCCGTTTTATTTTTTTTTTTTCACTGATGGAAAGCTAAATTATCGAGTAGTGCTATAGGCTATATTTTATTGTGATACATATTAGTTTTCAGTACGACATCACGTTATTTGTAAATCTAGTCGGAGAAAATGTGCTGGTGATATATTTTATTGGCGTGCGCTGACGAAACGGTTTGGTATTTTTGAAAACTATGTAAAACAAAAACTTTGGCCTCAAAGAGATCTAAAATTAGTTAAAATGACCGCCTTCCTGGGATTCCGCCAATTTAGGCTGATGTAAGCCAGAAAAACAACAAAAAATCTTTTTACATTTCTATTCCTTTAAGTATTTCAATCCTTAAAAGTCGTGACCGGTTCGAGCACTATGAATCCAGTATATTATAAAAGCACGTTCCAACGCAAATAAACGATCTCAAGCATGGAAGGAAGTGGTAGTGGATGGGAGTTGGCCTGCGATGCGGCTTGGGTGGATCGATTTATGCGACGTTAATATGTCGGGCGGCGCTGGGCGGCGAAGCACACTGAGCCACCTATGATAAACTAGGCGACCAGACGAATAAAATACATGTATAACGACCCGAAATGAATTCAATAATTAGTGTGAGTTCATAAACAGGGGGGGCTAATGGGCCTAGGCCATTATGACCTATGTGTTAGGGTCGGCCCAACTCACAGGTCAGCACCCATCCGGTAGCTTCCAAGCAGAAGTGCGAGCCCGGGTAGGACTCTGTTCCTGCGGGCCAGTTCCCCTGGGAATCGTCCTTTTGGCGCTCCTGAACGGTCTGCGCACCTGTGCTCAACTGTGCATTCCGACTGTTAACCGGAGCCTGGAAACGACTCTGTTTCCTATAGAGCGGGTGTGCTTGTTAACCTTACGGCAACTGCTCTTCCGACTGGTTACGGGTTCGAGGTCGCTTGCGCGGTCCTTTCCCTTACGTAGCGGTGAAGCGGTGTCTACCGAATCTATCGCGGACCAAGGCATCCTTTGCCCGGCTGTTCACCCAGTATCGAGTAGTCGATTGGTAGTTTTAAGAGCAGCTGCCGTAAGGCGAACAACTGCCCCCGCACTATAGGAGACGAAAGTATTGTTTCCAGACTCCCTCGGTTGTCGGTCAGAATGCACAATCGATTGGCTGACCCCCCCGCACGGTGCGTAAACGCCCAGGAACGCCCGAATGTTGACTCCTAGAAAAAACGGGCCCGCAGGCTAGAGTCCTAGCCTGGTTCTCACTTCTACGTGGAGGCAGCCGGATGGGTGTTGACCCGCGAGTTTGACCGACCCTGAACAAATGGGTCTCAGTGGTCAAACTGCAACAGATTAACTCCCATATAACAGAAATTATATAATAACAACAGACATTAACTCCCAGATGACAGAAAAAAGTTTGGCCAATGGAACGATGTCGACTGTACTACGTGGCGATTTCGGAAATGAGTGTCGATGTGAAATTATATATTTGCCACTTTTTTAGCCCCTTTTGAGCGCGCTATCTGTTGTTTGGCGGCACACTGTGCGACGCTGGGCGGGCCGGGCGAGCGTCGCAGGCGTCGCGTCTCGCTGCTAAGTCAAGCGCTTATATTTCAGGGCGAGGTGGCGCGGCGCGTCGCACGCGACTCCACGCAACATCCACTCTTAACTGTACACACACAAAACATACCACAATTTATCCGCAAAATTACCGCCGTTCAGTTTTTCCATATGACGAGGAAAGGGCGAGATCGCGGCGGCGCCTATGCACACTCGAAACGACACCGGAAATTAAAGACGCAGTATTTTTAGAGTCGCAAATAAAACAGTAGCCCGCGGCGCGTAGATCCTTTGGCAGCCGCTTTTTATAAATACACCATGTGTCAGAAAATGAGCAAAAAGGCGGTGGCATACATACGGGGTGGGCCATAATGGAGTCCTTAGTCCCAAATTCACTGGAGGGACCCCAGAACAGGTAGAGAGGTGGGACAGGTGCCGTTAGGACAGAGTGACAACGCCGTTCAGTAGTTACCATACGGTGGACAGGTGAGCAACGGGGCTTTGTTGTGAAGACCTTTTTATAAACGGGGTAAGTGTAGTAGCCGCAGAGGCCTTTTTGCAGACGGTTTAATCTAAAACCTGTAAAAATGTTATTACTGAACAACTTCAAACCCTCGTGATCAGTTGACAGCCCGACGAAAGTGACAGTTTAGTGCGCTGTGTCCTCGATAGGCATAATTGGGCCTTATTTATTTAAAGACATAGGCTTAATAACTGTGACTGTGATATCAGCGCGCTATTGTAAGATGCTGGAGAACTTTTTACGCCCCAAATGGAAGAGTATGAGAGGCAATATGACACAGAAGTCTTCTGGTTTCAACAGGATGGAGCCACGGCTCATACTGCTCGTCGTTCACGCAAAGTTTTGATAGAAATTTTCCCCAGCTGCATGATCTCCTTGCGAGAGTATGTTTCGTGGCCACTTGCTCCCCTGATGTGACGCATTGGGACTTTTTTCTATGTTGTTACCTCAAAGCTGCGGTTTACAAAGTTTGAACTCTAACCCTGAAAGCTCTGAAGGAGGCAATTGAAAACGTAATCACAGGAATCGCACAAGATATGCTGGCAAGAATATGTGAAAACTTTGTTGAACGGCTTAATATGTGCATCGCCCGCTAAGCCCGCCACTTGGACGATATTATTTTTAAAAGTTAAGTAAAAAAATGGCATGTTTACTTTTCAAAAATAAACACTTTCCATTCCGCCCCACACTGTAGTTGTAACATCAGACAAGGGCATGCATCAAGCTTCGTAATCGAATTCAGCTATGGAGATATAAAATTAGATTTACATTGAGTCGTTTACAGGCCAATGAGAACTGACTCGCATTGTTTACACGCAGTCAATCAGTCGTAGGTATTTCTTTAGGGTGTACGCACGTGATTAAAATCAGTGGGGAAAAATGCGCCGTTTTCGCTACTTAAAATTTTCCTACAATCCAGTGCCAGCGACTCATCAATTACCGACTTCGGCGTTTAGACAGAGTCGGCAACGCTGGCGCTCGTGGTGATAGAGAGCGGACTATCGTCAAAATATATAGCGGGAATATACTGACTTGAAATCAATTTACATGATGGCAGTAAAGGGTCAGCGCTGACTTGTTTTGAATTTAAAGTCAGTAACTGACGTATTGTAAATCAGCCTTAAACGAACATTAGAAACCGCCTGAGCGGGACAAATGTATGCTTACGACCAAAACCTTTGACTTCCTTCGAAATTATCTCAAAGCTACGTACCTACTAATAATTCGTTTGTTGAGCGATTGTTTAATTTCCAGTGAATGTGTTGACATATATACCAAAAGTGTTTTTTTTCCTTTTTACCCACAAGACATATGCTTTTTCGTGGAACCCGCCTTGTTGCCTATTGGCACCATCTTCTAGGTGGGCATTTGTAGCATCACGCAGTCAACACTCACCCATCCCAGTATTGACCGCGCCCGCCGCTGCTTAACTTCGGTAACAACTAGAGAACTGGTGTCAACAGGGCTACGGACGCTATGATTATTATTACTGACGTTTGCATTATTATTACTTAAAATAATTCAAACACTTTTGATCGTAAATAATCGTAGAAATCGTCTGATGATGTTCTAACCAGGCTCGTCGCTAGTGCCTTGTATATTTTATATAATATAAATGGAAAGCTAATTGCCGCGTTTCTGCTTCTGTGCTTACTCGGATTTGGCGGACCGGAGACAGGAGCGCCCGTGGCGTTTTATATAGAGTATTTTTACTTTCTCAAACAAAAACAATAATTAAATAAATTGCAAAACACGACTGCCGTTACAAAAAGTGAACTAAAAAGAACAGTCGTAAAATTGACTTTTACGATGTCATGTGAAATATTTCTCCAATATCTTGTCCGTCCTAAGTAATACAACTTGTTCTGAACTTTTTAGTTCTCTTTTTGCAAAGGCAGTCGCTTATTTTAATTATATAAATTGTTTGATTTATATTTTATTTACACTACTTTTTACACCGTTGTACTTTTACTACTTTTTACACAGAAACAAATTGTTTGTACTGAAAAGCACGTCTAAAGTTCTTAAAATAATATTCATTGAAACGAAACTCAATTTACGGAAGATCCATTACGGAGCCTTCGAAGCGTGCTAAACATTACTAAAACAGACTCAGAGAACATTTGAAATCTTCGACATAAATTTCCTATTTCTTCCCATTTCCCTCCTTTTGAAACATTTGCGGTATTAGTTTATTTTGTTGTGGAACATTCTGTGCCCACAAAGTGTTATATATATTTTCCTCTTTTGAGTTTCATTCCTTTTTTTGTTTGTTTTTGTCATACTTTTCATACAGGTTAAGTTAGCATCTACTCGCAAATAATGTTCATATAATAGTATAGCAGGTTAGCTGAAAAATATTTCCCGCAGGCAATAAGCTCGCATTTTCTTACGAATAAAGCTTTTTATTATTATCATCATTATTATTATTATTATTGTTATAATCATCCAGTGCTTAGAGACGATCGCGCATTTTGTCAGTCAGTCGATGGTCCTTGTCCAAGTCCCGTGACATATTCCGTTATATATAATAATACAAACTTTAAGCAGTAACTACATATGTACCTTTGAAATAACGATCCGTGTCAAAAAGTATGTATAATTTTTAATCAATAGCTTTTAAAAATTTCATGTGAAATTATGGGAGTCTCGGGTAATATATATTGGTATATCTAGGGTGTATTATCTTATTCTATCGCTATCTAACGTGTGACCGTATGAACTGTACCTTCTCCTATTGTCGGTAGATATATTCTAATAGAAATTAGATTTAATGATGTTTAATATTAACCTATATAAAATCAAATTAATATTCTAATTGGTTCATTTTAAGTCAATATATTATTATCAACTGACGAATTCTACTATACGTGAACTAGCTTTAATTGATTACTACGATATGGTTTTATAGTATATTCTGAATCAATAAATTGATACTGATACTGATTAACGAAGGTTATAGAACGCGTCGCATACATTCAACTAAACCACTTTCTTGTCTCTCATGGACTACTTAATTCTCTCCAATCCGGTTTTCGCCCTGGTCACAGCACTACCTCAGCTCTGGTCAAAGTCACCGATGACATTAGATGCGCTATGGACAATAGAAAACTCACAATTCTCACACTCTTAGATTTCAGTAGCGCATTTAATACGGTCGATTTTGATCTATTGCTGGAGCGGTTGCACTCTCTCAAAATCTCAGATGATGCAGTAATGTGGTTTGACTCTTATCTGAAGGGGCGCCGACAGTGTGTTAAATCAGCCGACACTTCCACCGATCTGATCGACCTTACTGCCGGCGTACCCCAGGGAGGAGTCCTTTCCCCTCTTCTCTTCTCTATATTTATCAGCCCCATAACCGAGAACCTTACCACCTCGTATCACCTTTACGCTGATGATCTACAAGTTTATATCCACACAAAACCGGACGATATTGACTCTGCCATACTTGATATGAACTCGGCTCTTGCCCATATATCTTCTTGGGCTAAAAAAAGTCATGGCATTGTCTTAAATCCTACTAAGACCCAATCAATTATAATTGGCAGTCAACAATTACTGTCTCCTATTTCTCTATCATCTTTACGTCAAGTAGAAATCGAGGGCAACGTCATTGGGTATTCTAAAGTTGTAAAGAATTTAGGCATACTCGTGGACGAGACATTTTCTTGGCAAGCACAAGTCAACGAAGTAAGCAGGCGAATATATAATGGCTTTCATAGCCTTCGGAGGTTGCAGAGATTCCTCCCTGTAAGCACTAAGCAAACCATAATTCAAAGTCTGCTTCTGCCGTTACTAGACTATGCCGATGTCGCATATTTGGATCTCACCGAAAACAGACTGGATAAACTTGAGCGCCTACAGAACGTTTGCATAAGGTACATATTCAATCTGATGAAGTATGACCATGTTTCCGAGTACCGATCAAAATTGCAATGGCTTCGTATACGGGACCGGAGAAATTTGCATATCCTTTCACTTCTATATAATGTCCTACACAACCCTACATCTCCCTCCTACCTCAACGAGGCTTTTACCGGATTAGGAAGTCATGGTCTCCCACTTCGTTCAAGTCAGAATAATATCCTACGTATCCCAAAACACAATACCACTTTTTTTTCCTACTCCTTCTCCGTACATGCAGCTCGACTGTGGAATCAGCTTCCTTTAACTATTCGAGGCGCTAGCTCGCTGTTCACCTTTAAGCAATCATTGAAAAAGCAATTCCTTTCACAATAAATATTAATCATAAATTCTAACCTTTCCGTTATCCCCTCCCTTTCCTTACCTTATTTTGGCAGTTTATTTATTTACTTATTTATTTATTTATTTATTTGTTAATATATCAAAATATGTATGTATATACATATACATACATATAATATGTCAAACTCAAAAAATTATTTATATATTTACATTTTACTTTAGATACACACACAATGTATATTATATGCTATAATTTCAAATTTAATTTTAGGTTATAATTTGTTGCCTACTCTTCTTTTCACACCAGCATGTTGGTTGACTGGAAGATATTGCTGTAGTGTAGCAATAAGTCCGCCATTGTACCTTATTTTATTGTGCAATAAAGAGATTTTCATTTCATTTCATTTCATTTCATTTCATTTCATTAAAAAATAAAATCGCCGCTAATTGACGTTGAACTATCTTATATTGCAATGCGGCGGTTATGATTGCGTAAAAAATACTTAGTGAAATCCTTTTATACACATGGCATCCCACAGTGCGCCGGAGAAAATCGGGGGATGTGAAACGTGACGTACCACGGGTTGTGGTCACGTAGCAGTGCACATATGTCACGGGCTTCGCCGAAATTCGGCCGTCGAGGTGTCAAGCATTGCCGTCTGTCAACGGCGCTCAGATGAAACAAGATGGTTTTTTCTTCTGTCGCCTGAGGGTGTGGCCACATCGTGCGGTTTAGCTTAATTTAAAGATAAGAAAGGTAAGAAATACCTAGGACCAATAATGGCTCTAGAAAAATACACTTTATAAAGTCGAGTGCAGCGCGATAATGAGTCACTATATACATATGGAGTCGAACGTTGGGGTAACGCAGTTGAAACATGCTATCGAACTAAAACGTATATATCATACCCTAATCATAATATATACCTACTCTGTATAAAATATCAGCCTGCGTAATATTTTTTGAGCTTGCAGAACTCAAAAAGTAATCGGTCGATTGACTTGACATTTTGACATAACGTTGCATTCGAATACGTTCGTGTCTTTATAGTAAAACTAGCTGACCCGTGCCCACTTCGTTGGGCGGTAAAACTTTTTACTTGTGATGAAATTATGAGTGTGGTTTGGTTAGTACTGAGTGCTATGATTTATTTCCTGACTGCCAAAAGAAGGGCCATATTTTTACTGCATATGTATGTATGTATGTATTTGCATGCCAATTGGACTATATTACCGTTATTTGTGAGTGTCTTCTTGTGAGTGTCTTATTTGTGAGTGTCCTATCTCTTTAACTATTTATGCAGTAAAAGTGAAATTATATGCAGTAAAAGGGAAAAGTCTTTTAAAGTTAAGGCAGCGTTCGTTAGAAACGTTTTCGTTCGACCGTTTTTTTCCGACTTCCTTTGGAAATCCGACTACCACGAAAAAGTGTTTTTATTTTTCGGATTATTATATAGTCTATAACACTCACAAATAATGTGGCTTTCTATTGGTAAAAGAATTTTCAAAATCGTTTCAGTAGGTTTGATAATAATTCATAATTGTTGATAATATGACCAATAAACATGACCTAACGATTTAAATTATTTTTTTAATTTGAAAGACTACTTTTTGTGACTTAAATATACAAGTTAGACATATGCTGTCGCTAACTTTTTTGTAAGCATTATCAAGCTCTACAACTTTTCTCTAGAACTTAATCATATATCTCTCATCGTTAAGCCAGCGTTAGGTAGAAACGTTTTCGTTCGACCATTTTTTCCGCCCTTTTTTGGAAATCCGACTACCACGAAAAAGTCTTTTCATTTTTCGGATTAATATATAGCCTATGACAATCAAAAATAACGTGGCTTTCTATTGGTAAAAGAATTTTCAAAATCAGTTCAGTAGATCCAGAGATTACTTCCTACAACGTCACAAACTTTACCTCTTTATAATATTAGTATAGATGAAATTTAAACACAACGTTTCATTCGAATATGCTCGTGTTTTTATAGTAAAATTAAATTAAAACACAACTTTGCATTCGAATAAGCGCGACGAAAGTTTTCCTGTACCGGTGAAATCTTTGGTGCTCTTCGACATCGGCTCGTTTCCCATTCATTTCATATCAGCCTGAGCCAAAGCAAAGCGTGGCCGAGTTTAGCTAGTCATATTATACTATCCATTTGTGATGTTTGATTCGACCAAAAAAATTTCATTTTGAGAATCTATCAAAACATCTCTAAATGAAAATATCTTAAACAAAAGAGTCGCAGAACCCATTGACGTATAAATACAAAGACCGGGCATCGACCGTCGGTAGGAATGGCGCGAAATAAGCCAGCTGGCCGCTGAAGGCCGTGAAAAACCGCTAGTTGACCGGCAGTTTTTGCGATTAACATGTCTACTACGATGTGTTTCTTCAATGTGACTATAATGCTTTTTTGTGTATCGTGAAATTGCAAAATATTTCTAACACATGTTGGAAGTTATGTCAAGACAAATATTTCCTGAGGTTTTATTCTCAAATGCAAGTACAAAAACCGCGCCGTACAAGTGATTCTACACCTCCCCTCAAAAATCATTACATCTACAAGATTTTTACCGCATCCCTGGCCTGTGATCCGCCGAGAGTCGGGATTAGCCTCCCGCGAATAAAAAAGGCTTCACGGTGGCGGAATGGAGGTGTCAAACGGAGAGAAACGTCGTCGAGAAGAAAGTTGACAAGTCTCAACGAGACGCGACCTGCATCCCGCATTGTATTCCGACTCGCGAATAGACGAGAGGTGTTCGCATATGTATTTTGTTTCGCGTACCTAATATCTTTTACTAGATCTGTGTAGAGTGTATATAAGCTAGTGAAATCTTGATGAAAGCTTTATGTGGTTTATTTTGGTCTCGGTCTAGACTTGTTTGTTTTTTCTACACTTTTCTACACGTAATCGACAATGAGTTACGATGGCACCTACATATTGATGCTTTATGTGATAAATTGGGAAGAGCGTGCTATGCACTCCATCGCATCGCTTCATTTCTCGATTTATCCGCGCTGCGCATGTGTTACTTTGCATATTTTCATTCACTGCTAACGTACGGCGCGGAATTATGGGAGCGAGCAGCTGACAGGCAGAGGGCCTTCGTTATGCAGAAGCGCGCAGTCCGCACAATAGCGCGTGTGGCGCTTGATACGCCAGCTAGGCCTCTGCTTAGAGATTTCTGCATCATGACACTGCCGTCCATTTATATAATGGAAGTAGCGCTGTTCGTTGGCAGAAATCTAGCCGATTTCGAAGTGAATGGAGTGCATCACCACTATCCAACAGGATCCCGTAGCATGCTACGTTCGGTAAGTCATGCATTATCTAAGTCGGAGAGGCTAGCCTATATCGCCGGCCCAGCGGTTTACAACAAACTCAGCGAGCACATTAGGCAGGCGCAATCTCTTGACGTGTTTAAGACACGCCTTAAGAGGTGCCTCACAGATAAGGCGTTTTACTCACTGGAGGAATATTACTCGAGTGAAGTCTAAAATGCTTCGGTGGTTAAAGTGTTTATTGATTTCTTTGCATTTTGTCTTGTATTTCATCTTTTTACATTATTCTTGTACTTTTTTTATTTTTTTTTGTTTATTGTTATTTTTTTTACGATAAAAAAATTATATAAATATAATTATTTGCTAATATGTATGGATGTTTACCAATCTGTATCTGACTTGTATACCAGTATACTAATAAAATGAATATGAATATGAATTTATTGTGATATTTCACAATGGGCGGGTATATTATCATACGACAATCTGTTAAAACCAAGCACTATGAAGCGG
Organism: Micropterix aruncella; assembly: GCA_944548615.1. Lineage (NCBI taxonomy): Eukaryota > Metazoa > Arthropoda > Insecta > Lepidoptera > Micropterigidae > Micropterix > Micropterix aruncella. The sequence continues at coordinate 1,993,569 of OX155960.1, forward strand.
TTATGTGTGCGTGACATGACATAACATGACATCGCTTTCGATCGACAGGATTGAAATGCAATTCCGTTAATTTTATCCCAGTGGAAAATGGGGACCCAGCCGGGAATCGCCCCCCGAACCTTACAATGTAAGATCAGGCAACCTAACCGCTATACTACTGGGACGTGTAGATTGACGAATTCAGTTCAGCGCATGGATTGACGCCAGTTTACTGTAAGTCTTTCTTTAGTTCTTTGTGATCTTATAAAATCTTATCGTTATATTTCAAAAATATAACACAAACACAACACACAAAGTATAACACAGCACAGCCAGATACAGACCTAGGCCTATTTGTTTGGGCGATTTCGCTTCAGAGATGCTAGCTTATGTATATGCATAGAACTATGTCTTTACACTATACTAATGTTTATTTATTCGATATATTCGATTCTGCATGTATAACAGTATGTATGTCCGTGTCTTTTTTTTGTACATTACTTTATAATATTTAAAAAAATAATATTCGACTATCCCTACTATTTCTGTAGTAATGGGAATTCTCCCCATTACCATAATCTTTCCAAGAATTTTATCGTTGGACCAATCTAAATGACCTATCTTATATTAGCGGATGGTTTACCCATACCCAACATAATCTTACATGCAGAGCTGGGAGAGATTGTTGTTCACCAGTAAATCCCGGATATTTAGCAGCTCTTTTAGGGTGTATTTTTCAAAGTTTACTCTAAGCGACCAGCTCGTAGTAGGTGTAAATTTTATGATAATCCAAAATTTAATAAAACGCAAAACGCCGAGTCTTAAAAAATTCTCTCAATGTAGTGTTCAGTCTGACTAATCTGAGTCTCCGTCTAAAAGCTCAGCTGCTCGTTGCGCCAGCCGGGCGTTAGACCTTGTCATTTTATGAATATTTATCCCGCGGCATGCCTACTATTTCAAACCGTTTGAGCTAAAATATCGCCCATAAGAGGAAATCCTATAGTTTTTCTTACTCAGCAATAACACCTTGCGGTATCAAATGGCATACGAGATAAAGTCAACATTGGCACGGTAGCGCGGGGTATTTTTTACGATGGATAATGTCGCGAGCAGACAGTTCTTTCGGTATCTTCTTTCGGCTAGTTCTTTCGGATGTGATTAAAAAAATAGACGTTGTGTAATATTTCCGAATCACAATAATAGTATTAGACCTATGCGGGTTTTGCGTCAGTTAGTAAAATATATAGATTCCAGATAAACTACCTTTGATATGGATTCAGAATACGAGGGCCGGCTGGTGATATTGAGGAGTGTTTAAGCGCAATGTTTTAAATCGACGAATTTTGAGGATACGTTACAATCAGCGTGGTAGGGTAAATAAAAAACAACTCTAACACCATGGTCACCTGCGTCGATTACTAAACCTCTTCTCTTCATGATTTTGGGACATTTCCTGTTTTCTCTATTCTTTATTTTTCTTCTTCGTAGTTAGCTTCTCAAGTTCATCTATCCACTTACGCTTCTACTTTCCTCGCGTAAGAAGATGATTCTCTTCTTCTCTCTTGCCTTCTGCCTTCGTTCTCACTGCTTGTACTCTTTCTCTTTCACCGCTTGGGTTTGTGTTCTGTGTCACGGCTGACACAGAACTCGCGTATACCCGTCCTCACCACGCACCACCTTGCGGCGGCTCCTCCATGTTTCAGTAAAACGGATTAGGAAAACGGATCCGAGTTCGATTCCCGGCTAGGTCATCGTTTTCCGTTGGGATAAAATTAACGTAATTGAATTTCAATTCTGTCGATCGAATGCAATAACAAGACACACACGTATTGTACACATGTTACATACACGCATACATATAAACACTTTATAGCGGTTGGTTGTAAAAGATTGTCGTATGATAATAAACCCGCCCATTGTGAAATTTCACAATAAAGAGTAGAAACATACAAAGAAACAAATAATGCGCCGTTCATAATATTTTTCTGTGCTAAAATCTCCGCATGAGACTTAACCGCCGAACGAAACCCGCGCCACGTGTTCAGGGTTAAAAGAAGCGCGTACTCTATTCGCCCCGCCTCAGAAGCTTGAGTGTATGAAGCATTCGCCTCACCTTAAGGTTAAGTAATAATATTCCAAGCGCGTGCGGCTCTTCGGAATCTTCCACCTTTCGCGTAGTCGAAAGTCGACGGTGTAATCCTTCCCTACGCTTGGCTTTAGCAGGGGCGTGCGGTTCGTTCAAAATATCTTGGCATCTAGCAAACGCTGACGAGCGACAAACATTTCGTGAAAACGATCGCGCGTGTAGTTAAACGTATGTGGTCATATTTTTAAGTGTGCCCGTAAACTTACCTTAGCGTGGCCGATTTTTTACGCGTTCGGTGACTCCAACCTATTGTAAGTCGGCTGTATAGAGGGGCGGCGCTCAGCGGGACGGTCACGTTCGCTCGAATGTTATGCATTTCACGCCGATTTGTCTCGAGCTGCCACGCGCGTGCCACATTTATTTCGCAACCGCCCCGCGTCACAACCCATACGAGAGACTCGAACGCCGGAAGATTTATAACTTTATAGCCATAGCTCACTAGTTACACCACCCAGCGTTTTTGACATCATAATTAGACACATATTATTTATTTTATTTATTTATTAATTTACAATAACTTCATATAATATGTCATATAAACACCATTTACATAATATGGTTGAGTTGGGAGAGATTGAGCACATCCTATGGTGAAAATGTTTATCCGCATTCCTAACTAGGTCAGAGACCCGTATCTAGGGATGCTGATTTTTGTTTAATTGTATCGACGAGCTGACTCTTGATATTCTGAACTTAAGTTGTATTGCATGATACATAAGAATATATACATATATACATACGCATACATACACACATACATAAATATATATATATACATACCTACACATATATATACATAGCAAATAATACACGAGATTTGATATTAGTTAGTAATATATAATTTAATAAAACAACTTAAATTATTAGCGAGAGCAATTGAGACTCCGCATACATTGGACCCCTTTCAAGCAGGTACTTCTTTATAAGTATTTTGAATGAATTTAAGTTGTTTGCATTCTTATAACTCTCATTTAAATTATTATAAAATCTCGGCGCAAGGAAGTAAAAATGCCTTTGGGCAAATGAGGACTTTACAATCGGAATATTATAATTCGACCCAGTAGCTTGCCTTGTGTTTTTAGTTTGTTGGCTTCTTGTCTGCTGATCCTTGATTCTGTGAAACTCAATTAGTAATTGTTTTATGAATAGTTGCCTCACATCAAGTACTCCATATTCTGTAAAGAGTTTCGCTGAGGGGTATCTAGGGGGTTTTTTATTGATGACCTTTAGAATCAGCTTTTGCGCATTGATCAAAGGAAGGAGTACTTGTGTGGTACAGCCACCCCATGCAATTGTGCCATAGGACCACAGGCTTTGGCACAACGCCATATACACAGTTTTGAGAAGGGGCTTTGGTAGAATATTTCGAAGCTCTCTAAACACGTAGGCGAGTTTCCTTGTTCTTGTGGCTAGGTTGCTTACATGTTGCTTCCATGTCAATGTTGCATCCATAGTGACACCCAGATACTTATATTCCCTAGTCCTTTCAATGGTTTGACAATTGCAGACGTCAGATCTAGAGCAAAAAGTTGAGTGTATTGTTAGTTGGTTTTCGGTTTCTGAATTATTTATTGTTGCCTTGATGTGAAATTGTATAACTTTAGTCTTAGAAATATTTAAAGTGAGAATATGGTTATCGAGCCACTGCTTCGTATATACAGGGTGGCGCAATAGAACGTGCATATTTAAAAAAAATATAAAAAAATAAATACAACAGGTATAGTTAAAATAAAACTGAGGAATTGTTAAGTAAGAACTGAAGTTTATTTTTTAAAAATAACATCATTAAAAAAATAAATACAACAGGTATAGTTAAAATAAAACTGAGGAATTGTTAAGTAAGAACTGAAGTTTATTTTTTAAAAATAACATCATCTAAATGATGACCCTCTCTACGACGGCACTCCTCTAACCGCAAACGGAAATTATTGAAAACTTTGTTCAGTAATGCTGGTGTGATTGCTGCCATTTCACCACGGATATTCTGCTTGAGCTCGTCGATGTTTCTTGGATTATTGCTGTAGACTTTGTGTTTAAGGTACCCCCACAAAAAAAAGTCAGGAGGCGTTAAGTCCGGACTACGTGGGGGCCATGGGATATCACCTCTCTTTGAAATCACTTTTCCAGGGAACATCTGTTTCACAACCGCCATGGAGTCATTAGATGTGTGACAAGTGGCTCCATCTTGTTGAAACCATGTCCTAGAATTCCTTATTCTTGAATTTTCAAGTTCTGGAGCCAAAAAGCCTTCCAACATAGCAACATAGCGTTGGGTATTAACAGTGACGTTTTGTCCACGCGCATTTTCAAAGAAAAACAGACCCACTATTCCTCTGCCCGAGATTGCTGCCCATACTGTCACTTTAGGACTATGCAGTGGTTTCTGATGTTTAAGTTTAGGATTCTCACTATGCCAGTAACGACAATTTTGACGGTTTACGAACCCATTCATGTGAAAATGAGCCTCATCAGAGAAAAGGATGTTGTCACAATTGGAAAACCGATTCAGCATTTCATCAGCAAATGCGAGCCTTGCTCCGAAGTCAGATTCTTTCAATTCTTGTGTTAATTGCAGCTTGTATGGATGCAATTTAAGATCCAACTTTAAAATTCGTTGCAAACTTCGTCGCGATAAGTGTAAGACGGACGATCTCTTGCGAGTAGACATTTGTGGTTCTCCTTGTACCGACTGCATAGCTCTCTCAATATTGTCTTCGGTCCTAGATGTTCTTGGACGACCTTTTGCTTTGGGTTTAAACGTTGAGCCAGTCTCTTCGAAACGCTTTATCCATATTTTAATTAAATTAGCACTCGGAGCTTGACTGATTCGCCGTAGTTCATATTCAGAACAATATAGTCGCCTAATAACAACGTATGAACGAGAGGTCTGGTAAAACGCGCGCACGCAAAATGCGCGTTGCTTCCCGTCGAAGTGACTCATAGTAACTAAAACTCCATGAGCCCGCCTAACCAACGAGGTAAGGTTCCCCCCGCCCGCGCGCTTTCCACCCCGCCAAAAAAATGATGCAATATGCACGTTCTATTGCGCCACCCAGTATAATGCGTACGTATTCAGAAAAGTCATATTATTTATACCTTTTTTATATACCGGTTGAGTAAAACGTAATTGACTGGTACACGTTGACTTCCAAGGTTGTTTCAGGGTTCTGGTCTGAAAATCCAATCATTGTATTATTAAAAGCTCTAGTAATTGTAGTAGTAAAAAGTAATTGACTGGGCAACACCCTGACTTCGAATGAAGTTTTCACAATTCTGGCCTTCATCGTACCTCATCATCATCCTACGACTCCTCTGATATTTGCATCCCGTTAATGTTGATCGAAAGAAATAATGATGCTAAATTCCGCTTCGAAAAAGATAATTTATCCGCGATTATCCCCGTAACTTACCAACTTACGCTGCTATTCCAATATTACTCTCTTTTATTCTATTTTTTAGACTTTAGCTGGTTTCAGTTGTATTTAACGAGATGGCGTGAGAGTTCTAAAATACTTGCAACACGCGATATTAATACAATCTTACCCGACCTACATTCGCTACGAAATTAGAACAGCCTGAGAGAACATTAATTTATATATACAGGTCGAACCTATAGAGACCATGGCGTCGAAATAATGATAGAGGCCGATTTTGAGTAATTCATTGAATAGAATTTTTAAACATTTATCACTCAGGACTCTCCTCTATTTTCGAACGCACTCGTATTTAGTTCCGCCCGAGTAAAATAGACCCATAATTTAAAATGGCTTTATATTAGGACCTTGCATTGAAAACTTCGATTTCCTATATTTAAAATGATGTTTCACTATACAAGTTTTTTAAAAATTAGCAGCGGAGATAACATGCCCTATCGGCAGGCAATATATTAGGACCTTGCATTGAAAACTTCGATTTCCTAAGAAATACCGTAACTTATATTTCTAGTCATTTACCAAATTGCAAAATACTTCATGTCAAAGCGTCATCATTAGGCTTCAATTATCAGTCTGTGTCATTTCGTTCAAAGTGTAACAACGTTAATTTTGCCAGCTTCGAAGGTTATTTCGACGTGCAAGACAAAGAGCGCCCAGGCCAGGAGCAAAAATTTGAAGAAGCCGAATTGGACTCCATACTCCATGAAGATTCGAGTCTGACGCTGGCAAAGATAAGTAGATAATAAAGTGCCTAATGTTCATCCCTCAACCGTTTCGAGACGTTTAAAATCTATGGGAGTCATTCAAAAGGAAGGGCATTGGGTTCCTCACGAGTTGAAGCGAAGAGGCATCGAAAGACGTTTCATGACTTGGGAAATGCTCCTTCGCCGTCAAAAAAGAAAAGGTTTTCTCCACCGAATAATCACATGAAATCGGCGACGAAAAGTGGATCTTTTACGAGAATCCCAAACGCAAAAAATATCGCTCGTATTGAAAAATGGCTGGATTCGTGGATAACCTCCAAGGACGAAGACTTCTTCCGCCGGGGAATCTGTCTCTTGCCAGAAAGATGGGAGAACGTCATAGCTAGCGATGGACAATACATTGAATGAAATGCACTTTCCAATTTGCTTCGAAATAAATCTTCAATATCACAAAAAACGAAGTTTTCAATTCAAAGACCTCGAATTTATATATTACATATTTCTTGTAAAGTTGCAACATAATATACAAGTTCTACTTTTTTTCTATTTTCTAATTGTATCAATCTATAGAGTAATGTTTCGTAACATTTATTAGCTGAATAATATTATAAATCTTAAAACTGAGTGTTCAATATAATATGGTACATCTTTATTTCCTTACGCAAAACTAAATTGTAACTATTGTAACTATTGTAATTTATTTTTGTAACGCTCTGTATTTACAATGAAAATAAAGTAAAATAAATAAAAATACAAGAAGTGAAACAATTACTGAAACATTAGATGAGCGCTATAGATTTTTATATGCTTGTATATGATACACTGAGAAAAATATTAGATTCTGTTATGACAGTTAATTTTGTTATTACGGTTTTATACAGAATAATTATGTTTCAATCGTAATTTTGTTGTATTTTAAGGAATTTTGTTGAAACTCCATTACTCAATTATATGTATTAACATGTTCCTTATGGCTGTTACAAAAATAACAGTAGGTATACTGTAGCTTCAATATGATTCATGTTCCGACTTATGACATTACGTATGAAATGACATACTGTCATATTGAAAGCAAGAACTAGTGATCGCGACGTAATGAAAAAACAATACGTTTTGTTGAGCCATCGTTTCAAAAAAAAAGGCAATATCAAAATGTTTAACACCACTCTAGGTTGTTGCGAGCTACTTAAGTACGGATACATCTTCAAATAATGCTGATTCATCAAGACATTAATATGTAAGTACATCAAAATATGTATGTTACTTCATTGCGGTAGTAAACATACCCATTCTGTACAACGTATGAATGCTACAATAAATCATAGGGCTGTATAATTACTGGAATGGTTCCACAACATGCCCGTGACATGGTAAATACCGTCACGCCAACACTAATACATGTCATGTTAATTCATACGTATGAACTAAAGTCCATGTTATATACGTAATCCCTGTTGAAACATGCGTATTTCTTGGTATTACAGCGTTATATTTTTCTCAGTGTAAGCAATAAGATTTTCGTATTCTTCTGGAAAAGTCAAATGTTGTCGAAAAATCTCGATATTTTGTAATTTTGAATTTATAAGAAACCTCATATCAAAAAGATCAGGTTTGTTAAACATTTTTAGGGTATCGAGCTCTGGCTAAAACTGTGTTTTCAATGCCTTATTTTCTGAATTCAATGTTTAAATTTTCTCAACTTTTCGTTATATGCTGCATTTGCAAAGCAATCCAATCCTCTGGTAGCGGCGAGTTGTTCTATAACAGGCAACTTTGTATAATATTTTCATCATGTCGGAGTAGTTCGTTCGCGAACCGATAGATTTACTCTTCGGCGGCGCACATTGGGCCGGCTAGAACAAGCCATGCCGACAAAATTATCATCCGAGGTACCCATTTGTGTTCGAATGGATTTTTTGTAGAAATAAAAAATAATTTTGAGGAATTGAAATAATTTGTTAACTTTTAACAAATAATAATAATATCGCTGCTAGGAACAAAATTAATACAATATTCGATAATATTTCAAAATTATACATTCAATAATAATCCAAAAACTACACTATATACACTACACTATATACAGGTGAATCTTAATTAGTGACCACCTTGAAGTGGGTGAACCAGTACGAGCAAATGAGCACCTTTGAAAATTTTAAAAACTTGACTGATAAATAAAAGTTTGACAAGCGTTGATCGCGCTGGGCTATCTATCTAGCAATGGGTAAAATATCGCGAATAAATAATATTCGCGATACTTTACCTACCGCTAGATAGCGCAACGCGCGTAACTTCATACTATTTATCAAAAGATTAAATTTTTAAAATTTTCAAAATATATATTTTTTTTGTGTTTAAAAAAATATTTTAAGTTGCTTATTAGGTCATACTGATTCACCCATTTTAAGAATGTCACTAGTTAAAAAGTCACCCTATATACAATAAAATGTATACGATCTATTCCCTATTAGACTCATACGATCACGATCAATCATATTTTGCAGCCATCTACCTACAGTATATAAAGAAGCGTGACTATTATCTGATAAATTAAAAGAGACTTGGGTGGGCTTTGATATTTTAAATATATTATAATAATAACTCTATGGTACTTAATATTTTTCTATGGATGATGCGTAATGAGTATAAAACTAAGACAAATAGCAAAAAATAACAATATGTGTACTTACATTGAATACCTATACTGCCCTTTCAGCAAACATGCCACATTCTAGTAAGAAACTAACTAAGATAAGGCAGCCCGGACCAGGAGCACAGCATACCACCCAATCAAAGACTATGGGGCTCATCCCAGCACAAGATTCGTAGTGATCGGTACCCCGCTCCAGCTGACAGCATACCACGGTATACTGTGAAGCATAGACTTCTACGTGGCCACGTCGGCGATCCGTTTTATAGCCATATCACCAAATCTTTTTGAAAATTAAAGCAGCAAACATAAAGAAACGGTAAAAGCAAACCGTTATATCTTTGCTTTGGTGTTTTAAATTTCAACGAAAAATGGTAAAATAAAATAGTTTTTCTGTGGAACTTGGCTTGTCAAAAAGTCAAAAAGCTGATGCGAAAATTCGCCAACTCTTGCAGATGTTTTCGACCTCGTATGCTACCCGGCTGGATCAGGCAGAGAACTAGTACAAGTATGAATCTGATGCTGGAATGAGTCCTTTTTTCTTGGTTGGGTAATATGCTTTATTAACATGCTTTTTTTCATGTTTGCTCTAAATTTTCATTCCGTTTGATATATCATTTTATTTATACTATTGTACTTCCTTACCTTTTTATTTATTACTCTGACGAATTAAGTAGTTTCATTTAAAATGTTTTTTTTTCTAACAGTTTTTAATTTTATTTCTGATACCTAATTATGTACAAGTCTGCTACATTTATTTATTTTTATTTTAACTGTTAATTGTATTCTTATTTAAATGTATAATAGACTGATTTGGTTTTAAAAAAATATTTAATTATTTTTGTTACTTACAATTGTAGGTATACGTTGATTATTATTTGTAATTTATTGTAATTTCTACACTCGAAGAGGGTATTTGAAATAAATAAACTTGAACTTAAATGCTGTCCGAGAGGACAGCATTCAAGCATTCAGCATTCAGCATTCTAGTAAGTAAAGTAAAGTAAAAGGTATTTATTTCCAATACAACAATACAATTGTGTAGGAATGACAGTAATTAAACTAGTTACTCAATTTAGACAGGAGATGATATACATTATATAGTTTTAAACTTACCAATTTACAAAAACATAGACTATATGATAACAGTTTACAACAAAACAATTAACGGTAAATAATATGTATTAGATTAAATGGGTAGATACGATGCTATGTATTTTCAAAATATTTTAAGAAGTCGTTATGGGCATACATGTTGATTTTAAGCAGATAGACTCGGATGGATCTCTTGAAAATATCGATGTTTTTAATTGCTTTTAATCTTTCGGGAAATTTATTGAAAAGTCAGGCACCCGGTCATTCAGGCACCCGGTTCAGGCAGTTCAGCATTCAGGCAGCATTCTTGCTATGATGTAGCATTTTTCTTGGAAGTTCAGTATAAGTATTAAAGGTAATTGGCCAAAAGCCGCTTGGTTGCATTTTGCTATTTACTATGTGTCACCTCGTACTCATATTAGTCTCACGAAGTAGTTTTTTTTTTTTTTTAAGAATAACTTAAGATCTTATGTAAAACCGATCATCTCAAAGCAAAACTACATAATAATGATCATGAGCATACATTATAGCTATAGCCTGTTGTTACAGAATCCATCTCCAAACTTCAAAACCACTGCAACAAATTAATTAAATACACGTGTTGTCAAACGAAGCGTTGGAAAGCAACTAATATGTGACTGTGAACAACAGTAAACTAAAGTTACGGTTGCACTATACAATCTTTACTTGGAAATGATTCTGTGATAGATACCTAGAGCTTTTTCGTTTCTATTAATTATTATGTTGGTAAGAAAATTGAGTCTTGTTCACCTGGCTTTTTCTAACCCGTCCAATGTGCGCGGCGCGGCGGGCGTCGCCTCTTCGTTCTCGACGGGCCGCGGGCGCTCCGCGTCGCGCAGCATCTCTGGCAATATAATTTTGGAAAAGTGCACGAGGAGAAGGGAGGGCGAGGGATAGTCCTCGTCGCCGCTGCGCCCGCTTAGATATAAACCGAAAAACTGCATTATTTCGCTGCTCTACTCGTGCCAGTATTCCTCTCACGTGCGGCTGTCATAGTCACGCGTGGCCCGCCTGTATCCTTCGACTTACATCCACCTTCTTCTCGACGCCATATACCTTTGCATCTCGTTAAGAGACACACACAAAGACGCGGCCTGGTAACATAGTGGTCGGTCGGACATGGCCAGGTCGCCTGATTCCGGATTCGAATGCCGTCTGGGTCACCATTTTCCGTTGGGGTATAAAAAATGGATGCATTTGAATTATGTAGATCAAGTGCATTAATAACAAGCCATGCACACATATATTACACGCACACACACATATTACACGCACACTAGTATACGTGAGAGATTCTCGTAATGTCCGCTCTACACTTTGGCCAATGCTTTGGCCACTGCTTATGCCTCTCTTGCTCTTCCCCATACACTTCTCGCTTCCTCTTGAGCGATGCGGCCAAGCATTGGCCAACGTGTAGTGCGGGCATATAATATTAAACCCGCCATTGAGCAATTTCCCAATTTCTAAAAGTAGTAACCAAGACACAATTCGTCGCATACATCAAACAATTACAGCACAAACATCCGTGAGACAATTTTTTTCGTACCGCAAATGGATACTGCCTTCGACCATATAAGCTACACATATCTTGGCCAAAGGTATTTAATTAAATACAAGACAAAAAAGCAACCAAGAATTTGTTTTTTTTTTAATACTATCGTCTGGTGGATATTTGATAAAGGCACAAGTGACAGTATTAAAATTAAATCGCGTACCTTGTCATATTTTTATAATATTCTATTTTATTTCGACTTAATTTATTATTTGATGTTATTATGATCGTATATGATCAACATGACGTAGTATTTTTTAAAATTATCATTGCATTTTTTTATTTTATTTAACTATTTTCTATGAATGATTATTTTTTGTTTATGAAGACTGCGTATTTTAATTATAGTAATTTCTTAATTTCTTTAAATTTTACATTTTAATAACCACATGGTTATAATAATTTGTTTTCCCCGATAATTAATAATAATAATAAAACGCTTTATTCTTAAGAAAATGCTAGCTTATTGCCTGCAGGCAATATTTTAGACCTAACCTATACTATTGTATGAACATTATTTGCGAGTAGACTACATAACTTAACCTATATAAAGAGTACGACAAATAAAATAAAAGAACATAGAAAGAAATATATACTTAACTCTTTGTAGGCACAGGATGTGCCACACCATAATAATCCAACCTATAAGGACGCTAAAGTTTAAAAAAGGAGGGGAATAAGAATTTATCTGGAAGATTTCAAATGCTCTCTGAGTCTGTTTTTAAAACTTGTTACGCTTGGCGCCGTTCTCACATTTTTCGGCAAAGCATTCCAAAGACGGGCTCCATGAACGATGAAAGAAAATGAGAAGAAGTCACTGGTTTGACTAGGGATAGAGAAGAGCAGGTTGTCTTTTGATCTCAGAGGGCGTCCATGAGCCGATAGTACAGTAAATCTGCCGGTAAGATAATTGGGAGCGACGCCATCCAAGATCTTGAAAACCATACAAAGAACTCGCATGTCTCTTTTCTCCCCTACATTTTATAAAAAAATACTTTTTATATTTTTATTTATTTATTTATTTATTAATTTACAATAACTTATATAATATGTCATATAAACACCATTTACATAATATGGTTGAGTTGGGAGAGATTGAGCACATCCTATGGTGAAAATGTTTATCCGCATTCCTAACTAGGTCAGAGACCCGTATCTAGGGATGCTGATTTTTGTTTAATTGTATCGACGAGCTGACTCTTTTGATATTCTGAACTTAAGTTGTATTGCATGATACATAAGAATATATACATATATACATACGCATACATACACACATATATAAATATATATATATATATATATATATATATATACATACCTACACATATATACATAGCAAATAATACACGAGATTTGATATTAGTTAGTAATATATAATTTAATAAAACAACTTAAATTATTAGCGAGAGCAATTGAGACTCCGCATACATTGGACCCCTTTCAAGCAGGTACTTCTTTATAAGTATTTTGAATGAATTTAAGTTGTTTGCATTCTTATAACTCTCATTTAAATTATTATAAAATCTCGGCGCAAGGAAGTAAAAATGCCTTTGGGCAAATGAGGACTTTACAATCGGAATATTATAATTCGACCCAGTAGCTTGCCTTGTGTTTTTAGTTTGTTGGCTTCTTGTCTGCTGATCCTTGATTCTGTGAAACTCAATTAGTAATTGTTTTATGAATAATTGCCTCACATCAAGTACTCCATATTCTGTAAAGAGTTTCGCTGAGGGGTATCTAGGGGGTTTTTTATTGATGACCTTTAGAATCAGCTTCTGCGCATTGATCAAAGGAAGGAGTACTTGTGTGGTACAGCCACCCCATGCAATTGTGCCATAGGACCACATGCTTTCGAGTAAACAAGACAGAGAAAAGTCTACATTAGAACTAGTTAATAGCCTCATAAGATTATACTAATATGATGTAACTTACTTTAAAAATACTTAATGATACAATAAACATAACGTACATATGAGTAATAAATATAAGAGAACAATTTTTTTTTTATTTTTTATTTTATTATTATTAAGGAAACTTACAGCTATTACAGAAGAAATATCTCAATTTTATTTTTAAACTACAATGCCAGTTAAAAGTTTCCACTTAAATATCGTAAAAATATACAGTCGCCTAGGAATGGGATAGGAGGAAGTGGAGGGGAATTAAAGTTATAAATTTTATTTTAATATTTTATTTTATTATTTTATTATTAGGGAAATGTTATGGTTTTTTTTAATATTGAAGAAAGAAAAGAAAGAAGAAAAGAAAAAATATAATATAATTAATTAATAAAATTAATAATTAATAAAAAAGTAAAATAAATAGTATTTTTATATACATCTTCGATAAAATTATTACTGATGGTCTATATTCAAGGTAAATACCTTGTTAAATTTTTAAGTTAACATCTTAACTCTTTTTATATCTCGCCGGATACAATCCCTATTCAGATCTTACAATTTTGACGAACAATGTGTTGTTTTCGAACGCTGTATTCTGGTCCAACGTACCCATACTATACCGATAATTCATGTACCTACAAGTATTACATTTGCACTGTACTTTGCGTTCGTGTCCGGCTTCATATTCCTGCTTGTGCGGTAAAATGCAAGTATCCGCTATAAAACAGCTGTAAAAGTTACTTACTCGTGACGTTTCATTTCCTTTTATATACCGCATTTCAGCAGAACGAAGAACGAGAAAACAACCGTTACTTAAATATCGCCCGGATTTGCAATTGCATTTGTTGATACTTGTATGTTTTTAGCAATATATAATAAAAATAAAGTTTCTTTTTTCTCTTAAAGTTTTAACAAAGAGGCGAGCTCATTGCTACCTAGCAATATTCAACAGCTACCCTTTCGTATAATATCGATAAGCGCATAACAGAGTTACAAACATACAAGAATTCCAAAGGCTAAAAGTAAAAATAAAATACTAACTTATGCCCAAGAGGAGCAAGGTTGGAAAGGAGAGACGAAGAAAAAAAAGAACTGATAACCTACGTCAGAGACAGGTAGTATTGTTTAAGCTAAGCTTTAGACGATTCTACAGAAGGTGAGTCCCTTATTCTTTAGAAGGTGAATTAACCAGGTGTAAGCTAGATTTTTACTTACCTATTATAATATACTACTACTATTTCTTTATGTCTATTTTATGAATCAATCTTCAAACAGCCCCACGTTGGGCGCCATTTGTAAAGAAAATTTTTACTACTACTTCTCACCTCTATTTCTATCTGTGAGTTATGATTTTATATTCTCTATGTTATTTTACGATGCTTTCAATGTCTATTGGCCCACCACATTGGGACGTCATTTGTAGAGAAGATTTTACTATATCTATTTCAATATGTTACCACCATACAACGACAGTGATAATATTACCTTCAAGAGGATAGGCTTCCAATACCTTGCCTAATAATTTCCCTCCTTGTATTTACTTCCTCAATGAAACAAATCTTCTCCAATTAATAATCCATATATTAAACCAAAATGCATATTTAAACAATTAAAATTATAACTTTTTCTATTTTAGTTTAAGTACTATTATTGTGAATTATATTTATAATAATGAGCGCCTAATTCACCACAAAATATTTACAATTTATTCTTTGAGTTATTTTCGATCGATTATTTGTCGATGACAAAAATGGCTGCGTTCAGTCGATTGTTAATAAAATAATATTAATAATGATAATGCATGAGTTTAAATCTCCGCCGTGAAATTCGACAATTAGATTCTAATCCTTTATTTATTTAAATGTGTTCAATGTCAATTTATATTGAAACATGAATCGTAATGTTTACATACAACAATAAAATTACTTATAAACTAACACACTGTCAACTAGTCGATGGCGTTCCAGTGATATAATGAATTTAAATGACCGCAGTCGCTAATGCCCGATATAAACTACGACCTGGTTACCATTCAGTCCACTGAATGTCCATATGGTTTTCGTTCTATTATTTCTATTAATACTATTCCCTCCCCGTTATCCTTGAAACCCCATCGATCAGTCAAAACAAAAAACCTTAATATAATCTACAATTTCCTTATCTTTAATCTTATTCTAACATTCAGTATAATTCGAATGTTTCCTTAACTAGTTTCCAAATTAAAAGCACATTTATATAATGGCTGATGTCTAAATCATGGAGTTAGCAAAGGCTAACTCTCTTCCAAATTAAATAATAGTCTGACTAGAGGTTTACCTCGTAGAACTATCAACGACTATTCATACCAATCGATGTTAAATGCCTCATTTTTAGTTAACGTGCAAATATGTAGAAATCACGCATTTACGTTACAACTACTTAACATTCTAATAATTTCAACAAACCCACAAAACTCGAATATTTATAACCCCAAAAAATATACAACAATGACAATATTGGTTGCTAGCTTCAGCCCAAATAATTAAATAACGCCAGCTTCGGCAAAATAAACTTACATATTTTTAGTACATCTTTGCCGACAATGACTCTCGGCTATACTTCCCGTATTTACAGCTGCATTCACATTATGCACTTATAACTAATGTCAATTTCTTCGATGCGTGTCGCCTTTCTAGAAATCTGCCATCACCAAGAAGAATGTCTCTTTAGAAACCTCAACCGCTTCGCTATCTTACTGCAATTTCAAGCCGTTACTGCATTCTCATCAATGTTTTTCCCTTGTTTCGCCGCTATTTTATACACCTCCGAAGACGTTCGCAATGTTGTGATCTCAATCTGACGTTTCAGTTTGATTTGTCCGCCATCTTTGATATAATTTTCGTATTTCAACCCGACGAATCTCGTACTTCTATTTTATATGAAATGTTGGATTTTTTTACAGGCCAACTCGCGTAGCTCTCTCGATTCACATTTTTAGCACTGGATTTTCAATTATTTGTTCGTTTTTAGTGTCTTTGTAAAAAGCGCATCAATGGCGATTGCGATAAAGCGTTTCTGTGATATTCGATCTGTACACTTTATACGAATTTAAATGAACTGGGCACTAAGATGCTTCACAGCATCTCAGTGCCCTTATTTTAAACTGTTTATTCTTACATCTGAGCACCAAAATATACTTTTCTTTCCCAAACTTCCGCAGCTTTAGAGCGTGCAACTAAAATTTCTTAATGGATGCCGGAAGCAACACGTCCATCCCTTTTATAACACCCTTATCGATGTGACCTTTTTTTTGATAATTTAACCCACAACTATTGACTAATCAATCATAAAACAATTTGATTAATCTATTTTCGGTTAGCTTAGAGCTGCTAAGCGATCATGTGATGATTTTCAGATCATTACAATACCCCCTCCCAAAATCTCTGCTTGCCCTCAAGCAATCATATCACATATCTTTCTTGTTATCTGTTCAATCTCCAACTGCTTATTCATGATGTTTGTAATATAATATTAATGTTAATAATTTTATGGAAATAACTATGTAACTCCTACGATATGTTTGTACTATAATGTCAATGATAATAGTTTATGTTTAATTCACGTACCTTTACGATATGTTTTGTGCTATATGTTAATTATAATATTTTACGTTTAATTCACGTGCCTTTACGATATGTTTTGTACTATAATGTTATGATAATATTTTACTTTTAATTCTCGTACCCTTACGATATGTTTTGTGCTATATGTTAATTATAATATTTTACTTTTAATTCTTGTACCCTTACGATATGTTTTGTGCTATATGTTAATTATAATATTTTACGTTTAATTCACGTACCTTTACTATATATTTTGTACTATAATGTTATGATAATATTTTACTTTTAATTCACGTACCCTTACGATATATTTTGTGCTATATGTTAATTATAATATTTTACGTTTAATTCACGTACCTTTACGATATGTTTTGTACTATAATGTTATGATAATATTTTACTTTTAATTCACGTACCCTTACGATATGTTTTGTGGCTTGCCTTCCCTCTTCAAGTCTATAATTTCTATCTTGTTTCCATATAATACCAATCTCCTAACCCAGATCTTTTAATGATAATACTTTTAATATAATTTCTCACTTTCTCCTCTATATCTCACCTCAATAATATGATACCTATAATAACAATAATGACGAAGATTCCAAACACTCCTGTTGCAAATTTTAAAATTTATATAATATATTCCAACTTCTCCTCCTCTCTTTCGCTTCAACATGCGTCCGCTCAATTAGGAAATAAACCCGAGTCCTCGACCATGTCTCCACCTACTTATTCTGTTCTATCGACCAATCTATAAATACTCTCAATACATTAATATAATAATTATAATATTTCTCTCCGTTGCAAAATTTAATATTTATATAATATATTCCAGCTCCTCCTTCTCTTTTTCGCTTCAACATGCGTCCGCTCAATTAGGATAAACCCGAGTCCTCGACCATGTCTCCACCTACTTGTTCTGTTCTATCGATAATCTATAAATAATCTCAATACATCAATATAATAATTATAATATTTCTCTCCGTTGCAAAATTTAAATTGATTCCGTTTATTTCTTCTCCGTTCACCCACTCCGCTCAATTAGGATTTAACCCGAGTCCTCGATGGTGAACATTTTAACTGTCTAACTCCTCAAAAAATTAGTTTGAATATGCCTAAGTCAGAACAATGCACTTGAACAGGCTCTGGTCGTCCCTTAATGTTCTAGATTTAAAAAAAAAAATCGTGACATTGTCCCAACCAGTCGCATAGTAAGTTTTTTATTCAATATAGTATGCTATTTCACGCTGGGCTTGTCCTTCTGCTATTTACTTAGACACAATCTCAAATTAGATAACCTGACGATTGTTAATAGGTTCTCCACTAGTCTATTGTTTGTGATTTTAACGTACACTGTAAATGGTTTCTAACTCTCATTCGTTATTTCAGAATTTGGAAACTGAATTTATCCTTTCACCGTTCTGCATACCTCACGTTCAAAACGCCTTTCATTCTATCTTCATACCAAAGTCAATCCCCTCCTTCATCACAACTTATGTTGGTTTACTAATTAACAAATGTATTTATCGTCCTTCTTCTCTCACCCTCCTGGATCGCTACTATTTATCTCCTTCATAACATAAACTAAATCAATATCCGGCCTATTCCAATTTCGCAACCCCATAATAACCCCCTTGGTGCAAGTAACCATAATGCCACCGTAATAATAATAATCCCATTGGGTATCTGAGCTCCTCCCTGTCGAATCTAGACCATATCCGACTCTGGGTGTCAACTCGTCCAAAAGCGTAGACCTGATCAGGGTCACGCGTTGAGGTGCGACCTCAACCTTGCCGAGACCTCCATATATACTCCCTCGCAAGTTACCAATACAAAACAAACATGGACCCGAGCAGTGGCTCCAACTCCGAAGACCGCCCACTTCAGATAAAAATTCCCATAATATTATAGTCGCTCTAAAAATTAGCGCTATTTTTCGATTCTAACTTCTTCATCCCGCTCTAAAATAGCGAGATGTCGACAATACCACCATACATTCTATACTAAATAACAATATTAATATGACTCTTGATTCATCTTATAGTCGCTTTCTATATAGCACTATAACTCAATTCCAAAAATATATTTTATAATAATTATAATAATGATTTTAATCTGGCCCTATACAGCCTCAATAATATAACGATCAACCAACTTTATCAATAACAATAATCCATCGACTTCACTAATAATACTTTGGAATCTTCTCTCCAATATAATAAATCGTACCCCGATACTGCTTTGCCATTTAGTTCAACAACAAAAACTTATTACACTAATGAGATTCCTAATCGTGTTCGCTTGTATTTTTTCGCTTTAGGTAGGAATGATTGGACAACAAGTTGTAGGTGATTAGGATAGGATTTAGGATAAGATAGGATAGGATAGGAAAGGAATACTTGTTGCTTAAAACGAAGAGATTCAAACAACACAACGCTCTCCTCGATATAACTCTTCCCCAATTTTGCAAAACAATATCACTCCACTAGATACCCAAATGAAAAAAAACTGTCAGCTTATTCACAATATTTTACAACCCAACGATTTCACGAGGTGCATTCTTCCATACATATACGTATCTAATGGATAACATGTTTAGCAAAATGTAACTATATGCTATATATATATACGCAAAATAATGTATGATTCTAATGTGAAAAAATTAAACTATACTGCTCAACTAAACGTGTAAGCTAATATGTATTGTAATTAAAATATTTCTGATTTATTGTATACTGCTTTTGTGTATGGCATTAATGATTTGTTGCTATTAAGACTTTGGTAATGGAATAGAAATAAGGAATGTGATAGGATAGGTAGTGTATGATAGAATGGTAGGATAGGAATGGTGATAGGATGATGGATAGGATGGTAGGATAGGATATCTAATCTATTACTAGTAAGGAACAGGAAAATGATATTATCTGTAATGTAATTTATAACTTGAAAAATGATGAAATCCTATGTTTGATATATCGTGTTAAAATAATTTATTATCTTAGTATAATAATACAATACATACACAAGAACACACACCCCGCTACAATCAATAACTCTGATATTCAAAATAATCTGCCGGTTATTCTCTCAATAAAATAATAATAACCGCCATGACAGCCAATATAATAATATTATAATGCTATGACAACCACAAAACATACCATCAACAAAACCGTGAGTTTTTTTTTTTTACTCCCCATAATTTATTGAGCTTCTACAACTAATCACTCAACCGATAGAACCGTAAGGTTCTTTAATCATCCCTTACTAATTTTTACCATATCTTTTATGTGGCATCGCCCTATGGCTTTACCTTCCGATTTTATATATAAGTAAGTATTTTAAGTATGTATTTACTAAGTATGTATTTTAAACGTCGGCAAATGTTCTCATATTTGGTATCTATGTCCAATTCTCCTATAATATTCTGTATCGTACCATCCGCCGACATCAATTGTATATTATTTCATTTGTTATCAAACGCACAACCCTGAAATAATGTTATATATTTTCTCCCTATTATATTAACAGAAGAGCCTGTATCTACTAATGCTTTTAATTTTAAATTATTTAACCTTACATAAATATAAGGTCTGATCCATATCATTACTATTTAGGGTATTATTAAAATGCGAACCGACGACCCCCTCCCAGCCATCGAATCCTCTATTCGTATTTTATTCGAGATATATCTCTCTCCAGCCTTCGTTTTTTTCGATGACGAAGCTGTTTGAGACATTATGATATCTATGTCTATTCTTAATTTATTTGTCGTATTTAATTTATTTTATTCTAATTTAAATAAATTTAATTAATTTATTTTATTTATTTTTATTTTGATTCAAAATAAATTTAATTTATTTTATTTTTTTTATTTAAACGAATTTATTTTATTTTATTTTATTATTGATTAAACGAATTTAATTAATTTATTTTATTTTGATTCAAAACTAATTCAATTTATTTTATTTTTTAATTAAACGAATTTAATTTATTATATTTTATTCAAAGCAAAAGGTTGACGATTGCTATTGTGCCAAAGGTTATTATCCGCGGCGTCCTGATTACAATTATTTTAATTTATTTTAATTCCAGCCTAATTCTTAATAAAATCTATTTCCAATCAAATTTGTTTATTTTATTTTTAAACTATTCTTATTCCCGAGGTACTATTTTAATCACCGATTCAATTACGACGATTGCAGTCAATATGTGTACATAATGTACAATAAACGTTAAATTATGTATATAGGCAGATTTCCAGAAACAACACACATATACAATATATCAACAATTCGCAATGCTAAATATACAGTTATATCACACGATTCATGTTTCTATATTTTTTATTTATTAAATGCCCAAATTACGATCGATCGAAATAATTTACTATTTATTTTATTTAGAATCTATCAAGGCCCCACACGTTGGGACGACATTTGTAAGCTTGATTTTTTTTTACCTATTATAATATACTACTACTATTTCTTTATGTCTATTTTATGAATCAATCTTCAAACAGCCCCACGTTGGGCGCCATTTGTAAAGAAAATTTTTACTACTACTTCTCACCTCTATTTCTATCTGTGAGTTATGATTTTATATTCTCTATGTTATGTTACGATGCTTTCAATGTCTATTGGCCCACCACATTGGGACGTCATTTGTAGAGAAGATTTTACTATATCTATTTCAATATGTTACCACCATACAACGACAGTGATAATATTACCTTCAAGAGGATAGGCTTCCAATACCTTGCCTAATAATTTCCCTCCTTGTATTTACTTCCTCAATGAAACAAATCTTCTCCAATTAATAATCCATATATTAAACCAAAATGCATATTTAAACAATTAAAATTATAACTTTTTCTATTTTAGTTTAAGTACTATTATTGTGAATTATATTTATAATAATGAGCGCCTAATTCACCACAAAATATTTACAATTTATTCTTTGAGTTATTTTCGATCGATTATTTGTCGATGACAACAATGGCTGCGTTCAGTCGATTGTTAATAAAATAATATTAATAATGATAATGCATGAGTTTAAATCTCCGCCGTGAAATTCGACAATTAGATTCTAATCCTTTATTTATTTAAATGTGTTCAATGTCAATTTATATTGAAACATGAATCGTAATGTTTACATACAACAATAAAATTACTTATAAACTAACACACTGTCAACTAGTCGATGGCGTTCCAGTGATATAATGAATTTAAATGACCGCAGTCGCTAATGCCCGATATAAACTACGACCTGGTTACCATTCAGTCCACTGAATGTCCATATGGTTTTCGTTCTATTATTTCTATTAATACTATTCCCTCCCCGTTATCCTTGAAACCCCATCGATCAGTCAAAACAAAAAACCTTAATATAATCTACAATTTCCTTATCTTTAATCTTATTCTAACATTCAGTATAATTCGAATGTTTCCTTAACTAGTTTCCAAATTAAAAGCACATTTATATAATGGCTGATGTCTAAATCATGGAGTTAGCAAAGGCTAACTCTCTTCCAAATTAAATAATAGTCTGACTAGAGGTTTACCTCGTAGAACTATCAACGACTATTCATACCAATCGATGTTAAATGCCTCATTTTTAGTTAACGTGCAAATATGTAGAAATCACGCATTTACGTTACAACTACTTAACATTCTAATAATTTCAACAAACCCACAAAACTCGAATATTTATAACCCCAAAAAATATACAACAATGACAATATTGGTTGCTAGCTTCAGCCCAAATAATTAAATAACGCCAGCTTCGGCAAAATAAACTTACATATTTTTAGTACATCTTTGCCGACAATGACTCTCGGCTATACTTCCCGTATTTACAGCTGCATTCACATTATGCACTTATAACTAATGTCAATTTCTTCGATGCGTGTCGCCTTTCTAGAAATCTGCCATCACCAAGAAGAATGTCTCTTTAGAAACCTCAACCGCTTCGCTATCTTACTGCAATTTCAAGCCGTTACTGCATTCTCATCAATGTTTTTCCCTTGTTTCGCCGCTATTTTATACACCTCCGAAGACGTTCGCAATGTTGTGATCTCAATCTGACGTTTCAGTTTGATTTGTCCGCCATCTTTGATATAATTTTCGTATTTCAACCCGACGAATCTCGTACTTCTATTTTATATGAAATGTTGGATTTTTTTACAGGCCAACTCGCGTAGCTCTCTCGATTCACATTTTTAGCACTGGATTTTCAATTATTTGTTCGTTTTTAGTGTCTTTGTAAAAAGCGCATCAATGGCGATTGCGATAAAGCGTTTCTGTGATATTCGATCTGTACACTTTATACGAATTTAAATGAACTGGGCACTAAGATGCTTCACAGCATCTCAGTGCCCTTATTTTAAACTGTTTATTCTTACATCTGAGCACCAAAATATACTTTTCTTTCCCAAACTTCCGCAGCTTTAGAGCGTGCAACTAAAATTTCTTAATGGATGCCGGAAGCAACACGTCCATCCCTTTTATAACACCCTTATCGATGTGACCTTTTTTTTGATAATTTAACCCACAACTATTGACTAATCAATCATAAAACAATTTGATTAATCTATTTTCGGTTAGCTTAGAGCTGCTAAGCGATCATGTGATGATTTTCAGATCATTACACAGGACACCATTCTATAGTCTTTGGAAGGGATTTTCAAAAGATTGTCAGAGACTGAGCGAAGCTGTAGGCCATGGGAAGAAAATGGTTTGAAGAGGTCTACAATATAGGACGGTCTAGACGGTGATAAAACTTGAAAAAGTAGCGAAAGTCAATTAAGCAATTAAATTCAAACACTTGGTCATACTTGCAAGATTAATCTTATGCAAACATACTGAATACGTTCAAGGTTATCCAGCAGTTCTTCAGTCAGTTCTTCCTCAAAAATCCAGGATTGTCAAAGAGAGTGATTGCGCAAGGATGCTTTAGGTATCTATAGGTAGACATCGCTTAAGCACCTGTGGAGAGTAGAAGCTAGCAAATATTTTGCGACTAAGCTCCATAAGCTATGGTTACCAGGAAAGATTTTCATCGATGGTGGGGGCTAGATCTTTACCCTTATTCCAGAGAGAAATCATTGTATCATTGAGTGTTATAGGCTAAATTGTTGCTTTATTTAATTTTGATAGCAATTGCCGGCTTGAATAATGTGGAAGAACAACTTTTGGAAATGTTAAAAGACTATTATCTACAGTGGAAAGGTAAGGTTGGCACCAAAACGAAATAAAAGTGCGTTGGACGGGAAGTACATCACACAGTAAATACTACTTTCTTTCATGGTCAGATTTTCATATCCCGAATATACAAAGTAAGTTTTAATTATACGGCATCCTTTAAGGGAGTAAATCAGTACGAGCAACTAATAATAAAAAAAATGGGAAAAACAAAAATATTATTGTTTTGTTTTATTATTTTATTTTTTGTTTTTATTTATTTGAAGAACTTGACTGTTAAATAAAAGTTTGACAATCGTTTAAGCGCGCTGCGTCATCTATCTGTAGGTAAAATATCTCTAATAAACAATATTACCGATATTTTACCTACCGCTAGATAGCGCATTGTAATCAGCGCTTTTTAAAAAAATATTCAAAAAAAAACACAAAAAAATACATTTTTTTATCATAAGTTGCTTACTTTCTCTTACTGATTCACCTCTTTCAAAGATGCCGGTTAATTAAAACTCAACCTGTATATTGTCCCTGCAAATTAAAAAAATAAATAGAACGGAATTATACAACCAAATAATGATTTCTGAATAGGCGTCCGTTAAATAATACAATTTATTATCGTCGTATGGTATGAGGTGGTATTCCGGATTCCGAATGCAATGTCCGTCTGCATCCTCCGGAGCGGATCCGACAGGCCGCGTATTGATCGTGTTCCGGAAATACTCTCGGCACTTGAACTTTTGAACCAGCCGCAGCGGCCGCGGCACGAGTAGCGTTTCGGGGTTATTTTTAACACTGCCTGTTACATAATATAGACGTCTATCCAAAAGTGCATTTTAGTAAAAGGCGTGCAGGAATGGAAATGAATACCAATTTATCAATTCTCATCCAGTTATAAATAGGATAGAAAACGAATTTACTGCGTGAAATTTGTAGCACCCGACGTTTCGGTGACGTTGCAGCCGCCATTGTCCAGAGTAGACTGAAAGACCTGTCAATCCGTTGTTTTGCGGGTAGGCCGCATACCGCTGCCGCCACTGCGTGGTTATAAAGGTGGTGGGGGGCCGGGCTCGGAGTGCGCGAATTTTGAAAATCCGTCCTGCACACAACACTCACTGTATCCTGTCTAATGTTCCCACCGCCGAACGCAAGGACGTAATTTTTTCTCAAGTCAACGTAAAGGAAAATGGAAAAAACACAATACTCCGCGGACATTGTACCTACGTATTTTGTCGACAAATGAAATAAAATATCAGTACCAGTTTTAGACACAGCGCAGGCTTCCTATAGTAATAGTATACACTCGCCGCATATATAATATCTAGGAACGAAGAAACAATTACAATAGAAAATGAATTATCAGTTTAGGACACACCCCAGGATTCCTATAGTAACAGTAGACACTCTGTGTCTACTATTACATACTTGTCTACTATTATATAATGCCTAGGAACGAAGGAACCGCGGATTACAATAGAATATGAGTTATCGGTTTAAGATAGTATATTTTCCCTGTGTGATATCTAGGAACGAAGAAACCGCGGATTACAATAGGATATACACAACCGCTTCGTCGTCTCTTCTAGAGTTGATTGACTTGTACCGATCGCCCACTTAACATTCCCTGATTTGACGGCGTATTATTCTAACTCATAGCATTATTAAATTAGTCCTGTCACCGGAATGGAAGGCAAGTCGAGCCTTCACCTCCCTCCCCCCCCCCCCTCCCCCCCCCCCCCCGTCCCCGTCCCCCCCCCCCGTCCCTAAATGTCTTCAGTGTCCGCGAGCGTCTCTGCATGCGATTATTTATTATTCACGGTCCGAAATAGCGCTGCTCTAAAGGCGGCGCGATGTGTTCCTCCATATTTATGCATCGATTGGGCATACGAGACCGCCGCCCGACATCTATACGCTCGTAGTTTATTTTACTACTCTCTCTCGCACATTCTACCCGAGTCTGTTGCGCGGGGCTCGTAAACTCGGCTATTTCGGCGGGCGATACACATTTACATTATTCGCCAAGTAGCGAGCGAGCCACACATACTCACCTATAAGTGTAGGCTAGGAGCAAATATTGAAATCCACTAGAAAGTAATATAAGTACTGCGCGCTGGCTCCACTTCCATGGAGATACGTTTTTCTCGAAAATAGTCGCAATAAATATTTGCCCTCAGGTAGTATATTAACCTTTTAACAGATATTTTGTAAAAGCGTGTCTACAATTTCCACTTTTTTAAATTGCTGAATTTTAAATTTTATACTGATTATAGGTTATTACAAACAGTACTTTGACAAATTATTCACTTTAAGTGTACATTGAGAATGTCGAAAACATTCTGAAAAATTAATCACTTTCTTAATCTGTCGCTTCACTAACACTGTCAGTATCTGAAGTGTCACTTTCTGATCTACTAAATTCAAACTCTCCATAATGAACAAACGAAGGGAAAAACAAGCCAAATTTTAATATCTTTACAACAGCGCAAACAAATGGCAACTAGAATCTCGTCTTTCACCTTTACTGCAGCTGGCCAATAGAGGGCTTTAAGTAGCCGTAAAACCGACCAAAGTAGAATTCTTGTGCTCTCTTGTGGTCACATTTGTAACTAACTAGACGCAACGAATTTCTCCTGGGTTTAAATTTCTAAACAGAATGTTGTCAAGATAGAAGAGTATTCTCGGACTCTTAAGTGTATGTATAAATGAAAATCCCGATTATTCTTGGGCTTTTAAGTTGAGGGGATAACACTAGAATGCTCGATGGAGTTATTTCGACTTATTTCGACACATTCGAGATCATTTTATTTTCAAACAAATTGTGCGTATCACAATTGAATCCCATGTTATAAGGGTCTATATCTATCACATACATTTATATTCGAAATTATAAATAAGATAACAACGAATTTACCACGTCAAGTTTGTAACACCCGACGTTTCGGCGATGTTGCAACCGCCTTTGCCCAGGATAGACTGAGTTTACCATAGACCTCAGCGGTTGCAACATCGCAGAAACGTCGGGTGTTACAAACTTCACGCGTCAAACAACCGCGATAGTCTTCGATTTCGTATATTGGAAATATATCTAAACGAATTAATTCCAACAAGTAAATATATTAAAAGGAATAAAAAACACGACTGCCGTTACAAAAAGTGAATTTTATTACTTTTTTTTATGAAATATTTGTGTTTTATGTATTAATCCATATAAATACATATATATTTTTGAAATGTACTCAATCAGACCTTTCATTTGACATGATACACGATATATTTAGGTTAATTTATTAACATTTGCTGATTCGGACATTTATACAACTATTTACTTAATATTTGGATAGTTAAGGTACGATATGATACTCGGGATGAAATAACGATTCTAGCAATACCGCAAACTTCTAAATCGAAACGAGCGTTTAGAAGTTATTGTGGAATAAAGATACGGAAAACATACATAGGTAAACTCTGAAAACATAACACTCCTTTTTTGTTGGGCAGTCTTGTAAAAAGTTATAGCCATTCAAATATAGTTTTTTAAATAATATGTATTGCTTAAGGAATTCAAGCCTATAATAAAAAGACATATTTACTATGGAATGCATGAGAAAAGTATGAACTCGAAATATTTAGCGGTGATTCGAATATTAGAAACAAAAGTCAAAAATACACATGACGAGGAAAAACCATATTGGAATAATTTATCACTAGTTTCTTTGTTGGATTCAATTATTCGTTTAGTTATGTTTTTATTCGTCACAAGTAGCTTTATATTATAGTCGGTATAATATGCAGTAGTTATCTTTTGAGTTTGATGCCAGAAATCATATACCCCGTCAACTAGCAACCATGTGAGCTTAACCAGAAGTCCTTATGCCTATCAAAGCCGCGAAGAAAAAAGTTTAAAACGAGAACAAAATGAATCTTGTGGCCCAAGCTGCAGGAAACTTTTCGCTGCCGCACATTTAAAATACGGTATTTCTGGCAGAAAACACGTTTTCAGCAGTAGTTGCTTTGAATTACGTTTAATTAGTTAATTAGACCTTTAAAAGGCACAGTGCCTACAGAAAGAGATGAGAGAAGAGAAGCGGGATGGGTGAAATATTGATATCCTACTAATATTATAAACGCGAAAGTTTGTATATATGTATGGATGTTTGTTACTCTTTCACGCAAAAACTACTGAATGGATTTTGATGAAAATTTACAATAATATAGCTTACACATCAGAATAACACATAGGCTATAATTTATAAAGATATAGCGTGAATCATCTAAAATATAACGATAACTGTCAAGTAAGTAGGAAAAAAAATTTAAGAAATTGACATTCGAAATTTAAATTCTATCCTACTATCCTACTATAATATAATCCTACTAATATTATAAACGCGAAAGTTTGTAAGTATGTATGGATGTTTGTTACTCTTTCACGCAAAAACTACTGAATGGATTTTGATGAAACTATACAATAATATAGCTTACACATCAGAATAACACATAGGCTATAATTTATAAAGATATATAGTTTTCTATCATCATTATCACAATTTTCCATCACCACGCGGGTGTAACGGCTGAGCGCAGCTAGTAATAATATAAACGCGAAAGTTTGTATGTATGTATGGATGTTTGTTACTCTTTCACGCAAAAACTGCTGAATGGATTTTGATGAAACTTTACAATAATATAGCTTACACATCAGAATTACACATAGGCTATAATTTATAAAGATATATGGTTTTCTATCATCATTATCACAATTTTCCATCACCACGCGGGTGAAACCGCTGGGCGCAGCTAGTTATTCATATACTTTATAATTATATTCCCTTTAGTTCTGCAAAGATTCGGAACTTCAAAACTCCAAAACGGCTCATAATTGAGGTAAGTTGTTGTAGTCATTAATATTCCAGATAAATATAAGGATCTTTCCAATGGTAAATACATTATTGTTATTGAAGAGATTGGCCCAGCGCCCATACATTTTTGCTCATTGCCACACCATTGTTAATAAAAGATTTACCCAGTGTCCATACATTTTTGCCCATTATACATTATATCGAGTTTCAAATAAGTAGTTGTGGGTACTGGTTTCCAATCTTCGTATTCTCCTCAATCCATGGGCACATAAAAGGCAAAGAGATCGTAACGCGCCGTTCATAGCCTCGTAACGAATCGAAAGTAAAACGTTCTCGGCAACAAAATGAACACAGTTTGGGTTTTATTGTGTCAAAATGTGACACGTACATTTTTAATAAAGCATCAGGTGCGACCGAGTGTAGCCCAGAAGGCTTCCGCCGACGGTTTGCAAAACGCACTACTGTTGAACTGCGGCATGTGTAAAAGGTGATATATGAATGTGAAGGTGTATCTGAATAGAAAAAGCTTTCTAGTGTCACTATATTTGCAAAATTATTTAATTGATATCGAGTTTAGCTAGATCCCCTACGCAAAATATGTTCGTTTAATATCATAATTACATTACACTATAAACAATTGTCAAAAAATAATCGCCCTTAATTAATATTAATATAAATTGTCACGCTAATTAAACACGCTGGAACGACGAGAATAAATAAATGAAATGCAAACCATTTCGCTGTATAGGTATTGACTATAAAATATTATAACAATGTAATTTCACTCCAAAACGAATTCTTGCGTTATTTGTAACTTGTTAACTAAAAGCTTATTTTTATTTCTGATATTTCTGTATATTATGACGATCACTGACTTTATTGAATAACTTCAGATACGTTTTTAGGGTTTTTAGTTCACGAACCATCGGGAATGTTCACTGGTCGCGGCCATATCATGGCAACCATACCTTGATTTCATTAAGTTTTCGATAACTAACACTTAAGGACTTTCATCATCCCGCGCACCGTGCGAGGTGAGCGCAGAAGACTTAGGACAAAACAATCCATCGTCAAGCTCCGCCACCTGCCCGTCAGAGGCCAACGCCTTACGGCGAGGCACCGAGAAAGGTACCCAGCGGGCAACCTCGCCCCCTGACTACCAGTTTTGGCAGGATATCTCCGTCTGGAATTAACATTCAGGATACCTCCGTCCTCCCGACTGGTTACGGGTCCGAAGTCGTTTACGCGACCTCTACCTGTTGTATTACAGCTGTAATTCAACTGTATGCTGAAGTATGCATACAGTTGAATTACCATTATTTAACTGTATGCTATAGTTATAAAGCTCCCACAATTATATTTCTTTTTGCTTTTGCTTATTTTACTTATTAAGCAATTTGTAATTGGCGCTTCGCGGCTGAAACCACCAGCAGTAATAGTCTAGACGCGCGGAATGCACCGCGACCATTGCGCGGAAGTTGGCTGGTTCCCCGGCGAATATTCCTCGCGGGCTAATATTATTTACTGGGCGTAATGCTGCGAGGAAAGTTTCGCCGTCTTTTTGTTCGCCATTTCAAAGCGGCCATTGGCGAAATGTACGCGCCCGGAGGGCTTTTCAACTCCCCCGGTCCAGCAATAATTTCTTTTGAAAGCGGCGGGTCGACTTTGGCGCGCGCTGAGCTGCTGCATTCGCCGCCACCCGCCAACAGTCCGGCACAAATGATAACATCCCACTGTGGAAAGTATCCAGTAGGTACTTGGCTCCGTCTTAGTAATGTAACAAGGCGATAGATGCCACAACAAAGTTGCTCGATAGCGTTTGGACTCCATGCGAATCTTATTGGGGCGCTTTTAGATGAAATCATTGCTCATATAGCGTATTAGATTGCTCAATGCCTTACTACAATTTGGCAGCTAGGATTTTGCTACGAAACGCAACATATATATGGCACTCATAGTTCTAAAATTTGATTAATCTTCTCTTATGTTAAATATGGCGGTGTTCGTGGTATAACAGCATGGCGATATACTTTAGATGGCGCTCTAAACATGCCTAAACGGTATTCTATCTCGAAATAAAATAATAATATAATAACAAACAAATGTTTAAATCATAGCTCTTACTATTTTACATGCGACATGAGACCTCAGAAAAATATCCGAAATGGGCGCCCACACGAAAAAATAGGCGGGGTCAATTTTGTAGAGTTTGACCAATAAAAATCCAGCGTTGGCGAAGCGTCAAGCGCAGATTCCACTTCCGCTCGGGCCGGCGACCAGGCGCATGCTAAATGTTCTATCGCAGCGCTAGCACAGAATAACTATCTTTACGCAGTGGTGGTATAAGGGTGTTTATGGCAAAGCATATTAACCCCTCTAGACAGTAACGTCCCGAACGTCCCAAAACGGGTACGAGCGCGGCGCGACAAACCGCGCTCTCAGCGAACTGAATTTACACCAAAATCTCAATGCATCCACAGATTATTCAGTCATGCTTCTCGCAGTCTAGAATCCCTAATATAATTGTTTTTATTCTGGGGGCACTTAGTCGAGTGCTGCCATTGCTCGGATCTGTGCTTCTCTCGTACGCTGAAGGTCTGCAACGCTACGGTTTAGATACATTAGAGGACCGGCGAGTAGTATCAGATATGTCGTTTCTACATAAAATTGTTCATACTGGGTTGGACAGTTCATACCTCCTGAGTAGGGTGAGCATACGAGCGCCTTCCCGACTCGCACGTGCTCACTCAAATTTTTACGTACCAAGGTTCAACACTAACTATGGTTCCAATTCGTTATTGCCGCGCGTTATGCATGCATACAATGTATGCTTTAACGATATTGACATATTTAACCATCAGAATAGTCGATCCTTTGTTAAGGAGGTACGTAAAAAGCTGATTATCAGATCGGATTGAATTAGCATGCACAAGCACTCACAAGCACATTCGCACTACAGACACACACACACCCACACACACATACATACACGCACACACACATACAAACACACACATACACACACTCACACATACACGCTCTCCATCACACAAACACACACTACCATCCATACACTCGCACCTAGCGATTTTAACTGTTACTTTTAAATTCTTTTTGGTTTTATTTATTTTGTATTGTTTAGCATATTTTGTAATCCTTATATAGCAAATAATTTAAAACATCATTGGCTTTGTTACTGGTATATATATTATGCTTATATGTATTTTTTTTATGCTGTATGTTTTTAAGAAAAATAAAATAAAATAAAAAAAATATTATGTAGCTTCTCTTTGGATATATGTATGAAAATGAATAAAATGAACTAATAGATTTGGTAAAGCATGTAATAACGTACACAAATGTGTTTACAATTAGATAGGTTTTCGTATTTTGAGATAAAACGTCGATATCGCTGAATAAGTGAGTTTTTTACAGTTCTCCAACATACTAATAATTGTCTAATTCATAATTATCTAATTGTTTTACAAAATGAGGTTTCAATGTTTTATATTTCAAATTGCAATGCGATCATTCTACAGTTCCTCTTTTCATGATCCATCAAGTAGTTTCTTTCTTATGATTGTTTTCCTAAAGTGCTATATTTTTGACCTTCAACTCTCAGAAATGACAGGTGACTGCCATGATTTACACCTGCCGCTTAAGGGGTTAAGCGTAACTCTCAGAGCTCTCTCACGTTTTAATTAATTGTAATCAATTTAGGGCCTAGTGCTGCCTAACGATTAACCAGTCAATATAATGAAATTATAATGAAACACACTCACCGCTTACATTGTAGGAGTAATCGCGCCTAATGTCCAAGAAAATGAGCAACTTTTTTGAGTCCAAATTTTAAATTGGGTCCTTATCGAGGGATTCACTTAGAAACTTTTTTTAATTAATGCTTAACTCATAAAACTAACATTCTTCAGATATGGTCGTTCCCAAGTATCATGTCGCCTTAATTTTGTTTACGTAAAGATGTCATATTTTTTTTGGTATACCTACAGCTTTTGATACGTAATAATTACGCACTTTAATGATTAGATAGGCCGATATGTAGCATTGTATATCTGCCTATTATTTCTGTGACGTAATAGCCTTTATAACAATTCGATAATAATTGAATGTTCTTATTGTTATCGTTGTTTAAATTATTCGGTTTTTTATAATCAATATGCCCTTTATAAAAAAATCATTCATTATCAATTGTATTATAGATGGACAAATAAATTGCTGTTCGTTTCGCCGTCAATGCTTTCAGCGCCTTCTGCATGTCGTCGGCAAAGAAGGGTTGCTAAAACGTACTATGGAGTTGAGCAATCTAATACCTTATATAATCAATGATGAAATGCAGCAGACATTAGGCAACACCGCTATAAACTTTGAATTTTTGCATTAAGATACATACTGATAAAAATGCTCAAACAAGCTAGAAACCTGCCAACAGAACAACAGTATCCAAGCTTCTAGAAGGAAAGACTATCACCGGATAATTTACTGCGATCACATTCTTTACCGCATTTACCTACCTATGGCGAATAACTTGATGAAAATAAAAAAATAACATTCAAAGAAATTATTATATATACATTATTTATGCACAAATATATCCTTAACAATATTCGATGAATATTAAAATATTCGATGCAATACCTTTCTTTAAAAAATATCCCAAAAATCACCCTTTTTTGGTGATCTCAATAGGTGTGCCCGTTAAATAAAAAAGTATGCTTCAAGAAAATTATGCCATACTTGTACAAGATGCAAAATGTTAAAGGCATGCTATACCAGGAAAACGAATACATTATTTATGAACAAATATATCCTCAAAAATATTCGATGAATATTAAAACATTCGATGCAATACTTTTCTTGAAAAATTCCAAAAACCGCCATTTTTAGGCGATCACACTAGGTGTGCCCTTAAGTAAATAAATACTTGATCAAAATGATGCTAAAGTCATTAAGATGTTGCCCAGGAATCTGCCAGTATTTGCAAATGAAAATGCGATACGAACCAAACGGCGCCTATTCGTTAGTCTAGTCAAAAGCCACTTAACAAATAAGTCAAAGGAATCGGTCGGTCATTTGTCACTTTTAGCTAGCAGCAAGAAGATGCAAGGAAAGCGGCGAAACAACTCGCCCTATTCCCTTCACAGCGTCAAAGCAATCTCTGTCATCTGAAGGATTAACATTCAATGAGGTTGTTCGCCTTGTTTACTATTGAAACAGAGGCCCTAATTGCAATTGGCGGATTCGTCGACGCGGTGGCGACGCGGGCGGAGGAGTGTTTGAGGACGCCCGGCTTGCGATGTTTTCAGCTTCAAATATTGACATTCGTTCCCGACAGCGCGCACTCAATCCGATTCGACTACATCAAAGCGCGGTCTATCGCTAATTTTACAAATTACGGTTTTGCGGTGTATTAAAATAGGGCGCCGGTCTTCCTTTTCTATAAGTGCCTGCCAATGTTGGCGTTGTTGTCCAATATCTCTAAATTGAGTAGAGAATCCAGGCATCGTCAGTGGTCCGACGGGAGCTATTTATTTATTTTATTTAATAAGGAAAACCCACAGCATGACATAGTATATAAAATTGTGTATATTCTAAACTATAAAAGCGGACATGTATTTCCTATGAATTACAAACTTATATTTATTTCATTTCAAGTAAATTTTAGTACTTTGTGCCCATTTATTAATACAAAACATAATTAATATTAATTAAGAATTATGTGCCTATGTTCGCTGGGAGAGTCACGAAGACGGTGGGAGCGTGTGTGTGTATAAATGTGTATGTGAGTGAGTGTGTGTGTGTGTGTGTGTGTGTGTGTGTGTGTGTGTGTGTGTATTTGTGTGTGTGTGTGTGTGTGCATTTATGTACGTGCATTTCTATTTATGTAGATGTTTGTGTATATTTATATTGTTTTTTTTATCTTGTATTGTATTTGTATACTATAATGTATTATGTTTTAATATGTAGGTAGTATTTATCATTAGTGCAAAGTGAAGAACATGGCCACATGGACGTGTTCAACTACATGAGGGACAATGATACTTTAAATAAAAAGAAAGAAGAAGAGACTTCAGACAACTAACCAAGATATGGAGATCTACAAAATGTTAATCCGTATGCGAACTAGACTTTAAATGATGATATACACAACTTCTACCTAATACCAAGTTAACGACACAGGCATTGGCCGAAACTAGAACGAGAATACAATAATATACCACTTCAAACGGCAGAAATCAAAAGGAATACAATATGTTACTCTGTAGGGGAACTAGTCTCCAAATGTTGATATAGGTACACAACTCTTATATGACACCAATTTTAGACACAATTAGCGACAGAAACGAGTACGAGAGTACAATAATATAACCAATTTAGGCGGCAGAAATGAACAGGAAATACTGATCTAGAAACAAACAATTAAGACGACAGGAATCAATAATACTGATCCAGAACAACCACAAAGCACCAGTTCACGACTAATATACCACAAAAGCGGAAAAATCATACCACGAAACAACAATAAAGACAATATAATAACCACAAACGATCAATGAAGAAACCGATAATATTTGCATTAATGTTACACTTCAAATAACTCCTTCAAAGAAATCTCGTGCTCAATTCGGATAAGTTCAATCCGGGAAAATACAGACCTGCTATTTAATTTCGTTTACTAAGAAGTGCTCTTAAGGTATTTCTGTAGAGCTGGGCAGGGACTGAATGGCTTTTTTGCGGCATCCTCAAATAAATACATTCACTCTTCCTGCACGAATTCGGCATCAAACATTTTTCTTTGTGGGTGTTAAATGTGTCTTGTGTGTGTCATAAGTGGGTGTCCAGTTCCTCGAAAGTGGATAATTTGCTTGTTGGCGAATCCATCATTCAAGCAATTTTTCGTTCAGATTTATAGTAGTCATGGAATACTATGCCACTCTTGGGGGATATCGTAATCAAATACCATCTAGTCTTTCCTTTTACCACCTGGCGTAGATCTCCATATCTTGGTTAGTTGTCTGAAGTCTCTTCTTCTTTCTTTTTATTTAAAGTATCATTGTCCCTCATGTAGTTGAACACGTCCATGTGGCCATGTTCTTCACTTTGCAATAATGATAAATACTACCTACATATTAAAACATAATACATTATAGTATACATGGCGTAGTTTCAATAGACCGAGGGTGGGTGTGACAACATGCCGAGCCAATTTCGTCCGCTGGGGCTACACAGAGAATCCAATATGCGACCATGGAACGATACAGGATGAAGACTACCTCCTATCCTGCCTACAGTTGTTAATCTCCATCACACACCAGGACCTACAAGACGCGAACGACAAGGCTATCCAGGCTACATTTTTTGAAGAGACGTGTCCTAACCTGGCTCGAACACGTTGACGAATGAAAGAACGTCAAGAAACTTGTAGCAGATTTTGTCATTTTTAGCAATGTAGTAGTAGCATAAGACTTCACGCGTGGGCTAATCAAAAATCATCGGAACTGCGAAAGTTCAACGTGGGGTGTTTGTACGTTTGTTACAGCGTCGCGTGAAGCCCGCGGATATAGCGAAACGCCCGGGGGCGACTTAAGCGGATTACTCAAACCGGAAAATTGGGGCACAAAGCTACACATTATCGCCTCTAGGCCGCGTGCCACGTGCTCAAAGCGATACATCAAAGACGATACAGCATGGCACGGCTGACGGACCACCACCCTGTCATTAAGTTGAATTTTGACGCTGTTTAAAACAGTTAAGCGGCTGTACTTTAATGGCATGAAAGAACAGAAGTAGCGAAGCGTAATCGAGTGAAATTGCCCGATGACAATGCTATCGGTTAAAATGCTCACCTGCTTAGAATACCTCAACCAAGTGAAGTTTAGGTCCTAAATAATAAACTTACATTTTACGAAAGACAGTCATGCGCATGACCTTTACAAAATTTGAATTCATTAACGTCCAAGCTTGAAATTAGAAAAGTAGATAAATCTACATTGCTTCTATGTAAATTATTTTGCTGTCTAACTACGCTGCCTTAAAACTGTTTCAGATTTCTGCGAGCCCTGGAAGACGAATGGTGTTTTTGAAAGTATTTTTTAATTCTTGAAATAAGTGATTCTCGAATGGACAACCTGTGCTTCTCGAATGGAATGACCCTATTAAACCAGCCAAACCTCTCGCGCATCAAATTCCGAATATCATTACATGGGGAGGTAGAAAGATCTCGGCCTAGCGGTGAGAAAAAAAAGGCCTGAGATCTTTATTGTAATTTTTTTTTTTCAACATAATCACCTCGGAACAACACATTTTGATATCTTATCTTCAAAACTTCAATCCAATGGTAATCCTAGTAAGGATCTTTGCCTACGTAGTACTCTTCTTTCATTAGAATGTATATTTTTTCACAGGTTAACAATTTGCGGCGTTGATGATTGTTGATCCAGAAGATTCTAAATTTCACAAACATCCATTTTTAATTGAAGCGGCTTCTCTTTGCTAGGCCAAGAACTTTTCAACGCCCCTGTGTAGAATGAACCTAATATGTGACGTCTAACCCCTAATTTTACTAAATGACCATATTGGTCAATGAAACCAACACTTAAAGACTGAATCTTCTCTTCCACCTTCTAAACCGAGTATCGTGGAATGATCCAAATATACCTACTTCCATACAACCGTACGATGTTAGCGGTCATCTTCCATGTGATCTACTCTCGTATTATCCTTCCCATATATTATTTTTTGGTTCACTGTGGTGGACCGCTCCCAACCGGATATTAGTATCTGCTCCTCAGCGCGGTAGGCGCCGCCGTTAGAGTCGCTCCGGATCTGCATACAAATTGGCCGGTCTCCTGGTCGTCCGGTCCGGTTTCC
The DNA here is from genome assembly GCA_944548615.1 of Micropterix aruncella. Lineage (NCBI taxonomy): Eukaryota > Metazoa > Arthropoda > Insecta > Lepidoptera > Micropterigidae > Micropterix > Micropterix aruncella. The sequence continues at coordinate 2,031,597 of OX155960.1, forward strand.
GGCAATCGATCACACTTCCGATCGCGGGAATTTTGCCCAGTCACTGGGGTGCGTCTCGTATCTTGCTGAATTGATTATCTGCTAACATTTACCGACTCGTTGTTTCTTTCTCGTTGAGGTTAGATGCATATTATCGTTTTAAATCCACATCAAGATTCTTATATCCTTATTTTGGAGGAAATTCAAAAATGTTTTTTAATGTTTCTATATTTCAATCAGTACGAATAGTATCCATTTTTATGTCTTACTGCAGTTGTTCCATTCATGGTCGAGTATAATTATCTCTTACTCAGATGAGATTTCCTGACCTTGTCTTATATTTTTTAATTATTTCGATGAGAGCTGACAATCCTAGCTTGCTAGCTAAGGTATATCTCTGTATGCCTTATAGGTATAATCGAGCTCGTACGCACCATCTATTTGCAGAGCCATTCTCGCGCACCAATCCTAGCAGGTGGCATCTGTTGGCGCGCGCACTTCGCACTTCAATGGGTTCGTTTAAACTGTACCAGATCTTGACACTTTTTGCTTGCCAACATATTTGGTGGTCGCTATTACCAATTATTCCAGATTGTTGTGGGTCTTTTTAAAGGTTGGGTGAGGAGAAGTACTTTTCATGATGGCTTAAATATGTAGATCCAACTATAAGATTTTTTCCAGTTCTCAAAGAATAGCACTGAAATTGTCGTCAATAGCAGAAATTCCTTTTTTGTACCGAAGAGGGGGGGGGGGGCAGTTACCGTTTCTTATTGCTTCAAATAGGCACATACATTCTCTAACCTATTTTATATTCCGGAACCGGTATAGTTGTTCTACTGCAATGGCCTACTGTTTCGATCTTAGTTAGTCTAGTTTGGATGATTTATCCTCTTTGTCTTCCTGAAGTCTGCTTAATTTTTCGCCCGCGTGAAGAGCGGGATAATGAACGCGAAACCTTCCGCTAAATAATATAATATTGGAGGAAGTATTTTTGGTTCGGGTCGTCCGCCCCGTTGGATAAATGTCATAAATCTGCCGTTAATCCTACCCGCGCTGTTTCTCAATTTGAATAATTCATCGAGGTTGGAAGATTCCCTAATAATGCGCCCGAGTGATGGCGCCGGATAATCCCCGAGGTGAGGCGGTCCTGGATCGGAGAGGACCACTGAAAGCGATCTGCCCTATTTAAATAGAGTTTATAGATCGACTCGATAGACAAAAGAGCCAACGGGTCGGTTTAGTTTTTCATAATCAGCCGATAACGATTTCAATTAAATTTGTCCGTCTGCGTAGCAAAGACTGGCGACTTTACCATAGTATATTCAGAGGATTTATGTATTTGTCTTAGAAAGTATTAAATGGTAAAGTAAAGGTCGGCGTCTACTTTAGTTGTGCTGGGCTGTACTACGTTTCCCGGCGATCTGGGTGCCTCTTGAATTTTTGCAACAGCATCACATCGCTATGATACATCATAAATCAACTAGACAAGGTAGCAAATATAATCTTGTATAAAATAGCACCAAAGATACATAGTTTAGTTAAATCAAGAGAACGAATATTATACATCCCTACGTAGAAAAGCATCTGTTTAATCACCTAGACGAGAAAGTAAGAATAACCTTACATAATTGTCATATTAACTACACTGTCAGGGTAAATGAAAACACAAAATAATACAGACAACTTGCCATAAAAGTCACATCAATTATACACTCTGCATTATCTAGTAGTAGATATGGTTATGAAACAAGATATGACAGTCTTAATCATATCACATCTAACAATTTTAACATGTAAATCAGCCAGATACTTTTAACTATAAAATGAATATATTTCAATCAGCTAGACTCTTCACCAGAAAGTGTTCGTTGACGGTGCTTAACACTTTGGCTGGTACTTTTTAACCTGATTTTCGGAAGGAAACTACTCGATGTTGGGTAGTTTGAGTTATCAATCTTTATCAATGTGATGTGCGTCTTTAGCAGCTATAGAATAAGTAGAGTATAAGGTTACAATTTTGGGGAAACATAGCGTCTACCATGTATGTTTTTGTGTAAACACAAACAAAAAGTATATTTAGGGCATTAGGCAGGTAGGGCAATTTTTGCAACTTTGCAGCTACTACAAGTTTGTCGAGACACAACGGCGGTCACAGACGAGGCACAACATTGTAATCGCGCGTAAAAAGTCGTCATAGAATATTTCATCCTAGAAGTAATTCACACAGCTTCGCCTCGAACCGATTTTACGACTTTTCAAACAAACGCTGGCACAGTGACACGCTTATTACTCTATATTACTCCATTGTAATATCCCACAAGCCAACGTCCTCGGCCAAAATCGATACTGCCGATCTTAATCCCGGAGTGTAATAATTCAAATTGCTAATCCCGAAGATGCACGCGTATATATATTCATGATGTCGCGTTCTCATTCCGGGCGAAATGAGGCAACTTCGATAAAGTTATCGTTCCGCGATATGATTTATAGATCGAACTAACTTTTCGATCGCTTTAAACTTACGCGGTAGACTATGCAATGAGGAATCGCGCTTCGTAAAGGTCTCCGCTCACGAGAGCTGGCCTTAATAGAATCGAATAATAATTATTTCAATAGGCATGTTTTTTTAGCTGAATAGTGTTAGCCTCTCTGTTAAGGCGACATGATACCTGGGAACGAGCATATCTGAAGAATTTTAGTTTTATGATTTTTTTGAAAAAATTATTTTTTTTATTTATTTATTCATTTAATTTATCCCTAATATTACATGATTACATTTCCTGTAGTATATTTTACATGATTTAGTCGTACATACAAAATATAGAACCCTGGAAATTTACTAAAGGTGCGGCTTCGGCGGGATTTTATCACCTCACTAGGCAGAGCCTGTATTAAGGTGATATTAAGTAGGTACTGCGTTCATCTGTCGGGTGTATAGGTAATTTCTGTAATGTTGGGAAATCCTACAGTGTAGGTATATTGTATAAATATTATAGTATATATAATATAAGCATTTATTTAAGAAAGCTTCTAAGCAAATCCCTCGATATGAAACCACTTTACAATTTGGACTCAAAAAAGTTGTTCATTGCCTTGGACATTAAGGCTTTAAACTGATTTCGAAAACTGTCAGGCGCGATTACTCTTGCAATGTAAGTGGTGAGTGGGTTTTATTTTAATTTAATTATTTTGACTGGTTAAATCTCTAGCGTCGCGCTCAGCCACATTTTTATTTATGCCCTAAATTAATTAAAATAAATTGAAACGTGAAAGCGCTCCGAGGTTACTTTAAATATGCTTTACCATTAACACCCTTATATCACCACTTTGCAAAGGCAGTTATTCTGTGCTAGCGCTGCGATCGAAAGTTTAGTATGCGCCTGGTAGCTGGCGCGTGCGGACGTAGAATCGGCCTGACGCTTCGTCAACGCTGGATTTTTATTGGTCAAACCCTACAAAATTGACCCCGCCTATTTCTTCGCGAGTCCGCCCATTTCTAATATTTTTCTGAGGTCTCATGTCGCCTTAAACGGTGTTCCTACGATTTGATAATAACATATAATCGATGTTTGTGCACTTTTTTCACTGTTGCTTATCATACACTTGTCCTATTGTTTATATGGTAGATTGGTGATTCAATTGGAGGCAACCTTTTGATCTAATGTGCAACAAAGTCAGCCTTTGCCATCGGCAATATTTCAACATCTAAGCCACATAGATACGGAGACGTTGCTGATGGTATATAGCGATCAGGTCAAATTGATGTTTCGATATGTACTGACGGGGTTAACAGAGGATACAAGTGCGATCTAGATAAAATTCAAAATTAATGCTAAATAGAATTTTGAAACTAATTGTCCCGGATAACATCAATAGGCCGTATAAATCCCAAAGGCGTTTTGAAATACTTTTAACGGTTTCTCCGCCTTTAAAATGTTTGAATATAGGATAATGCTTGAGTTTTTATCAGGTATTACTTTAGAATTACAAGAAACAAGACAAAAGGCGGAAAGCACTATTACACGCTTCACGGAGCGATATGCGTCATTCAACCCTTCCACATAAGCACCCTATATATAATGACCGCGTCGCTCCTGCAGATAATTAATGTATGCTATCAGTCGATACCCATTCAACAGAGTCAACCGCTAGACAGAGCTCTGTACATGGTGCCGCTGCACTGGAAGTAGTGCCCGGACGTTCTGACACGCGCTCTACTATGAAACCATTACTATAACGTGCTACAATCAATGAATACAATAATTTAGCGAATCAAGAAACCATTGTAATATCGCTACTGAAACGCATAAATAAAAAATACTAAAAATAATCATTATCAAATGCTAAGAATAGCAAAATCAAATGCTATTGAAAAACGTGTAACATGTCTATGTTATCGACCAATATATTTGTTCCTTGTATGTATGTGATGCGGCGAGATTATACGGTTTCGGGTCAGCTACTGGGCGGAGACCTTAATTCGGCCTAGGGAACGAACGCTTTCGCTTCGTACTCGAAAACGAAGTTTTTAAATTGAAAACGCGCTTCGAATTTACACTGTTATAATAATTATTGACTTGTGGGCTGAAGCAGGGATCGTTTATACAAGACGAGGAAGTTTATACAATGCTGCATAATAGAAATGTAATGAAAGATAACAACGGAAGACAATAGGATATTTCGGTTTAATATTTAGCACTTTCAAAGCAACATTGGCATAAGCCGCTAATAATCGTTTTTTGATATTTATGTAAAATTATAGCTAAATGTCAATTCTACATAATGGGATACTGAGATATTACAAAAACAAAAAAAAATTGTACTTTTAGAATGAATTACCCAGTGTTGCTTTAATCAGCTTGCATTTAAGTCTTATTTAAGGCATGTATTGCAAAATTGGGATATGCCAATATCTCGGTAATGATTAATGGCCGATTTCTATATGAGACCTGTGAGTAAAAGTAAAATTTCGGCTGTTATTGGGTAGATGGGGGGGGGGGGGGGTTATCGATAGAATGATAGAAGAGTCACCAGGGGCTTCCCGGTCGTCATTAGGATGCTGACACCAGGCTGTCACCTGTATGCTGACAGAAAATAACGATGAAAGCTACAGTTTCTTGTTATTTTTAAATTTTAGGCCATTCATATAGAGATTTTTACAGCATCAGGCGAATTAAAATTAATTGTGTAAAATTACTGTTTTTCCATAGATATTATTCAATTTCATTCATATAAGAACCCTTGTGCTATTTTAAAAATATAAACATGAAAATGTAAACACAACAGTAGGTACCTACTATATTTATATATTTGATTAGCTTAATGTAAACGTAATCGTAAACGAGTTCGATTATCTCGATTAGAACTATGATTTTGTAATTATACCTGTGTTGCTCTGACGTAGCGATATTGCCACCTGTGAGTAAAAGTAAAATTTCGGCTGTTATTGGGTAGATGGGGGGGGGGGGGGGGGGTTATCGATAGAATGATAGAAGAGTCACCAGGGGCTTCCCGGTCGTCATTAGGATGCTGATACCAGGCTGTCACCTGTATGCTGACAGAAAATAACGATGAAAGCTACAGTTTCTTGTTATTTTTAAATTTTAGGCCATTCATATAGAGATTTTTACAGCATCAGGCGAATTAAAATTAATTGTGTAAAATTACTGTTTTTCCATAGATATTATTCAATTTCATTCATATAAGAACCCTTGTGCTATTTTAAAAATATAAACATGAAAATGTAAACACAACAGTAGGTACCTACTATATTTATATATTTGATTAGCTTAATGTAAACGTAATCGTAAACGAGTTCGATTATCTCGATTAGAACTATGATTTTGTAATTATACCTGTATTGCTCTGACGTAGCGATATTGCCACGAAACTTGCAGTAAGTAAGGTGAAGCGTACAAAGCAGATTTATAATTCTGTTGGATGTTGCTGCGAGGAGTCTAACAGGCACGAGATAATAAACGATGGGGGATCATAATAAATTATAAAGTATATTATATTAGGTATATATTATTAGAACATTCACTTTGTACACGAAAAGACTTCAACCTTTCAACAGGTCATATAGTTCAATTTCGTAATATATTGTTAGGATTTATGTCTATAGCAAGAGACCAAGTTTGATATTTCGAAAGACCTGAGCGAGCTGCGCAATGCTAAAATAACAGTTTTATTTAATTTTTTTGTTTTTTGTTCATCAGTCTACATATATATCCGACAGAAACAGTTTTTGTTTTATTTTTTAAGCAGATTAAATTTGCTCCAACTTAAATCAAAATCGTGCTTCATATGTCCAGAAGTTTCCTCTTCAAAAAATTGCGTTTTCATTGGCCGCCTCCTCGGAAATCACCGAAACAATGCAACCAATTATATTTTTTTCCATAGATGACATAACCTAAGACAATTTTCGTTTTTTTTAATTCTAATTTCGAAGGATCTATTAGGCATTCTTTTGAACTAAATTTAAAGATAAATACATTGACTAGATAATAATTGACTACCCTATAATCTCATGCGATTAGTACTTTACTATTTCCAATATTTGCAGCGTTGCCAACTAGAGCATGTTCAAATTAGCATATAAATAAATACAAACGGAGCTGCCATGGAATTCACCGACCGGAGTCGGGCCCATCATAATACTATTTTTTACACTTCTGGGGGGTGAGCAGTGGATTCCGGACTTACGAACCGGCTGTGGTAGGTTTAGGACAGCTGTCTTGCCACATGTGAGCGTTCACCTTGCCACCCATTCACTCCCCCTTCGAAGCCATAGAATTTGAGATGCGCAAATCGCAGTTTTAGATAATTTTTCTAAGAAAGAGTTGATTATTTTTCTGGAAAGGCCAAGATCTTTAAAGAGGTGAAATAGAGATTTAGCTGGCAGGCCACGAGCGCCAACTTCCACCGCGTGAAGGTGAACAGTGAAGCCGTTCCGGGTTACGGCATTTGCGAGATCATGGTATTTATTTAATTTGTACTCGTGGTCTTTTGGGATATTTGATTCCCATGGAACAGTTAATTCTACAATAAGAGCCACCTTCCGAGATAGAGAGTAAAGAGTTATATCTGGACGGAGGGCTGTGCATCCGAGACTTTCAGGGAATTTATACTGCTTAGAGACCGAATCAACCTCCAGAATCCAATCTGTAGCTTTCTCGATTATTGAGAAAGGTTTTGTAGTTAAATGTTTTTTGCCTTTAGAGCCATCCCGCACAAACTGTATTGGGGGTTTGGAGGATACTGTCAAACCCTTGTTGGCACGAGCCACTGAGAGACTAATTACCTCGCGAATAACAGCGAGAACTTTGTCATGGCGGTAAGTGTACCGTCCTTGATCTAAGGCCACCTTGCAGCCAGCTAGAATGTGTCTAGCTGTGCAAGGGGTATTGCTACAGAGGGGACAAGAACTATCCTCGGCAAAGCTCCAACGAGCGAGGTTACTGGGGTCTGGAAGTGTATGCTGAAAGGCATTCAAATAAAATTTCAGCATCTCTGGCGTCCAGTCATAGAGCATTACCTTCCAGTGCATTGGAGGCGGAATGCAAAAGTCCCCAATTGTTGTCCAATCATTCTGGCATTGAAGGCCAATAGCATGAGCCATACTCTTGCTGTCGTAATCTCCCCGCAAAAGAGACTTCTTCAAGTCCACGTCGCTCGTGGTTGTACTGCCATACCCCAGACCAGTGCCATTCTGGCTGATTCCAGTAAGGAACTTTTTGTGGAAGTCTACGCGGGCTTGTAGATCATTTGAATCACTACGGCCACTTATTACGTGCTTCGATATTGCCGGATCTTTGGAATTGCACAGAATCGAATTTTTGGTTATTCTGGAGTTGGCGTAGAGCAGAGAGGGCAGTTTAAGCGCTAGCCCAAAATTTTGTTTGGACCTGAAGAGAGTCGAGGGGTCAGCTGGTTTGGCTAAGGACAGCCAGGATTTTAAACTAGCTGTCACCAGCGCATCTAGACGGGACAGTTGGGTTTTGGTAAAATCGTAAATAAGAAAGGGCCATGACAAATGTGACGTTAGATAATTGTCATAGATCCAGGCCTTACGAGGGCCAGAAATTAGCAAGGCATCTATTTTCGCCAGGCAACTTTTGAAATGCTCTATAACATGATCGCCCGAGACGTCTTTTCCCTGATGGGTGATTTTTCTGCCGAGGAATTTGAAATGATTGTTTGGGTCTATAAGGGAGATTCTTTATGCAATTAAATTCTCCGTAATTCCCCATACAATTAACCAGATTTCTCCAGATATTCTTCACCTCATCAAATAATCATTAAATATTTACACATATAATATTTTACACATCAAATAATCAATAAATATTTGTTTCCAATATTAAAAAACCATTTGTAGATAAGATATTTTTGAAATCCGTATTTTTATTACAGTTTTTTTATATCATTTTTTTCTACTTTTTTACCGTCCTCAGATATGTGAATAAGTAGGTATTAAGGCAGGAACATAAACTTTATACATATTATTATTAAATTTGTTACAGACGAAAATAAAGACAAAATCCTAATTGTAATTCATAAAATATAACTTTACAAGACGAACATAAGTACTTAACCTACTTATAAATAAAGTCTTGTAATAATGTTAAAACTACTCACATAAAATGAACAATTTATATAAAAAAATATTTAAATATTTTGGAATGTTAGCTCTTAACATTTCTTTTGTAGGATCAACAGGAAGGCAGTCTGAACCTCTCGATATATCATATTTATGTAGCTATTATAGTGACCGTATTCAGTTTACTTGTGTTTTTTGCCCTTTTTTATTCAAATTTCTGAACACTGGTTCTCAGGCACATTCGAAAAATGAAGAGACCATAGGGTGCCTATTGCAAACCGCAAATTTGCAAAGAAGGGATTGACACATTTATTACCTTTTGCCTATTACTTTGAACATTTTTCTCTTTGGGCGCAGGTTTTTCGCAATCTAAATGAAGACTGTTAAAATTTAAAGCGCGTGAACTTTGTGAAATTGGGAAATTGGTAAAGTACGTTGTCTTCATATAAAATTGCTAGAAAACGTCAGTATCAACAACATTAATTACTACAAATATAGGATCACTGTAATAGAATTATTTACTATATCCATCGCAAGTACGGGGTTGGGGCAAAAGTCGCGCAACCCAAAATTTAAACGCGTAGCAAAAAAAACTGAATTCGAAATCGCGCAGGTGGAAATACCAATTGCTCTTCATCGAAACGAAAGTGGGCGGAACTCGCCAGTCCACGCGAATCGTTCTCTGCGGATGTTTATGTGCTGAATGATCTATGTTCAAAAATGCTCAAACGTCACCGAATTTTCGTTGTCCGTATTTATTTTCACACAAACTTTTACCGCCTAAAATGAATTTCAAACTGAATTTCCCGGAGTACCGGTGCCAAACAATTGAACAATAAAACGTCTCGTGGATAAATTTAATGAAGTGGGGAATATGGCCGAAATATGGTTAATCGTATAGAGCGCTGGCACTAAGAGAGGGGGTCATTTTCAATATTATAATGTTTTCGAGTCAAAATAGACTTGTTTCGATTTGTTTTTCAATTTTTGACGAACTGGGTTGCGCGAATTTTGCCCCATCCTAGTACATGATGGGGCAAACGTCGTGCAGCCCAGTTCGTCAAAAATTTAAAAACAAACCGTAATGAATTAATTTTGACTAGAAAACATACAAAAACATCAAAAAGTTACGATAAATGTTGAAAATGCCCCCACTCTGTCGGCGACATCGCTCTGTACGATAAACCACATTTCGGCCACATTCTTCACATCATTGCATTTATCCACCAGCCGCTTTATTATATAACTGCTGAGTTGACTTCTAAAAAAAGTGCGTTTACATCGTATTTCCGACCGTGCAATTAATAATAATAATTTTATTAATTCAAAAACATACATTTACAATTGTATTAATTGCAGAATCTGCCTAACTAGGCCATAGCCCGTACCAAGAAAGACTCTATGTATGGCTAAGATTTATTCATGTGCACACAGTATTAAAATGAAACATACAAAATATGATAAAATATAAAACAGATAAGCGAATTCAAATTAAACTTATAATTATATTTACAAATATTGATATAGCATGGTCATGGAAATAAATAATAATATAAAATGTCGTAATATGAAGTTTGTAGAACAAATAAATAAATAGTATTAAATATAAAGTGTAATGCAATGTATGACAATAACAATAATGCAGACCTTTACTTTAAAATATGACTTATTACCTTTTCCACCTCATTTCTACCAAGTTAAGGTAAATGTTGTGTAGTTTTAAATTTTAATTGGATTGACTTAGTACATATGTTGGCATGTTTTTATAGATTCTTTTGGATTGTTATAAATTTTGGGCCCTATAAAGCCAAAGTGTTTTTGGGCGAAGGATTTTCAGGTTTTCTGTACAATGTGTTTACAGGTTGTGGCGCTCCTCGTTGAAATTTTATGCTCGGTTTTAACGTGAATATCTTTACTTTTTAGGTAGATAAGAAATGGTGTTTTTGCATATACCTGCCTGATGTCTTATAATTATTCAGTTAGAGTTATTAAAGACATGTTTTTTAACATTACATAATATATACTATGTAAATTAAAAAGTACGTTTTTATAAACTCTATCTGAATAATTCGGTATGTTTACGTCTTTTTAAGATTTTGTAAGCTTTCCACACCTCGCAGTAGCCTAAAAAGGTACGTTCGATAATACGATATGAACGTACTTTTTCCAGACGTCACCTCAACAGTTCTATTCCAGATGAACCGCATCAATAGCTAAAGGTAAACACGTAACTATAGGGTGAGTTTTTAATTAGTGACATTCTTAAAGTGGGTGAATCAGTACGATCAAGTAAGCAACTTTTAAGTAAACTTTTTAAAGAATTTGAAAAGCTTGACTGATAAATAAAAGTTTGACATGCGATGAGCGCGCTGCGGCATCTAACAATAGGTAAAATCGCGAATGAACTTTATTCGCGATATTGTACCTACCGCTAGATGGCGCAACGGAACTATACTAATTTGCAAAACATTTTTTTTTCAAATTTAAAAGATTTTTTTTTTGTGTTATTCCTAAAAAAACAAAAGTTGCTTATTTGCTCTTACTTATTTACCCATTTCAAGGTGTCACTAATTAAAAACTCATTCTGTATACTTAAATGTAATAATATCCACTTCAATATGATATTATTATATTGTTTTCCCTTCTCGATTAAATGACAATGGAGCTAGGGCGAGCGGCAGCTGAGGAGTGATAATTCTCCCGGTTGCTGACGCTTTTTTCGAGTCTCGCCTGTCTGGTTTTCGCTTTGCTCAAATTAACGTATGATGGAACGTGACCGCCCGCTGGAATGACCCATGGCGGTTGCTGCGATTTCAACTACTACGCTCCTGGAATGCAGCGTTGCCAAGTCAACCACTAGTGGCTAGCTAAATAGGTTGTTTTCAAGGATTCTTCTTATCAGTCCCTAGTGTCATTTATTTATTTATTTAAAGTAAAGCACAAGATATACACATTACTGCAGCATTACAAAATATTCGTTCTTGGACCAGTAGCAAACAAGTAAATATATTGAAAAGAATAGAAAACACAACTGCCATTACAGAAAGCGAACTATTGTATTTATAATTATTTTTATTATGGCTTTTCTATGAAATATTTGTGGTTTATATATTTATCCATATAGATAGATATGTATTTCCGAAATATACTCAATCAGACCTTGATTTGACACTAAATACGATATATTTATGTAAATTTATTGACCTTTGGACATTTAGACAACTACTTCTTTAATATTTGGACAGTTAAGGTACCCTATGACACTCGGGTTGACATAACGATTCTAACAATACCACACATTTCTAAATCAGCTCAAGCGTTTAGAATTTAAATTAAGGATGGAATTAAGAAACGTAAAACATACAAGGATGAACACTGAACACATTACACTCCTTTTTTGTTGGGAGGTCGTGTAAAAAAAAGTATTAGAGTTAGCAGATATTAAGCCATCTAGTTGTTATTTGATATTTGTCTTAGTTTTAACCTCATTCTATTGAAATATCTTATGTATATCTTGATACAAAATCGCAAGTGACTTATCTTCTAACGAGGCAGTCATGATATTATGGTGGGTGTGTGATCCATCCCATATATAGAGACATCGACCACAACCTCTCTCCACACACTAACGTGTGGTCCTGACACACTGATCCTGTATAATTCCTAAAAGTACCTAGATATTACGTGAACGATCATTCGACTCTCCATTTCCTCATATTTAGAAACATGCTTTTTTTCCTTATTAGACATTTGACAACAATGAATAAACATTTACAATTTATAGGATAGATTACATCACACATCCTAATAATAATATTATCAACTTGACACTTTTGCCGCTTTTAATGGATTCAGCCAGAAATGATATGAATATAAAAAGTTAAAATCGAAATGGTTATTTTACGTTTGTAACCTTCCCCGTTCGCTACGCAATATTTATTATAATACAGGGCTTGGTCTATCCGGCTACGACTGGCAGCGCCGAGGCTCCGGCTGCTACGCGGCCATCGTAGCGGCTCAGTAACGTAGACGACAGCGGCCGGCGTAGACGCGCCGCCGGGCCGCAGTCGTAGACCCTCAGAGTCGTAGACCGAGCGCAGTATGGAAAGACGCCGCGAGTTTGTGATCTTGTGTGATCGTGCTGAGTGCAGTGCGGCCTGATGGCCTACGAGAATATGTGCTTCTGGATGGTGGAGAGCATCTACAACCTTCGTGGCTGCAGAAAAGTACTGCTCAAATCACAAACCCGAGGATATGAGTTTTGAGTCTCGCTTTAAATTTTGCTTCAGTTGTATATACGTGTAATTTTATATAGTAAACTGTTCTACGACAGTATACCTCGGTGGTCGGGGTTAAAAATATTTATTTATTTAATTAATTAAACATTGCGCAATTAATTATTATACTAGTTATATCCATGTGAAATGAATCCACATAAAAATAACCAAAATACCTTAGTCAAAATCACAAAACGCATAGCTTGTAGTTTCTAAAATACGCTATGCAATGTGACTGATTTTTTCGAAATATATGTAGAATTTTAAAATGGCAGCTGTGTAGGTAAAATAAAAAGTTTTTCTTTATATAGTTTACCTATTTACTTATTCATCTCTTAAAATATATTTTTGGTATGACAGTGTTAGCAAGTATATATAAACCTTTAGGCTATGTCTAGGTGTCTTGAACTCTGCCTTATGCTAAGTCGAAAGTACACAATGGAGGTAGTTTAAACTTTGACTGACATTGAACACTCCAACGTCTATCTTTCCCTGAAATTAAAACAAAACTTTGACGAGTTGCACGTGACACTTTAGACATTTCGAGAATAGGCCGCGTTCTCGGAAGTATCCCCTCGACTTACCAAGTTCTCGCGTGTTAGCGAACAAGTTGCGTGCTCGTTTGCTGCGGTCTCGAATTCATTTGCCATTTTTTCCCCTGTCCGCTTGTTAAATCGCGCATTAATTGTGTGTTTTACGATACTTGAGAGCCATAGAAGTCCTTTCGTTACAACGTATACACCAGTTCGCGATGATTACTCACTTAATGTTTTTTTTTTATAAATACAGAGTGAGAACTTGTCAGTGAAGACCAATAGCTAAATGCTCCGATTCTTGAATCATCATGTTATTATAATAATTTTAATTATGAAGAAAATAAAACATCATAATAGTTGTAAATAGTAAAAAGTCATATTATATAGATTAATGTCCGAACTTTAAAATATGTGCATGTATGATAGTTACGATATTAAAAAGAAAATAATAATTAGGTAAATAAATCAATGGAATATTATAATATAGATTAACAAAATACGTAACAATAAAGCAGAATTATTAATAATCATGGAATCAAGTAATAATAAAAAACCAACATAAAAATATCAGAAAAAATTAAAGAGTCAGAGACGATCGAATTAGAATACAAGATAAATAATTAGAGTAAAAGAATGTGAAATATAGAAATAGAAATAAAATTCAAGTAATGGATTTGTGTGGAGAGTATGGATTCTTTTTGAAAAACCTTTGTACTATATAATGGATTTCTTAATCATTGTTCAACAAACAACACAAACATAACGTTCATACTTACTAGAGGTCTGTTGTCTGTAAGATTTTCACTTTCTCGTGGGTCTATGACCTTGACCGTTAGTAAATTAAATATGTAATATCGGCTGGGTAACTTATATTTTAGAAAACAGGGAAGGCAAAAGTAAAAAAAAGTAATTTTCACATTTTCCCTGGTTACTGCCCAGTGATTTACCATTTATAAAACCCATTTTTCTCTGTTCGGCTTCGCACGGGGTGTTTTAAATATTTTTGGTCAGGATAATCTTACAAATGCGAATAAATGTTCATCGATTTCTTGCCAACACTTTGCATATTTTAATTAAAGAATAGGAATATTGGTTAACTTATTTATTAAGGCTTTTTGTCTTAACATTTGCGCTATTCCAATTATTTTATCGTTTTTCGAGAGAGCGTTTAATAACGTTTCTCTGTATACTATAATATATTAGCCGTTTTAGCTCCTGATTCCAACACCTAAGTTACGTCCTAAACGTCTTACGCGACAGGGCCACGATAAGTTGTCCATGAGAGAAACATTCACAACATGTGCTGTTTTTCGCTGTCTTGAATTGCTGCACAGATGTCATCCCTCTTTGACTATTTCATTCATCTAATGACATTTGGTCTAGGTACTAAGTATTTCCATTATGTAGATTATATTATGACCCACAATCGAAATTTACTTTTAATTTTTATTAATAGTACACATTTAATACCTATAAATATCATCTATTTTTGAAATTTGATAATGATGCTGTTCAAGACTGGTATTCTATCCGTATGTAATCCATACATTACTAAGATAAACTGGTATTGACACATCGGAGAACGGTTTATCTGTCAATTTGACAAGGATATATGTAAATGTAAATATATAAAATATTGTTCGACTTCTCGACTGAGATGAAATGGGTTATATTTGGTAAGAAATATAAAAAAATTGTGAGAATATGGGATCAGACAAAGCATTTTTGATTTTTTTACTGCCACCGTGTAATTCTCATGGTATTTAGGAGTTGTATAAGATACGACTTCAATGAAAGTGCGCTTTAGACCTTTATGTACCTATCCGTATGTAAATGAAACTTAAATTTTCATACTAATATACATTCTCTGAGGACGGTGTATATCGCATACGTACGCAGCCCGATTGATTGAATGTTTCTAACATTTGGTCTCCCCAGTATGCCACATACAAGCTGAGGATTGAGCGTATTTAAAAAGCAGTTTATACATCATCTAAATTTCCGCTCCTTTTCCTACGACTAGTCAAACGCTGAAGGACTGCTATGCTATTATTTAGAGATATTGCAGGACCGGCGAGTAGCATCAGAATAGTCGTTTTTTACATAAAATAGTTCATTTTGGGTTGGACAGTCCATATTTCTTGAGTAGGGTGAGCACACAAGCTTCTTCCCAACCTATGGTGCCAATTCGTTATTGCCACCTGCTATGCATGCTACAATGTTACTTATTTTTATTTTATTTTATTTAATACTTTTATAACGAAAGGTAGTTACATTGTTACCGAAGTAAATAACTTATACATTGTAAATAACAAGCACAGATTGACACGGTTTACGTAACAAATTGCGCTGTGCACATCTAACGAGGCTTCTCAGGCCTGTAACTAGATGCACATTGTGCAGATGGTGTAAAAACAGGAATAATAGTATTAAACTAATATAATTAAAAAAGAAAGTAAAATATGTAGGCTTTATCGATTTTGACATTTTTAACGACGAATATGGTTGGTCCATCGTTAAGAAGGTACGTGAGAAGCTGGAGATCAGATTGGGACGAGATAGCATCTCGCATTGCCACATGCACATGCGTGCACTCACATGCTCATACGCCTTACAGATACACACACACACGCTCTCCATCACAAAAACACACACCAGCACCTACATACGAACACATAGCGATCTTACCTCTAAATTTAAAATTATTTTTTGTTTTATTTGTATTGTTTATCATATTTTGTATTCCTTTTATTATGTAAATGTTTTTTATTGATTTTGCTATGCCTAGTTATATGTTATGTTTATATTTTATTATTTATACTGTATATTTTTAATAAAATCAAATATAAAGAATTTTAATCTAAAAATGTAAATAAAATAAAAATTTCGTATTATTGATGAGATTTTAGACTATTAATTGATGTCTTTCAGGTTTACATGGTTTCGACCCTTAATTGTAATCCACTAGGACGCTAGTAAATGTCCGTAGCGCCAGTAAATGAATATCCGTTATGTTTCATTTTAATTCAGTCTTCTTTCCGGTGTTTCGTTTCTTTCTTTTCCATTCGCTCTCCTCTCGTCTCGCCGTGCCTTGTGCCGCCTTTCAGAGTAATTCACATCGCCCGGCAGCGGCATCTGTAGCGCTGAACGTAAGGACGTCTATACATGCTCCTGTCGTTATGTCTGCCACTCATTTTCTACGGAAATTTATCCCGTTCCCCTGCTTTCTCGTCATTTAATTAGACCGTATCTTCCCTTTCAATTCAGTCATGTGCGCTGCCTACGTTTGGACTACGCTGAATACACTCTTTAAGTGGTTTGCCTTAATTCAAGTATAGGCTTATGCGTCATTGAATATTTTTAATTATATATGAAGAGTGGAGATATGTAATGGGCCAAGAGACAAAAAATACAATTTTGGTTTTATTGTGAAAATCTGGTCTTAGCAGCAAGGCCCATATCCTGTAAAATGGGCCAATTGATAGTCGCATCGGAAATAGTTAAGAAAAATTCCGCAATATATTGTGCGCGCCAAGTTCAGCGATGAGTTTCTTATATAGTGGGCTATGTACATTTCATGCGTCAACGTAATCATTCTGCGGTTGCTTGTGTGTTAGCTGGTGCTATGGGTGTTCTTGGTTCTTTTAGTGATTTTACTTCGTTATTGTAGTATTGTTTCTGAGTGTTTGTTTTTGAAAACTTAACATTTATAATGAATGATACCGAGGAGCCTAAAATAACTGACTGCAGGCGAAGCCTACAAAACCAAACAAACAAGTAGAACCCAAAAAACCTCCATCTGAGCAAGTGAGAATTGCAAATTTCTTCCTTTTTATCCTGTATATTGCAGTTCTTAGGTTTTTCAGTAGTCCCTATAGTTGTTAGCAGTAAAATAACAAAGTGCTTAAAAATACGTGCAGTAGTTTTGAGGTACCCCACTAGGCTTTTTTATTAATCCTGTTCCTAGCTGTAGCGTTTTCAATACTGTAACGTAAGGTTGTATTAATTGTTGTATAAAATAATGCAGTAAAGATATAAAATGGACCGAGTGTTTGCATTGTTTCAGCAATCATAACATTCGGTCTTTTTTTTAAGTTCTCTGCAAGTGCAAGTACAACTGCAAGAATCTAAACACAAACACACATTGAAGATGTTTCTTCACATCTACGAAATAAGGGATTTAAAAGTGCAAAACACATATCTAATGGGACTCATAAATCTTCAACCTATCAACCGCCGCCGAAAAGGTTTCGATGCAAATACCAGCCATAAGTAAACTTTTGTGTCGTTTAGTATTCCAAATGGATGATTATAAGAATGTGTAAAAATACTTATATAGATGTATTTGGAATTATTAAAAGGCGAATTGAAACGCTTATCGGTTATTTTTAAGTGGATGAAGTAGCAGTCACTGAAAAAGAGGCAATAAAGGTAGAAATAAAAATGACACCGACGAAGATGTCAAAAGAATTGCTGATCATGTAAACACCTTATTTTTAAATAAATGATTTGATTGAGAATATTTCGACACTAGTATTCATCTCGATGACAGAAACGACATTTCTTTCATCGAGAAATGTCATCGATATGTCGATATGTCATCATAGAGTGCAACTTAATTAATTTATTTATTTTATTTATTTAAGAATTAATTACTATAAAAATTGTTTTTGCTCATAAAAATAACAGGAACCGAATGGCAAAACCTTAACCTTTTGCTTATTTGATTCTGTCACCCAAGAAGGACTAGCCCGTTCTAGGATGGACATGACTCTAATTTTACAATAAATTATGTAAAAGTTTTATTAAAATGCTCTTAAAACTAAATTGCCCTAAAATATGATCCTCAGAAAAAAAACAATCAAATAGAGCGAGACAATTAGAAAATTTACATAAAACTAAAGTAAAGAGTAAGATAAATCTATAATACAAAAAATAAAAAGTCAATAAATAATATTTAATATAATGTTAAGAAATATAAAAATATTATAAAATAAAGTACTGTAAATTCATTGTCAAAACAATATACCTATAACAACAAAATGAATTGGTAATTAGTTGAATGATAAAATATATTCAACATGCATACTATTTAAAAATATATTAATAATTTGTGCACCTAAGTTTTATTAAACTATAATTTCTAACATTTGATGTATGGTTAGTCTGTCATGACTTTATTTTATTTTTGAATACCCTAATTGTCAAATTCATTTTTATTTCCATATTGATCACATTGTAAAATCTCGGCGTAATGAAAGAGTAATGTCTTTGTCCAAATGATGTTTTCATCCTGGGTATTATTAAGCTATTTTCTAAAACTTGTCTTGTTGGTCTTCGGTTCTGAATTATTCCTAAATTTGAATTATTGTCCAAAAATAGCTTTAAGAGGGAAGTTTTTAAAAAAAGTTGCCTACAATCAAGGACTTTAGCTTCCACATACAGTTCGTTTGCTGGGATGGCGATATGGTCTGCGGAGAATAATTCTGAGTATAAATTTCTGCGCAACTTGCAATGGCTCTAGCAGGGTTTTACCACAACCACCCCATCCAATTATGCCGTAAGTAATTAGCGATTCACGTAAAGAATTAGTCTAGCATTTTTAGTTTCAGCATTGTTATCGGTAAAAATATTGTTTTCCTTGTATAATAGTGTTAGAGACTATACTCTGTTCGTGTTTTGTTTAGGACAGCGATAGCAGGCTAGAACGAGTCCATCGCCCAATCCGGTGATTCGCTTACGGCTCACCTTTGGTGCAAAAATGCGAGAGTCTATACCCCAGTTAAAATTGTTCGGAAGCGCGGCCCTCTCTCGACCCGTTTTGTTTGATATCGCCGTCGCTGGCGAGTTTTTGCGCCGGCCATTATTTTTCGATATTTTCGATGGTAACGCGAATCTGATAAAGCGCTATCTTGTTATTTATTATTGAAAACCGACAGAGAGGGTGAGAGGGAGAGAGGGAGAGAGAGAGAGAGAATCCAATTTTGCAATCGGGTCGCGCGCTCGCTTTTCCCAGTCCCGTGAACATCGCGCAAATGGAAATGCTACGCTTCTGTGAAACTCCTTTAACTCTTATAGCAATCTAAAACATGAAAACCTAGCGCCTGGAACCTAGTGCAGTGAGGGCTGGTCATCCTTTTAACGTGTAAGAAATAAATAATTTTGAAATGTCATTATGAGAAACCCTATCTTGTACATAAGACATTAAAAAAAATATGAGAATTTCGAGACAGATTTTTTAAACAATGTTTTTCTAATATTACTCTGTACAGGTGGTAAGCCTACTTTCTAGGTGGCTTATTACAGAAGGCAGGGAAAACATCAATGGAATGTTGAATATTGTATATTAATTTTTGGTATATTAATTTTTCGCATTATTCTTCAATTTTAGACATATATTTTTACTTTCTAACATATATTTTTACTTTTACTCTACTTAATAATTATTATCAAAGTAATAGAACTTAAATTTTTTTTTTTTTTTTTATATAATAATTATTTAGTAATGTGATTAGATACATCTAAACAATATTTTATAAAGTCTGCCTTAGAACAGGCCCTGGCCTAGTTAGGCGACTTTTATTCATTACTCTATCTCCTCAAGAATCAGTTTTTTGCTAACGTCTCATATATATATATATATATATATATATATATATATATATATATATATATATATATATATATATATATATATATATATATATATATATATATATATATATATATATATATATATATATATATATATATATATATATATATATATATATATATATATATATATATATATATATATATATATATATATATATATATATATATATATATATATATACAACATGATATGGTAAACTGTACAAACGAACTTGCGTAATACTATAAATAAATAAATAAAATAAACACTTTTTATGGACGCACCGATATGCGCAGGAATTCGCCGGATATATAGAAATCCTATATTATATATTTTTAAACTACCCTCTTTGTGATAACATTTTTCAAATTTTCTACACAACTGTTTAGGGTGTCCCAACACTCAAGGTTCTGCGGAGAATTTTGAAAAAGGCTAGTTCCCCAGGGAAGTGTGTTAGGGTCAATTCTTTTTCTATTCTACATTAATGACCTTACTAATGTGGCATTGCATGGAGGAAAGGCACTACTGTTCGCTGATGATACCGCTCCAGGTTTTTGTCAGAAAACATGGCCGGTTTAAGATATTTTACTTAAAAAGTAAAAAAAACACGTATTCGAAGGGTTTGCTAATATCAACCACTAAGGGGGTAAAGTAGGGGGTTATGCTTTTAAAAACCTGATCGTTTAGAAATTTAGTTGGCATATTCTTCTGTGAAAGTTAAGGGAAAAATCACAAAATTTCGGTTGTTTTTTTTTTAAATATAGAATATTGACCTACATAACTCACTGCCTAATCAATCAACTGATAATTAGTTTCATTTATTCGCCTATATAAACATGAATAAAAGACGATTTTTCTATTTTTCGAAAGTCGACTCCTAATAGGCCTAAACGGGATAATTAATTTTAGATTGCCAAAAGCATATATTCGTAGCGGTTTAAGATACGACTTCAATATTCAGGGTAATTATTCTACTTAGAAAATGAACTACTTAGAAACGCGTATTTGAAGGTTATTCTAATACAAGTATCAATCGCTAAGGGGGCAAAATAGGAGGGTAATGTTTTTAAAAAGCTGATCATTTAGAAATTTAATTGAAATATTCTTCTGTGGAAGTAAAGGGATACGTCTTGAAGGGCTAAAAGAGAAAAAACACATCTAACGTGGTGAAACGGGGAGACTTAAGTGTTCGAGGATTTATATTGTCAATGGTCATTCCGTTAACCTCGCAGGGCCTTTCAACTGTCCCTGATGACGCTATTTTTGATACTTTTAATTTCAATAATACACCATTTAAACAAAAAAAACCCTACTCCATTTTTTTATAAGTGTGACAGCCATGTCATGGTGAAACTTAGAATGGGCTATCATAATTGAATGCGTATACAAAATTTCGTGTCTGTGCTGTTGACCGTTTAGGAGTTCCCTCGTTGGAAGACAACCCTGGGTGTCACATTTCCGCCTTGGTGAGACTTAGAATGGGCTACGTAATTGAATGCTTATACAAAATTTCATGTCTGTGCTATTGACTGTTGAGGAGTCCCCTCGTCGGGAACCAAGCCTGGGTGCAGCAGCCATGTCATGGTGAAACTCAGAACGGGCCATCATAACTGAATGCGTATACCAAATTTCGTATCTGTGCTGTTGACCGTTGAGAAGTCCCTTCGTCGGGAGACAACCCTGGGTGTTGAATCAGGTCATACTTATCATATAAAATGTATTGTCAGTGGAACTGAACTAACATGTAAATTTTAAACTTCATATGATAATGCTTGAGGAGTTCCTTCAATTCCTCATGGATCCCATCATCAGAACAGGATTTTGATAAAATGGGACCGATCTTGTCTTGGATCCTCTAGTGAAAGCCCAAAAGCTTTTGTTGAGGGTAATCAATAGAAGGCCCACACGATATGATTCTAACATGCTTTTCCAAGAAAGTAAGGTGCTAGATATACGCCAGCTGTTTGTGAAACAGTCACTCATGTTTTTCCATCGAACCCTAGATTTAAAACGACCACGAAGCCAGCAACACAGAACTACAAGAGCATCTACAGGTTTGAATTATGCCGTTCCCCGAGTTAATTCATCATTTGCCCAAAGGCAATCAAACTTTATTGCACCCAAAATATTCAACCGTTTTGATGACGACATAAAAAAAATTGAAAGTACCTTTTTATTCAATAAAAAAAAAAAAAAAAATGGCTTCTTGACGATATAGGCCGTTCAAGGACAACGTGATCTTCTGCAAATCATCTCTTAGAAATAATGTACCTGCATAAATGTGATATAAGATAATAAACATAATGTAACATATATGTGTATGTGTGTATGTATCTATATGTATATGTATATATGTGTATATGTATATGTTTGTGTATAAAAATATGTGTCCTACGTCAGTTATGCTTCTCCACCCAAGTCTGAAAATAAATCGTATGCACAGGCTATACTCGGCCTAGTTGGGTATGCGCTGCGCATGGTCATGTGAATGTGGGTCGTCGTTTACTTCGCACGATTAATTGGTATGACCATTTTATGATTTTCGCATTTTATTTTTAAAATAAATAAATAAATAAAAATATATCCTTTCAAATAAAAGAAGAATTTTCCAAATCGGTTCATAAATTACGGAGATCTAAGGTAACAAACATTTAAAAAAAAGATACACCGAATTGATAACCCCTTCCTTTTTTGCAGTCGGTTAATAAAATCACCTTCTCTTTTATAATATCAAGCGTGGGGTTTGGAACTTCGTAGATCGGCGTGGCGCTCTCTCGATACTTTTGGCACGGTTCCGCGGCGATATTGTTATAAAATGATATCGTCCACGTTTGTTTATCGCCTGAACAGCGAGTATATTTAAACAACGCCTGCTCCGGATACAATTTATGCAGCGCATGTTCGTTCCGTCGATAAACGCCTATGGAGTGCCTCTTTCCGATTCGTTTGCATTGTATACAAATTGGTCCTATTTTGCTAGGGGTGCTAAAAGTTTAGTCCGGAAGCAGCCACGAGTCCAGCGCTGCAGAACTGATTGATTTATTTATTTATTTAATTAATTCTTGTAAAAATAAAAGTAGTTACAGAAGTAAATAATGTATATGTTACGGGTAATGCTAGTTGTTTGGATAAACCTAGGTTTACCCCGGTAAACCTAGAACCTAACCTAACCTAACCTAACCCAAAAATCCTTGGGTAATTCTAAGTTTACCCGGGTAAAACTAGGTTTACTCAAACAACTAGCATTACCCGTAACATATACATTGTCAAGAACAGCTTAAAATAGACACAGCTTATGTAACAAATTGCGCTATGCACACCTAACGAGGCTTCTCAGGCCTGTATCTAGATGCACATGATGCAGATGATGTAAAACATGAATAATAGTATTAAACTAATATAATTCGAAAGAAAAAAGAAGAGTGAAAAGGAATGAAAAATTATAGTTAACCCTCCACCGTTTTATATTAACAAATATAAAAATATTTTTAGATTTTAGTAATAAAATTCACCACACATTATGTGATATCGACACCTCCTACGTATAGTATTGTAACTATTAAAAATGATATTTCTGTTTCCTTTCATAAATCGCATTTATTTATGGTATACCATTTAATTTAATTTGAAAACCGGAATTTTTGAAAACCGGAAGTACCATTTAATTTGAAAACCGGAATTTCGTTAAATTAGTTTTAAGTATACTATAAATAAATGCGATTTATGAAAGGAAACAGAAATACCATTTTTAATAGTTACAATACTATACGTAGGAGGTGTATATACAGTATATAAATGATACAAAATTCACATACATCGATAAAAATATTTTTCTCCTCGTACTATAATTCGTAGCAGTTCATTTTCTAAACGTAGGTATCCAAATTATATTGACCATCTTTTATATTTAAACTTATCAATATTGTTTTTTTTTTTTCAAATTGTCATCGATGCTGTTAAAAAAATTTGGCGCCATAAAATATTCTTACCTTTGCGCAAAGGTATTTTTTACTAAGGGGATCAGGTAGTTAGTAGATTGATCGGTAATACACGATAGTGTAACGATTTTTAGACACGCCTTACTAGTAACGTTTTGTGTCGTAACATCGAAAGTTTGCATTAAAATATAGAAAAATAAAATCAAAATAAGTATAAAAAAGTTGGCGAGCCTTGGTTATCCTGAACCTTGTAGGGCTTGTCAACTGTCCGTGATATCCTTAGTTTATGAGGCTATTTAATATGATTATATGCCTAAGGATTATTTTTTATTTAAAAGAAATTTATATTGTCAAGATATGTAATGAGATTTTTCTTTCAGCATATCGAGGTGATTCAAGCTGCCCGCACTACGTATAGGCGGCATCGTCTATCATGCTTATATCATACAATAATAATTCCTCTCACAATCCGTCGCAATAATTCACACACGCCATCCGCTATTCATTCGTTCAATCAATCAATCAATCACTAATCCATAGAGGTAATACATTTCCGACATCCGGGCAGATTCGCAGCAGATCCCTATATCACACGGCAATAGCATACGTAGCAAGTCCTGCGGCCCGTCAGCTTATATTGTCAATGCATAACGTGCGAAATCTATACGGATTTAACGCGAAACTATGTAATCGCATTATCGACGTTTTACCGGCGCAATTCTGAATGGATATTGTAAGCCGCTTTTACTTTTGTTACAACATGCAGTCAGGAATAGCCTAATGCCCGAGCCTAATGTCATATAAATTAAAGCGAACGCCATATCCCATAATGCGAAAATTGGTATCGTCTATAATACTTCTGGAGAGCAGCCTTGGTCCCAAAAACCGAAACGATCAGCTGCTGACACCGGGTTCAATCCCGGCCTGGATATACTGAGTCATTCCAAAAGCTCTCGTATTTGTTTAAGTTTTCTTTAAACCAGTTATTAGATTTGACATAACCAAGTTCCTACACTTGGTTATGACAAAATTAACAAAAATTACTACATAATATGTAAATATATACCTAAAATATAAAGTATAAGGTATAAACTTTGGTATTACAAGTTATGAACGTTAAGCATCCAAGCGCAGATTTTTAAAGTTATATAGAAGAAACAAAATTTTCCAATATGTTCTGTCAATTCTTGCATAATTTCGTAGAATTTTCGTATGGACAATAGGACTAACGTATGGACAATAGGACAATAGGACACGGTTGGCTGTAAGAAATCGCGAAACGATAAGCCCGCCGTTTGTACTAAGTTAAAATAGAATTTAAGTTTTCTTTACTAATGTAATTATTTTTGTTAGTACAATAAAGGTATTTTTCATTTCATTTCATTTTTTTCACTAATAATCAAACAGAATTATTGAATAATTTCACAAATTTTCATACGGGAAAATATTTTTAAGAAAAATACAATCAAATCAGTAATAATAATAATCAATAGCCAATAGCCAGAAGAAGAAAAAAACAATTGTATATTGTCAATAATAAAAATAGTCGATAATAAAAATGGAAGAGGATATGTAGCGATTGTGCCTCTGTGTCTTTTCTTTACCTGTAAACCATACCTACCTGAAGCATACCAGAAATCGTAAAAGCCACAATTGGGAAATTCGGATCCATCCTCCAATTATTCAATCAATTCAATTACTTCCGTCTACAATTACTTAATTATATATAATCACAATATGATTGTACCAACGCACTGTTTTTTTAGTTTAATTGTAATTATATTTGATTAGGTAATTTCCGATTATTATTTCTATTGTATCGGTTAAGTTATTATCCTATCAATTTAGCATATATTATTTTTCAACTATTGAATTAACTACAGTGATTTTTTTGTCTCTTCGTTGTCGTATATTAGAAACCAGATTGTTATACAATACAATACAATCAACTACTCCAGTAGATAGGCATTCCTGCACTTGGATGCGTCACGAAATTATATGCTAAAAATTCAATTAATAAAAACATAACTCTCATGATAGTTGTCATGGCTGTAATATTATATTCAATATTACCTACATACAAATAATCAAAATATATTATGTGATTTAATAGTCAGATAGAAAAGCAAATTCTAGGTAGAATAATCAAAGTAAATTTATTTTATTGTCAATCCAGCAATATGCCTTCGTAGTTTTTTTAAAATGAATAGATGGGTAATAAATTATACGAGAATTAGAATGTCAGCTGTCATAATACCATTATGTTTAAACCTTGGCAAATTTTACTAATAATCAACATGGAAAAACAACATCTTATCATAATATTCGCTGCATTATTAGAATATAATAGTTTTAATTACTATTGTTTTATGAATAATTAGATAAAGGTCTAAAGTTACATGTGACTATAGTTATATTAATAATCTATTATATCTTATGTGAAATGCGCAGATGAATATCGATAAAAAAGATCCAAAATGATGATAAATATTTTCAGATTCCAATTTTAAAACGGTAAAAATAAAAAACACCTCAAAAAATCAATCGAGTGATTTTCCCGAATTTTAGTAAAAAAACTAGTAAACTGTTTTGTTTAGTGTTGTTCAACTTTGACTGAGAGGTTTTCGTAAGGATTTAAAGGATTTTTAGGATTAAAGGATTTAAAGGATAGTAAAGGATTTTTCGTTAAAACTAGAATTGCTTAGTGTTTTTCAACTTTTTGTCTCTGAGATTATGGTAAAGATTTTTCGTTTTATATCTCTGTAGCGATTATTATGATCCTCGCAGAAAAAGCCTTTTTGAACTATTTTACCGGATGTCGTCCATGGATTTCTCGCGACATACAGCATATTACGATATAAATATTTGTTTACGTCCTACCTTGGGTTTTAGCTACCTATCCTAGCATAATTTCCTGTATCAGTACAATCCTTTTTATAATGATTCCACTGTGTCAGGGGTTCGGAGACGTTGATTTCAAGAAAAAGGTCCAGGATATTCTTATTAAGAACCCAACTTATTCTATTAGTTAGTTTGATAGTATTAAATTTTCTAATCTTTCATGATTTTTTTTATTATAATATATGTAGTTCTCTTAGGCCATTTAAATGATTAAATTTAATCATTTTGATGATCGGAGGTGGATTATATTATTAAAAAAATATATTGTTGTAATTTTGTAATGGTAATATTTCTAATTTGACTATTTTATAACTGACTATTCGTTTTTATATTTTGACTTTGTAGTTTTCATTTATACCTACTTAAGTATTTTAGCAGTTCAGATAGTGTTAAAAAGACTTTATATTTTTGCAAGCTTTTATTTATCTTGCAAAGTATGCTAGTTAGTATGGATGTATGTTTGTTTAGGTCAATCTTGCAAGCTAAATTAGAACCACTTCCTCTTATCCTATGAAGTTGAAATTTTACATGTCGGCTCAGTTTCGATGAGAATGCATTTTTATGGTGAGCATGACCTAATTCTACACCCAGGATTGGCTCTCAACTCCCAATTATGATAGCCCGTTCTAAATTTCACCATGGCTGCTGCATCCAGGGTTGGCTTCCAACGATGGGACTCCTCAACGTTTAACAACACAGAAACAAAATTTTGTATACGCATTCAATTATGACAGCTCGTTCTAAGTTTCGCCGCGACATGGCTGGCTGAGGAGTTTCCTCGTTGGAAGCCAACCCTGGATGCCGCAGTCCTGTCTTGGTGAAACTTAGAACAGGCTGTCGTAATTGAATTTTGTATATTTTGTCGACACTAAATTTTGTATATGCATTCAATACATATACAAAATTTTGTGTCTGTGCTGTTGACCGTTAAGAAGTTCCCTCGTCGGGAGCCAACCATGGGTGCAGCAGCCATGTCATGGTGAAATTTAGAACGGGCTATCATAACTGAATGAGTATACAAAATTTCTTGTCTGTGCTGTTGACCGTTGAGGAGTCCCCTCATCGGGAGCCAATCCAGGGTGTAGAATCAGGTCGTGTTTACCATAAAAATAAATACATTGTCATCAGAATCGAATCAACATGTACATTTTCAACTTTGTATGATAATATTTTAGGAGTTCCCTCAATTCCTCATGGATCCCATCATCAGAACAGGATGTTGATAAGAATGGGACCAATCTGCAAGTATATTCTTTCAAATAGAAGGATATACTTCTTGATTTCTGGGGTAACAAACATAAAAAATATATACAACCGAATTGATAACGTCCTCCTTTTTTTGAAGTCGGTTAAAAAATATATAAACTACATAAGGTATACGAGTACCATATAATTATGTATAATAAATTTGACTATACCAAGATTGGCGATTCCTACCTAAGTGGTTTATTTTATAAATAAATTTAAAAAAGATCAGAGCAGCCTATAATTCATAGAGAATCATTTATCAGAATATTTGTAATATCACTCTCACGGGAAGTTCCTTTACTTTGAACTATGAAGCAAATCCGTCTAGTTTATTCATTTGCGTTATCCAATACGTCTGATCTTCCGATGAATCCTTTTATGAGTCGATCCGGGGTACAAATCAACTGTAGCAGAACTCTCGGTCGGGTCGGGCCTGTCCGCCTATCAATTCCCCGAGCCGGCAATCTCGTTTAAGTATGTTTCGATGTTTACGTCCATTTTTTACGGTTGCCTCGCTGAACAATCTGGAGCAATGAAACATCTCTGAAATTCAATTACCGACCGGAACAACGTCCCGTTGCGCATGGACGGCGCGCGCGGTGCAGCATCATGCTGAGAAAACGCATGATTGGCCCGTGATAATAAGATACGCCACATAGTATTCTCTCCCGATCGAATGTTATAACATCTTTATTTTAAACATTGTAATATTTTTCTGCACGGGAGATTATTCTACGTAAAAATCTAAGTTGAAAGGTCATCATTTTTTTTTATTAGGTGTCGGTTACCGAGGAAAAGCGTTTTTTTATTTACGACTTTCTGATATTCATTTTTAATTTATTGGCTTACCAACCGATGAGGAGGTAAATTATTGTGAACGCGCAAAATTTCTTTTTCCGTAATGAAGACGGATATATACATTTTGACCCCGCCCCGCTCCGAGACGATTAAGACCATTTCCAGACTGAAGTCTGTCTGTGTGTATGTGTGTGTGTGTGTCTGTTCATCCGATTAAGCTAAAATTTGGGCACGCAGGCATCATTTGGTCATATCCAGAGTTGAAAAGTGGT
Organism: Micropterix aruncella; assembly: GCA_944548615.1. NCBI lineage: Eukaryota > Metazoa > Arthropoda > Insecta > Lepidoptera > Micropterigidae > Micropterix > Micropterix aruncella. Next base: position 2,060,785 of record OX155960.1, read on the forward strand.
TGAAATCGGTCCACCAGAGGGCGCGCTAGTCCTACTTCAATATTGGACTTCAAGTCTTAATATTGGGTACACATGTGCCTTGTTCGGCTGAAATCACATTGTGACATTTTGATTGGAATATCTCATATACAAGCGACACAAATAGTATTTAAAGTCCGCCATATAATAATTAAACAGTAAGGCTCTTAAAAGCGCCGACGCTTGCGATGCGTAGATCGTTCGTTTGAAATTCGAAGGCTCTGTGTGTCCTACGTTAGCAATTTGATTTTTAAATGATGTGCGTTCGATATTCGAATTTTCTTTGCGATGCGCTGCATATTAATAGGAATTTTCGCCAACCGCTCAGCTACTTCATTTATGAAATAAATATACAGTTGAAATAAGTCCCTGGCTACTTGCCGGGAAAGTTTTGGGGTGACATAGTGGTCGAGTGGAGACTTTGATTATTTTATTTATAAAATGAACCTGTTGGTGAGAACCCCTACTCTTGGTATTGTCAAATTGATTTTACATTATTTTGTGGTATAATTAATTTTTATGCAGATTGACTTTTTTTTAAAGTTGTTAAAACAGTGAATATTTAAATTTATAATAAAAATATGAAGTCTTCTAAAATCTATTTGAGCTGTAGTATAGTATGTAGGTATAAATGTAAGTATGTAGGTATAAATGAAAAATAAAGATGGGACGGGACTGTTAAGACAGTCCCGTTCCAATAGACCAGATATTCGCCTATCCCTTCGTAACCGTGGTTGATAACTATTATGATCTTTTATTTTTAGTGCTGTTTGACATACTATATTTGTGCGTTGTGACTTACTACGTTTGTACATCACATTCTAAGTGCGTTGTGTTTATCGGTTCAAAATTCATTCAATTTCATTCTATATTTTTTTAAATGCAATTGTACAATTTTCTATTATTTACAGATCTTTGTAATTGTATTCATTTTAAGTAAGCAGTATACATAAGAGGCTGTAAAATGTTTTATTCTTTGATATTTGAGTGAGTTTCATTGAATTTAGGATGCATTTTCTACTTAAATCAGGTGAAACCTTATTTATAGAAAAATTCAAACTGTAGTACTTTGTATATAGGTAAATATGTTTTAGTCGGTTTATAACTGACCACCCTATTACCCCCAGCCTTCATTCAATTTACAAGTATCAAGATACTTGCGAATTGAAGGCTCCATCTATGCTTTTTCTTTGTAGCTTTGGTGGCGGAAAGCCGCTCCGACGACGCGCCGGGTGGTTTGTTGTTTTTTGTATGTCTCTTGACAAATTGAAGGGGTGCTTCTCGCTGTGACGACTCGGATATACGACGCTCCAATTTCTTTTTAACTGGAGGCGAAACTCCGGACTGCGAACATCGCCGTAGTCTTTTCTTTCATCGCCATCGTCATAGAGTGCCGTCTCATACATTTGACGACTGCGAACCATATTCATAACTGTTCAATAGTTATTGCATTTAGTTTGAAATCAATCAGGGATGACTAAAGTGAGGAATCTCAAAGTTATGCTGATTATATTCACTTGCGATATAATAGAGGGATGTATTGCATCGCATAATAAACATAAGAGGCGTTATATACATGTTTTAACTGTTGTTGTTACATATATACATACATACGGCGATCTGTATCAAACTAATTTAGAGACCGCAATAAGAACGCAACAAAGAATCTGCACACGGCAATCTCGAGCTAACATTTCGACGTCCCTCGAATGCAGAACACTTTTGGGCAGAGGTATTTTGTATACATAGCCCCCAGGATATTTAATATGCTTGACGAAGTTTTAAAAATGTATATGCCTAAGTCTTATTTTAAAGCCAAAATTGACTCCTGGTTGAAACATGACGCCCCGCAAAGTATCCATAAATTAATATACCCAGACAGTTTCAATCATTAAATGTTATCTTTGACAATTCTTATTATTATTATTTTGATTATTTTCGCTGACTTTTTTATTACTATTTCTTATTCAGTAATTTTGGTTATTATTGTTTAATATTATTTGTATTTTTTTCTTTTCTTTTCTGTATTAGATTATTTATTTTCTGTATTATATTTTTTGATATTTTCGGTTTTGTTTATTAGCTTTATGCATATTTATTGTAAATGCGTTGTTAAATTAAATAAATAAATTAATAAATAAATACATACGCATATACATACATACATAAATACATACATACTACTCTGTCTAAAAAGTACCGGGAATTATTAAATAAAACACACAATTTTCGTTTAATCGTCAATGTTTATTTTATCACCTTCAAAGTAGTCCCCATTTGATGCAACACACATTCGCCAGCGTTTTTTACAATCTTCAAAACACTTTTTGTAGGCGTTTTTCGGTATAGCCTTCAATTCCTTCCACGAATTTTCTTTAATTTACTCTATGGACTCAAAACGGGTACCACGAAGAGGCAATTTTAGTTTTGGGAACAGAAAGAAGTCTGACGGGGCCAAATCTAGTGAATGCGGTGGTTGATCAATTGTATTTGTCGCGTTTTTGGCCTTAAATTCAGTCACAATTGCTGCTCTATGCGACGGTGCATTATCGTCGTGGAAAATCCACGAATTGTTGATCCACAATTCAGGCCGTTTTTGACGGATTTTCTCACGTAAACGCTTCAAAACAGCCAAATAATATTCCTTATTGACCGTTAGTCCTTCTGGAACGAATTAGTGATGGACTAAACCGCGACTATCAAAGAAAACAATGAGCATCACTTTGACTTTTGAACGACTTTGTCCTGGTTTTTTCGGCTTTGGCTCGTTTTTTGTCATCCACTCTGATGCCTGTTGACTTGTTTGCATATCAAATTCATAGACCTATGTCTTATCGCCAGTTATAATGCGTTCTATGAATGTGGGATCAGAATCGACGCGATCCAGCATGTCTAAAAAAGTTTGTTGCGGTACTGTTGTTGAAGAAAATTCAACTCCTTCGGAACGAGCCGAGCGGTGATGCGCCTCATGCTCAATTTATCTACCAAAATCGAGCGAATGGACTCATGAGACTTCAGGTTCAGGTCACGTGCTTTCTCTCTTAAGCTGGAATGGCGATTACGGAGCACAATTTCCTTGACTTTTTCGATATTTTTGTCTTTTGAAGAGGTTGTAGGTCGCCGGAACAAGGGTTGTCTTCGACGATCTCTCGGCCCTCCTTCAATGCTTTGTACTACTCGTAGATCCGTGTTTTAGATAGAACTGATTCACCATAAGCCTTTTCTAACATTTTTAGGGAATTGGCACACAAAAATCCGTTCGCAACACAAAATTTAAGGCAAACTCTTTGTTCAATACTTTGGTTCATTGTGAAAATCGTGTCGCACTACTAAGGTGTACAATTCAATTGCTGTTCTAATCAAAATGGCTGACAGTTTGCGCGCATTCTAGGCATAGAGTAAATAAAGACAATTCTACCAACTTAAGAAATTTTTCTTTTTTTTGAAATCATTAACAGAATCTTTTTAAATTCTAAATTCCCGGAACTTTTTAGACAGAAGGTATATACATACATTCATTTCTTTTTTAAACACTCGGAAAATTACACGGGGGGCAAATGCAGGGAATCGAATCTTTCCGTGTGCATCGCATCGGTGCCGACCGGTGTGCTTATTCATTAAAGTTTACCTTTGAAATACATTTCAGTTCGTTGGCTATCCAATCTGAGCAATTTCTTAAGCCGATAAGTTCGAGAAATTGAGTATCTCGTAACGCTTCGCTCCTCGGCCACTTTTGTTTGATTAAGGTTATTCAAATTTTCAGAAAAGTAACTTACGCCTTTGAAACTCTTTTACAGCAGGTCATCGTTTGTAAGTAGATTACTTCTGACCCCTTTCAATGTTCCTACGAATTAGATATTATTACTCTTTGATTATTAGCTTTTTCTTTGGAGTCTTAATTAATTAATTGCTTGACTTTTACTAGACTTTTAATTAATTGCTCTTCGGTGATGCTGCTCTTACGATCTTTCACGGATTTATTTTCCGGTAACACAAGACTTTTCTCATTTTATTGAATGATGCACGGGCGATTTCTATCCGGGTCTTAATTTCTTGATCGGAGTCCCATATTTCATTCACCCATGCACCGAGGTATTTGTACTGCCGGACGCGCTTAAGAACTTTACCTGCCATCGATATAGTAGGTTGTAAATCAGGTAATAACCATGACTTTGGTCTTTGAATAATTGATTGACTAGCCAGACTACAGACTAGTTAACTTTTGGCATCTACAGACTGGATAATCACAAGTTTGTACAACGTGGAACTCCGAATTTTATGTGGAAGACTTCAAAAGACTGAAACGCAGGGTACAACACATCCACTCGGACATCGCAGACAACTGAAGGTTGCACCACGATAATGCGCCGACCCATAGTGCCTTCATCGTCACCGACTACCTGGTCAAAGCAGGGGTGCTAACGATCCCCCGCCCCCGTACAGCCAGGACTTGGCTCCCCCCAACTTTTTTCTGTTTCCACGCCTTAAAACACCCCTGAAAGGCAAGCATTTTGGGACAGTGGACGGGATCAAAGTAGCTTGCACCGCAGCATTACAGGACATTTCGGAGGAGGACTACCGCAACGCAATTTAGGGTTGGAAGTCCCGTTGGAGCCGATGTATCGACGCAAAAGGAAACTATTTTGAAGATTTTTAAACACCTGTAACGATAAATTCAATAATGATTTTTAATAGACTTACTGACATTACTTTCAGGACAGACGCTGTATATCCAGGCGCTTTTTGGCAAATAGAATTCAGTGACACTTCTTACATATGCTAAAATATTTCTTGTGAACCCGCTTTGGATAAGAAATGTTTACATGGACTTACTGGTATATTTTTTTATAATTATATATTGTACTTATTTAATAAAATCTAAAGTATTGTATGTATTAAAAGTTTGGAATATTTCAAGACTATGATTGAAAGCGTTTTATCCCTTTCGACGCCTTCTATTACGTTTGGGCAATAGATCCCTGTTTTCGCATCAGCGCCTGTCGGTATTTATCATTTATCTTATTGTTGCTGAACGTTTTATTATAGTTCGCGTGTATTCGTGCCGCCCGTCGCGGCTGGCGTGCTGGGGCGACCATGTAATTTCGCCAGGCGATTTCCAGCGTCGATATAAAGTAAGCGAGTCTCTTCGTGCCGCGCGACGCTGAGTGTTTAGCGGTCGGTGACGCCGCCGGTAATGCTCCCTTGATTAGGTACCCCGTTTTTTTCTTTTTTGCACTCTCCGGTAATTTAAAAATTTGCGCCGGGATACGAGTGCTCGTTATTTTAGTGCCCGCGGGAGTATTCTCTTGAACTCCTTCGTAAAAATGTATATTTGAAAGTACCTTTAATGATATCCGCTGCGGAACCATCCTCGACCCGACTAAAATCTACACGACCATCTAAACTGAGTTTAGCGACACCCGTCCGTGACGACATACTTAAAATAAGTAACAACGTAATTGCTACAGTCTTCTAATTATGTCATTGAACATCAATGGAATTATAAATAGGATAGAAATGAATTTACCGGTGAAATTTGTAGCACCCGACGTTTCGGTGACGTTGCAGCCGCCGTTGTCCAGGGTAGACTGAAAGAGCTGTCAATCCGTTGTTTTGCGGGTAGGCCGCATACCGCTGCCGCCACTGCTTAGGTTATAACGGTGGTGGGGGCCGGGCTCGGAGCGCTCGAATTTCGAAAATCCGTCTTGCACACAACACTCACTGTATCCTGTCTTACGTCCTTGCGTTCGGCGGCGGGAACATTTTAAGAAGAGGGTTCCACGTAGAAGAGAGTTTGTAGCCGTCGTCTCTATTGAAGTTCGGAGTTCTTCTTATTTCAATGGCTTCCCGGATCATTCGAGGAAAGTAGAATTGTTCCTTGGATAGCACAATGGGATTTTGAAACTGCATCCAGTGGTTACTTCCGCTATCCAATATATGTTCGCAGATCGCCGATTTTTCTCGCTGAACATTTTTAACAGCTTTGATGTATTCTTTCAGTCGCGAGGCTATGGGCCGTTTCGTTTGTCCAACGTTGGCTAGACCGCAACTGCATTCGACTTTATACACAACCGGGGTTTGCAGTGGTAATACATCCTTTACAGGCCTCAAAAATCGATCTATATTTTGGGTCGGCTTGAAGATCGTTTTTATATCGAATCTGTTTAGCATCTTACTTATTCGATCTGTCACGCCGTTGACGTATGGTAATAATGCTCTTGATCTGCTCGGTTTCTGAGCTTCGTTTGTATTAGATCGTGTGCGTGTCTCGTGATATTTTCCGTATCCATTTCTCCTAAGGACATCATTGACATGTTCCATCTCTTGCGGAAAATGCTCAGCGTCGCATAGATCGCGTGCTCGATTCACGAGCGACGTTTGCACTGAACGTAGATGGTTGGGATGATGGTGTGCCACACCATTCTAGAATGTATATTAAGATGAATTTTAAAAAAAACTTGGTTCTTAAAAAAATCACTCAAATTTGAAGGCATAATTTTGAAAACTCGAATGATACCCAAAACCGACTAAAATAATTTTTACTGATAACGGCATAGAACTATCTATTGTACTTTTTAGACTATCTTCAGGTGAGTACTGAAATCTAGGCCTTTTGATCTACACGCCTTTTTGCAGTGTTTGTCATTTGATTACGTATCCCTTATCTGACCACAACTTTCTTAAACGGCTTGTTGTTTTGAATATTCCGTATTTTCTCTTTTTGGTTGCAAATAAATAAATAAATGTCTCACAGGTCTAGTACGTGTTAAATTAGCTTTTTAATAAACATGTGGGAAATACTAGTGCCATTTCCGATTCCAAGCCAATGTTAATTCTCATATGTGCGATTAATTTTGCAAACAGTGGATGATTTACCACTGAGAATGTGCTAAATTCTAAGTAGCCACAATATGTTATGTGTGCTAAAAATATAATTTATTAGAGGAATGCTCTTATCAAAAACTCTAATTAGTATAGCTGCAATTCAATGCATTAAATCGATGTCTCAGTCTCGAAAAATTTGCATGTCCCCCCCGCTGTCCGTGACGACATACTTAAAATAAGTAAAAACGTAGTTGCTACAATCTTATAATTATATCATTAGAGATCAATGGATTCCTTCTAGGATGTATATTAGGATGTATTTAGAAAAAGCTCGAGTGATTAAAAACATCCTTAAATCAATTTAACTGCATAATTTTAAGAACTCGACTAATTCCCAAAACCGACTGAATGACTGAAATGATTATTACATATCGGCATAGAACTATCGAATGTACTTTTTGGACAATCTTCAGATGGGTATTGAAAACCAGACCGTTTGATCAGAGGACATGCCTTTTTGTAGCGTTTGTCATTTGATTACTTATGCCTTATCTAAACACAACTTATGTAAACGGCTTGTATCTTTTTTGCTGCAAATAAATAAATAAATATCTCCAAGGGCAAGTACGTGTTAAATTAGCTTTTTAATATACTTGGGGGAAATACTAGTATCATTTGTTTTTGATATTAATTTCAATCTGATATTAATTTCACATAAATGCGGTTACAATGGATTAGTTAACTCTGAGAATGTGCTAAATTATAAGTAGACACAGTATGTTATGTATGCTTAAAATATAATTAATCGGAGGAATGCTGTTATATAAATCAAAAACTCTAATTAGTATAGCTGCAATTCAATGCATTAAATCGCTGTCTCAGTCTCCAAAAATTGCGTGTCCCCCCAGCGGTCACTCTGCCCTTCAGCCCGCGCTCTCTCGCAAATCTCAAAATATATACAAAACGTGCCGAATGGAAATCGTCGATAAATCATCGAATTGAATCGTATCTACTCTAGAGAGTGTGAGAGAGAGAGAGATGGCTAAGGTTCATCCCTCCCGCTTGCTCCGCTTCCGCCCATTTTCTCCCGCCCCGGTAATCCGTCTTGTATTGTACACGCTAGAGAATGATCACTCGATCCCCTTATAACTTTACGTCCTAATATTCGCCGTGCTCACTTACGATTTGTTTCAAATAAACACGGCATAATATACAGACACCAAAATAATAATTGATATTACAGACAGTTCTAAATCTTTAATTATTATTCTATAGTATATGATAAACATATCCAATTGGCTAGGTTGCCTTCTCGGGTTGCGAAATAATTCATAACACGGGTTGCGAAATAATTAAAACATAAGTATTCTAGCCACATCGATGGACTAAAATGTCTTTCGAAGTGGTTTTCCGGTATACCAAATCTTAAAAGATTCATAACTCCTATTCGGTTATGTCACCCAAATACGGAGAAATCTTCGCGTATTTGGGTGAATCTTCTTCTAATAATAGAAATCCCTTTCAATCCGTCATCATACTGAGCTATTCCTTGTATCACGGGCCGATCGTATACGACAGGACCACGGCGTGGATACGGGCGGTGTCGTAGCCTGAGTCGTCAGACTCGGTGTAATTCATTCATGACGTCGAGGAAGACGGCTGCTGTATGCGGGTGTTTTTTTGTAGGACTCCGTCAGGCAGTGAGTTGAAGAAGATGTCGAGTGTCCCTAACGAAATTCATAATACTATCAGCATGTTGTGATGGCATTTTAGACCAAACAATATTTTGACCGTCGTAGAGTCAGCAGGTCAGATTCCGGGAAACCTGGAGCTAGCGTTCTAGGAAAGGTGTAATTTTAATTAGTAGCCCCAAAGTGTTTGTTTTTAAAGCTGAAAGTTCATCAGTAGACAGTGGATGCAATAAATGACTCGAGACAAATGGCCAGACTGCATAACAATATAACGCGTGTCGTCAGCATTACTCCATACATGTCACAAAAATTAAGTCCCTGCAAATACGCCGGAACGTATTTGTCGGTAAGTATTACGCATCGGTCTAATGTGCCGCGCAATATAATAGACTTCATTTTTGTGACATGTATGGAGTAATGCTGACACCACGCATTCTATTGTTAAGCAGTCTGACCATTTGTTTTGACTTCTGTATTGCATCCACTGTCTACTGATAAATTTTCAGCTTTTCCAAAACACTTTGAGTACTAATTAAAATTACACCTTTCCTAATACGCCAGCGCCAGGTGTCCCGGAGTCTGGCCTGCTGACTCTACCCCAGCATTCTATGGTCAAAATAGTGCCTGATCTGAAAGTATCAGCTTTTACAAAACTCTTGCACTTTTTTGTCGCCTCTTGAACTATCACAAAAGAAAAAATATTTTCTGTTTGATTCAACTATTTCGCCTATGGTTGAGAAGTATGTTGAAAAGCATAATGAATTTCGCCTTCTTACCACTCCGATTTATTCCACAAATTGTTTTGTCATAGGCGTGATTGAATACTTTTAGATTTAAAGACGTTTATCAATCAGTCTGGGAGTAACATCGAAATAATATCGACAATCGACGAATACATGTCGTGAATCTATAATAATATATTTCACAGGCGTGTTTTCTTCCGCGAAAAAATCAAGCGCAATTTACGAACGTCAAGAATTTACCGAAGCTTAGCACACCCTCGCCGTCTGTCATATTTACGTCACTCAAATCGAGAAGAATTCTCTTCCTTATGCGTAGATTAGCATTCATTGTGGTGGCTCAAAGAGTGGAGGTAGGTGGGTGTTTTACGCGAAATAGACTGCGTTTAAGTAACAGATTGCATAAAAAGGTATTATGTCAACGTAAGCGCGCTTGGGAGTCGGATCACGCGCGCGCTGTCTTTCTTTACTGTTAGGCGGCCACCTGAGAAGAGGTAAGAGCTGCGTGCGACCGCGAAAAATCCACAGCCAAACCGCAAGCATGCCATAGCCATGTTAAACATACGCTACTCACTGAGATTGTTCCCAATAAATTGTGCAATGACGTGAAAACGTGTTTAAAATCAGTGCCGGGTGTGGCGGAAATGTCGCCCAAATAGACGACAATTTCTATCTTAAGTAATTTCAAATTTAAACAACAAAAAAAATATATAGCACCGCTATATTGGTCTCGTTTTAAAGTGGAAGGATGAATTTAAAGAGCTGCGAGAACGCGCTGAGAGAACTCGCAATTTTTGCAAACTCCTGATTCCATACGTCGCCATAAACGTGATCATATCTCACAAGATTATTTTTTTGAAGTGGAGTATGTGTTACAATTCATCCTGGGCTTTAAGAGTGTGTCTCTAACACTGTTGGACAAAATTTAGTCGACTCACGATTGACGATTGACGATTGAATACGTTAATCGCGATTGACCACTAACGATTGATTTGGTTAATTGTCAATCGGCGACTAACAATTCATTAGTTTCAATCGTTAGCCACGATTGACAATTAAACGTCTATGATTGATATTCTCGACAGCGGTCAACTTCAGTTTTGCGTTTTTCGTCGGACCGGACGAACTGAACGGACCGGCCGGACTGGACGGTTTGATTAAATTGTCGGATGGTATCTGAAGAGCAAGTTAGTCGCGATTGACGATTGACGATTAACGATTAATTGAGGTAGTCGCGATTACTTCAATCGTTTTTAACGTTAGTCGCGACTAAATCAATCGTGACTAAATCAATCCTGATTGATTAGTCGATTGAAATATTAAATCGATTGACCCAACACTGGTCTCTAAAATTCAAATAGTACAACCAGATTACAAAAATTGAGCACGAATTAGTATAGAGCGAAATATCTATGAAAATGATACTACAAACGCCGGGCCCTTGCTCAAAATGGTATGGTATCTAAACTTTACTTTTAATTCCGCATTGATTTTTTTTTTAATTACCCACAAGGCATATGCCTTTTTGTGGAACCCGCCTTCTAGGTGGGCATTTGTAGCATCACGCAGTCAAACACTCACCCATCCCAGTCTGTTGAGTAGTCGGACAGCTAGAAAAGAAATGTGTCGTTGCGCGAATTTAGTTTTCTTATGGGGTATATTATGATACATGGCTGTAACTGTGCGCGTTGTGAAAGGCAATCGCTGGTAAAACTACGTTGTTGATGAGTTGATTGTACTTCGAAATGCTTTTTTTAGTAGGTACTTGCTTACTCTAATGTTTTAAACAACGAAAAGTATTATATTGTCGTGGTAAAAGTGTCGTCAAGTTCACTGCATCGCTAAGTCATCAGAAAGTGGAAGGTTAATAGGAAAAAAACGTCATAGAAGGCGTATTGACGAATATTCGACTGTGTTTTTCATTGTTCTAGACTCAAATGTAGGGTACGCAAAAAGGGCGTCGTGGCCGCAGAATCCAGCAAGGCCTTCGAGCCCGTCGATAATGAAGCCAATTCGAATTCAGCTAGCGGTCCGCCCGTGCCCGCGCCTGCCGGTGCTAGCTTTAAACAATTCCGACTCTTATCTCGCTTTATATTTTCCTGATACATGCCCGAGGTTGATTACAAAAAATGTGGTAACCCCCATACCACCCCTCTCAACCCAGCCCCCCCATCCTCCCCTTCACCAAATACAGCACCCCTCATCTTCCGTGCGTATCGAATCGTAAAATATCTGACGGCGTTTTATTGAGGTGCGTCGCACAGTTGAATAAATACCCACTGTTTATTTATTTATTTATTTATTTATTTATTTTCAGGAAAACCAACAGCTAATTATAATTTAACAATGCCGGAGTAACATAGCAGAGAGCCAATTAAAGGTTTTCACGTTTAAATAACGTTGTAGAAACATATGTGATCTTTCAATTAAAGCTATCGATTAAGAATGCATCAAAAATTATTCAACAATTAATGCTAAAAAATTCACTGTTCAGCCGCTGCCTAGCTGATTTAACACTCGTACAGAATAGATCAAAGTCAAAGCGTTTAATCATGTCATTGAAATTGTCACTTGTTCGCCACAGAAATGCATTTTGCCTATAGTTGGTACCAGCATGAGGAACATGAAGAGCAGGGTTAAATCTATTGAGTTTGGAAGGAACACGGAGATTAATTTTATTTAGTAAGTCAGGACAGTTAATATTATTGGAGGTAATTTTTAGCAAAAAGGTTAAGTCCGCGGTTTCACGCCGCTTAATCAAGGGGAGGATATGAAATTTCATTTGATATGTTGCTCTATTACAAGTTTTTTTAAATGATTTTAAAGACAATAAGCTGTTTTGACCGATCCGTTGTATACATTTGAGACTTAAAACAACTACACTGAGACAAATATTAGATTTCTTCTTACAATTTCGTTTTATACAGAATAATGATGTTCCAATCGTAAGTTTGTTGAATTGCAAGGAATTTTGTTGAAACTCCATTACTCGATCATATGTTTCACCATTCTCCTTACGGGTAATACGAAAATAACGGTTGAATGTAGCTTCAACATAATTCTTGTAACTGACTATCCTTACGTATGTAATAACTTTCTTTATCTTTGTATTTACATAACTTATTACTTTTTCTATTTTTCGTTCTCATAAAATGTCTGATTACATAATTATATATTTTATTTTCTTATTACTATCTATTTAATAATTAATTCATTTATTACCGTATTAATATACATGTTCATGAATCTATTTACTGTTTTTTCTGCTTTATTTACTTTATATTTACTCTTTTAATACTTTGGACTGCTTAGTAACTTAGCAATTACTTTTCAGAATATTTTATTGTTATTTAAAAAACCCTAATAATTTCACTTATCACTTTAAAAAAATGCTTGTATATTTAAACTTTTCTTTTATATAGAATAACGCACTATATGACCGTTTAATTGGTGGAAACATATAAATGGTTTATGTTTGTTATATTTTCATTAAGTAAATATGTTTTTTGTACTGTCTGTTTCCTGAATAAAATAAAATTAAAAAAATTAAAAAAACATGCTGTCATGGTAAAAGCAAGATCTTGTTGTGCGGTGTAAATACTACGCCCGTGACATGGTAACTACACCGTTACGCGTCATGTTGATACATACGCACGGACCACAGTACATGTTATATACGTAATCCCTTTTGAAATATGCGTATTGTCGTGTATTACAGCTTTATATATTTCTCAGTGTAGGCTAAAATCTTTAGCGAAACGAAGATACAGTTTTTTGAAGTCTGAAGGTTTACATTTAAATCACGTGTAGTATGCGTGTAGACGCTGCTTAACCCGATTGCACCGTTGCTAACAGACAAGCTTTAAAAGGATATTGTTGTAGATGCTTCTTAAGGAGAAGAAAACATATGTGAGAGTGTGTTATATAGCATTCGGTCGATGCGAAAATACTGTTTATCCATCAGATATTCAAAGAGTCCGCTACCGAGACGGTGCGACTCCTAAAAACAGCTTTTACTGGCGCTTTCCTTTTTGCTTAGCCGCTTTAGTTTTCATTGTTGAAGAATAAAAGCTGAAGGAGGAATGCTTTTAATTATAAGAAATTTGGAATAAATCAACGAGTAGAAATAATGTTATAAAGTGTCCTTTTTTTTACGTTGGCTTCTTGCGGGCGAGTGGCGTAACTAGACTGTAGACTGTTTTGTCCCAAAGTCTTCTACGCTCACCTCACGGGAGATAGAATGATCAATATCGTTACAACTTCCTGAGGTGACGGGCTCGCCCGTTGTAATTGACACCTCCAAGTGTACCAAAGATTGAAACTGTCAAAGAGTTATGTTGTTTGCGAAGAATCACTACTAAGCACTTAAGAGGTAACACCGGATAATATCATCAATCATGCCTACGATAAGCAACTGCAATGAGAATAACAAGTAAACGACGCGAATTGAGGCTCTGGGCATGGCCAGAACGATTCGGAGCGAGATTTTACACGAGTAACAATAAAAAACGCAAAATCGATTTTTTTACGCGTACGAGGTCTTACATACGTCGGACTATGTGTATGTGTACAATATATTGATATACAGGATGAGTTTTTAATTAGTGACATCCCTAAAGTGGATGAATCAGTACGAGCAACTACGCAACTTTTTAATTAAAAAAAAGACAAAAAAAAAAAATATATATATATATATATATATATATATATATATATATATATATATATATATATATATATATATATATATATATATATATATATATATATATATATATATATATATATATATATATATATATATATATATATATATATATATATATATATATATATATATATATATATATATATATATATTTATATATATTTATAAATTGATATTTAAAAGTTTGACAAGCGTTGAGTGCGCTACGTCATCTAGCAATATGTAAAGTATCGCGAATACACAATGTTTACGGTATTTTACCTACCGCTAGGTGGCACAACGCGCTCAAGTATCAACATTTTTTTTAATATAAAAAAAAACTGTTTTTTCATGTTTTTAAATGCGTGTTTTTTCCCATTTTTTTTAAATCAAAAGTTGTTTTTTTGCTCTTATCGACTACTGATTTATTCAGTTCAAGAATGTCACTAATTAAAAACTCACCCTATAGGTCTCATGTTTATACAACATCTATGAAATCTTTTGTTGTACAGACGACATACACGACTTACACGAGGGGTGACGCATAAGATCCTGTATTGTTTCTCGCTAAAGGAGGTTTAAGTTAGTCTGGGTTTCAAAGATTTCTGTTTGTGGCATTATTATTTTTTTATATATAAAATAGGTAAGAACATTTTAAAACGTTATATAGTAATAAGTTACTAAGATGTAATGTTTAGCGTGTTATTGCAATTATTGTATTTAACCAAATTTACTTTAACTAGTCATAGCTAACAGTCCATTCTGCTAGGCCTAGCGCTATGAAACGCTCCACGCCCCTTCAAAGCGGTTTGCAGCCAGGCGTAACACTATAGACCGCCTTCACAGGCTACCTTCAATATTCCAAGACACACTGAATAATTAACAGCCACTAGACCTGCCGACATGCACTGGACCGTCGGCTGATTGGATAAAGCATTTCGAGTGACGCATATTCAATGGCATGGAAATTGGGCTTACGTGGCGGCACCAATTGCAAATTATTTGTACATTTGTCATTTAGCTTAAATTACTGACAATTAAATAGCATGAATGCTGTTGGCGTAATTTGATTCGTGCAGCGCGATATAGTGGGAATAGACTTTATAAGCGGGATCTCATTTTATTGGAATTTCAAACACTTTTATAATACATAAAATAAACAAATGGCTGTTGTCTTGTCTAAGGGCGATTGTCTATCCATGAGATGATTGATTTAGTTGAATAAAACGAATTAATGTCAAACGTATTTTTTTACTAATATTTATATCAATATAATAGTTTTGGTATTCAATTGTCGTTGGTACTTTTTTTGGGAAAATAACAGTTTCATATGCAGGGAAGATCAATTCACTCCGGAGGAATCCTCAGACTAAAAGTTCTTGTAAATAATAAAAAAATCTGTGGTTCATTCAGTGATTCATTATCATAATCATTTTTATATTTCCAAAAATACTGGGTATCTACAATAATCGACTAGGTAGATACTTAACCTGGTGAAATCGTCAAAAAAGTACATATTAGATAAAATACGCGTTAAATAAATGTGATAAATGTCAAAATGGAATAACAAATGTAGTAGAAATAGGAACAAAAATATTCGCATTTAAAAAAAAACTCAACAAAACAATTTTGAAAAAACAACACAAAAAAACACACCGCTTACTTGACCCCACAGGAGTCTATGTTTAAAATTTCAAGGCAATCTGTTAACAGGGGTCTCCAAACTTTTGTTTACAGGCGGGCCACATTGACCTGTCAAATAATATTGGCGGGCCAGAATCAAACGTATGTTTTTCCATATATTTTTTTTAATAAATTGTAAACTTGAAATACTGTAGGTACTTTCCTCGAGTAATGTTTAGTATAATAATGAGAATAATAAAACAATTTTGTAAAAAAATAAATGTTTATTAATGTGACACATGCAGTTGTCGATCAATTTTAATAAATTGTAAACTCGAAATACTGTAGGTACTTTCCTTATGTTTAGTATAATAATGAGAAAAATAAAACAATTTTGTAAAAAAAATAAAGGTTTATTAATGTGACACATGCAGTTGTCGATCAATCATATCTTTGATACTGGGGTTGAATTTTGGAGTACTTATTATTAAAAGAGACTGTAGATGTTCATCAGAGAGCCTTGTGCTGTAAGCTGATTTGATGTACTTCATTTTTGGGAAAGTTTTTTCACACAAATACGTCGTTCCGAACACTGATAGTGGTCCTCGAGCCAGTCTCTTCAGGTTAGGGTAATCTTCAGGAAGGCACATATAAAAGTCAATTATGTTTTCGTTTTTGTATTTGTCTTTTTGTATTTGTCGTTTCGATGACGAATGATGAGTGCCTGGTGGCACCGCTTCGCGCTCGCGTGGCATGTTTACACAAACGTGCGCGGGCCGGATAAAGTAGCTACGCGGGCCGTATCCGGCCCGCAGGCCTTAGTTTGGACACCCCTGGGTTAAGCCGTTTAACCTGGAAGTCGCTGAACATAGAGATATAGAATTCTAAAACTATTATAATGGAACTATTTATGTTGTATGCATTAACCATATTTCTATGTATCATATTTTGTTTATCTATATATTTACGAATCTCCCTATTTATCATATCAGTAGATATACTATATGTATATCGTGTTGTGTATATAAGTATGTATTGCCGTTAGTATCTTCTCATTCCCTACTGATCTCGCTGATGTTTTTATTAAAATAGCTATCAATTAGGTGAAAAATATTTTTTCGGTGTAACTGTATATTTATTATGTTTGCATATTTACTGTCGTAGCCTGTATTTTGATGATTAAAATGAATTTAAAAAATAATATGTTAACTTTTATTTGGTGCTACTGTGCGACACCACGCGCGAATTATACGACTTACGATTTAATCTGTTACGATCGCTCGCAAAATTCAATTATTACTGTTGAAGACACTGTTTATTGCCCCTTGATTGAATTCCTATCAAAATAAATATACCAAATAGGTAGATGAGGGTTTGGGACTAGGCAGTCATTATTCGCAATTTCCCGCGTCGTAAAAACAAAATTCGTAAGACAGTTTATTATGAAAGAAGTCCCCGAAGCGGTTCAAAAATGTTCTCATTATCGGCATTAACTTTTTCATCCACTTATAAGTTTCTAAGGTCCATCGGAGTGGACGTTGAGCCAGACCTCACTTGAAACACGTTAAGTTCGTGGAAGAGGGGTGGCGATCTTTAAAAGTTTTCGATGATTTTCAGGACTTTTCTCCGGCGGTGATAAATAATACACGCTGTTATGTCAGCCTATCAGATTGTTGCTAAAATATTTTTTAGGATAAGAGAACTGATTGGCTATAATAGTTATCAATCTAAAACGACCGAAATATGTTACGATGATGCGTTTTTGTTTCTATACGCGATATTTCTATTTACCATTCATTCTATACAAACTGCTTTCTTCTTTCTCGGAATTCTTTATTCGTTATGAAAAATGGTGGTTTCTCCTGAATAACTATATACTACATAGCATCTAAGTAATTGACCAGTGATATCTTGTTTTATTTTTAGTTAACTTTTATATTGAGGTTCTTTGCAAAACCTGTCCTTGTAGAGAGTCCAAGTCACCTTTTATTATTAAATTGTTATATTATAAAATGTTGTAAAATTAAGTAGAGATTTAAAATTACAATTTAATCAAGATTTACATAAATATTATAGAGTGTGCTCCCTTCAAGGCCTGGTCGATTTAACCGACGATAGCAGCTAATGGAAGTATTGACAAAATGACACTTGTGTCCGACGCTCTCCATACACGTTGTTATATTTCTGCATCATGAGAGCGTTTTTTGCGATTTTTCTTGTTTCGTGTGAATGGCTGATGTATGATGTGTTCCTTGATGATGTTCCTTGAAATAATCCTTCCAGTATTATGAAATACTCCGGTATTATCTTATATTTAAATATTTCATATACGGTGACCATGGCAATATTTAAAAAAAACACATGCACACCATATGCTAAACCCGAATGGGCATTTTTGCACATCGGTAACCAAGGAATCGCCAGAGCCATGATCTGCGTCACTCTCTTTATATGACTCGGGCAAATCACTGCATAAATGCTATTCGCAGGCTCCGACCTCCTGCGACGCTTGCGGTTCCCTGCATCATCCCTGGTTAAGGCGGTGTGTTACAGCAGACCTATATAAGAGCTACTTGAGACACAATATCATATAGTGGCGTATTTCGGCCTATCACCTCGTTTTCCTGTTTCCGTACAACCACCTCGCAAATCCCCGCTACCGCTTCCCGTATGCAGACGAGGATAACTTCCTCATCGCGTCCTGGGAGCTCTCCGCCCGCTCAGTCTCGTACGGCTTGCTCAGATCAGGTCGTGGCAAATACACTAGCCTCAGGCGGGGCCAACAACATTAAAAAATAAACATTGTAAAATAACATTGATTGAGAACTACACAACATAATGTTGGCAACATGTCCTCATTCTTCTATCAATATAAACTATGGATAGAAACTAGACTCTATATAAAAAATTCTCTTGTGTTTCTTGTGATAGTGTTCAACGTTATATGGGCAATATTGTCCAGTTATATTTATTTCGATTCATTATTATTATTATTTATATTTTTTGTATTTATTAGGTACGACATTATATTATTATTCAATTTGATTATTTCACCATTTCTTGAATGTTATTTTTCCATCACACTACAGCTACAGTTACATCACACTACACTACACTACAGTTACATCACACTACCTCAAATTACAGTGTTTATTATTATTATGAATTAATTTTTAATATTATTTGATGCCTAGCATATTTTTTAAATTAAGTAGTCTAAAGTATGCACAAGCTACTGTCTACTTGGTACGCTTGCCTTAGTACGGGCCTAGGCCTAGTTAGGCGGTGTTGATTTGAAAAAATGTGGTCTGCGGTGCTTTCTATTTTGCTATTATTTACATTTAAGCCTCTAATGTTAAACGTACAATGTACTGCCATGAAAAATTTGCTTTTCTTTAATAAAAAAATTAAAAATATATATATATATATATATATATATTTTACGGGCGGAAAAATTTAATAATGTCAATATACGAGTATGTAGGAAGATGTGTAGCCTTTGTAAGCATTCCTGCTTTGGCTCGTGCACGCCATTGCGTTGTGAATACTTTACGTTGGAGGATTGCGAATGGCCTGCATATTCCCGGGGCCGTGATGTATTGGCTCGCATCTCCCACTTCGATGCTTTTGCTCGGGAGGGCGAACGAAATGCCACCATAAATTCCGCGCCCACCTTAAACAGTTTTTTGGCAAACGTTTAAAGGCGGACGAGGTCCCCGGCGCGGGGTGAACCTTCGAGACGAATTCTTCGCTCAATACAAACTTTATCCCGCTGAGAGTAAGAAATACACACTGAGTCGCTGTAATCAGTAGACATCTTACTCTGCTTTACAAGATAGTGCATAACAGCTGAGATGAAAGCTTTTATCGAAAAAAGCTTATTTTATCTTCGTTTTTTATTTTATCTTCATTTAGATAAAATGCAATGGGAAATTCGAGCCTTCCCTAAGTCAGGAATGAACTTTATACTTTTAGATATTACTTTTTAAGTGAGAAATTTCATAAAATGGCAGGTGCTCTTAAAAAAATTTATATTTCGAGTTCAAATAGTACTTTTCATGTTCAACTTTCGAATATTCATTATTTTTTCTTAGTAACAAAGGACTAAATAAAAAAAAGTTGATTTTTTACTAAGCTTTTAATATACTTCAGGAGCAATGTGCGATAATATACTTTAGGAGGTTATTTCGCAATATGCGAACTCGTACTTATACATAGTAAGATAGTTACTTCACCTCAGAAATAAGTTTGTGTATCTTAGGACAGGCTCCATGCCTAGTTAGGTAAAACCGTGATTCGCTCTTCTGCTGTTAATTCCTTCTTCTGCTGTTAAGTCGAATAATTCATTTCTTAATGTAAATTGCATATTAGGTACATATAAAACTGTGTTTTATGCATATCGAATAATAAATAAATAAATAAAATAAATTACGTCCCTAAAACTACATATAAAAATAATTATTTTACTGGTTCTACATTAATAACTTCATCATCTTCAATAAAATCGTTATCTAAAATTCATCTTTAGCTAAAAATCGTTTTTTTTATTAAGCTTTTTTTACTGAGAAAAGTCTGGATATCCGAAAGTTGAACATAAAAATTATTAAGTGGATGTTCCGTGAGGCTTATTTCAGTACACTAGTTTATAGCGGAATGTCGTAAAGTCGAGCTCATATAATCTTAATATTTACTAATCTTATCATGGGTTACACCATAAAACGTAATATGATCAAATTCATACTGCATCAGGAAAAAAAGATGCATATAATCCAAGAGCACAGTAAATATTTAGCTAATATATTTACTGTGCCTATAGGCAGCGACAAAAAAGTGATTGTAAGAGTTTTGTAAAAGCTGATACTTTCAGATCAGACAGACTGCTTCACAATAGAATGCGTGGCGTCAGCATTGCGCATACATGTAACGAAGATAAGGTCAATTATATTTCGCGGCAGTTAGACTGATGCGTAATAGTTACCGATAAATACGCACCGGCGTATTTGAACGGCCTTCATTTTTGTTACATGTATAGAGTAATGCTGACGCCACGCGTCATATCGTTAAGCAGTTTGACCATTTGTTTCGAGTTCTTTATTGCATCCACTACTGATGAATTTTCAGCTTTTCCAAAACACTTTGGGTGTACTAATTAAAATTACACCTCTCCTAGTAGGTACGCCAGCACCAGGTGTCCCGGAATCTGACCTTCTAACTCTACACCGGCATTCTATGATTAAAATATTATTAGTCTGATCTGAAAGTATCAAATTTTACGAAACTCTAGCACTTTTTTGTCGCTGGCTCCCCAACTAATAGAATCTGCGTGTTTGTTTATGCAAGAACACTAAGTGCCTTACGTCTGTATGTACATAGTTATGGTCGTTAATCGGGAAATACAGTACATTTATATTATGATCGTTTACCTCGAAATTTTACCTCGAACTACCGTATTCGCCATAAATGCTATAGACTCCCGAACTGAATATTTTGTATTCGATGCGGCATCTACGAGATTATGCGGAACGCGTCCAGAAAATTGAATCCCTATTCGCAGCTATCCAATATTTATTTGTGTAAATATTTTCAAAACGTTCGCCGCTTATTTCGCGCAATACGCATATTTACTGGATTTCCTGAAATTTATTTTATATGGGTTGTTTGGGTTTGAATGTCTAACCGAAGTAAGTATATATATATATATATATATATATATATATATATATATATATATATATATATATATATATATATATATATATATATATATATATATATATATATATATATATATATATATATATATATATATATATATATATATATATATATATATATATATATATATATATATATATATATATATATATATATATATATATATATATATATATATATATATATATATATATATATATATATATATATATATATATATATATATATATATATATATATATATATATATATATATATATATATATATATATATATATATTTTTTCAAATTGAAATTATGTTTATTACTAAATAAATGAAATGATAAAATAATGAAAGGGCACTTATCTGGTCTGTGGTGACCAGGAGTGACTCCACGCCTTTTTCTTCTCTTCTTTCAGTATTTGCTAGGTGTTTCCTGCTGTGGTATTGGAACCTGAATGTCTCCTACAGCGGCAACACAACAAAGCGAGACGAGAATGAATGCTGGAAAATAATAGGCGATTAGTGTTTCTTAAATATTAATGATTGTTATAAAATGTATATCAATATTTCGGCTCAGCCGTCGTCAAGATATGTGACATTTCTCTGTATGTGATATATATATATATATATATATATATATATATATATATATATATATATGCATGCATGTATGCATGTATGTATCAGTGGCGTGCCCGGGGTTGGTGAATGGGGCAAGCCCGACATACCTTTTTGTGTTTTTTTATAGTAACAAAAAGTAGTACCTCTTTCCTCTTCAATCTTCAATTTGAAATTTACTGCTTGTGTCGTAGATTCAATAAAGCACACTGAAGGCATACTACTGCTAGACAGAATTTAACATACACTTATCAGCAGTCGAATACCTCCGGTGGCTTTAAGAAAAACCGTTTTATTTGCTTGAGCGAGTGACATCGAGTTAAGAAGTTGACCCTTGCTTGTATGAGCTGTAAGACTTTTTTATAAAAAAAGGGAACAAAAAGTAATTAGGTGCTAGGTACATAGCTTTAACTAGCTTATTTATATTCTAAATCGAAGCGTCTATCTTTTTTCAAAAATGAGTTTATTACGTCTGAGTAAAATGATGGCGAACGCTTTAATTCTATTAACAACTGTTTTTCAATAGCAACCATTGATAACTCAGATAGACGTTCCTGACCCTGTGTATTTCTTAGGTAAGTATGAATACGTTTAAGAGATGAGAATGCACGTTCCGCGGAAGCACTTGTAGCAGGAATAGTTACGACAAGATACGCTAACTTCAACAATTGGGGAAAGGCGTCTTCGAGGCTATTCTGACTAATGAAAACAATTAGTTCAAAAACATTGCAATCTTTCAATTCAGGAGAGGAGTACAAACAAATCAATTGGTTCTTTAAAACTTGTTTGTCAAAATGGTTTGCATAAATATCAAATAATGAATCTAATGCCTCTGTAGGAAAATCTAAACGGTATTTCTCGTATAGTTTGTTGTTGAAGAGTTGGAAAAATTTCAATTTGAAAATTTCCGAATATCGATCCTCAATCTCGCAGAATATGTTGTCAATTACCTGGACAAAAAGTCGCTTATATTCAGTATAAGCACAGCGTACGTTACGTCTCAAACGAGGAGCTGAGTTATTTTGCAGAATGTTTTCATAAAGGAGATCAAATTCTGATTGAAATTCAACACGTAACCAAGTCTGAAATTCCTTTATTTTATTGCTACAATAACCTACATCGACTTGTGATTTTTGAAGGATATTGTACAAGCTATCAGTTTTTTCAAAAATTCGGTGGAAAACAAGGAGAAAAAAATTTAAATGGAATGATCGCAACGAGTTTTCAAAATTCTCCGCTGCTAAAACCGTATCCCCGTCCCAGTCCTGAGGGTTGTCACATATGTCAGAAAACAATGTAATAAGATTATTTTTTTGCACAAAAACTGTGTTTACAGTTCGCGAGATATACGCCCAACGCGTAGCGGGGGCAAGAGGTAATTTTTTGCTACAATGAGTATCGTAAAAGGCAGATCGTTTTGTACTGTGGCTAAAAAAATTACACAAAGACTGTAGTGTTGAAAAAAACGAACTGATTTCTCCAATTCTGTTGCATGATTTAGACAACACCAGGGCTAAAATGTGTGCATTGCACCAAATGTAAATTGCTTGTGGACAAACATCTTTTATTTTTGATTGCACTCCGTTTCTAACACCCGACATAACACTAGCGCCATCATAGCTCTGTGCTACTAATTTTGCGGTACACTCCTGTTTATTTAGCAATTCTAAAATAATATTACACAGTGTGTCTGCTATACGACTTTCAGATACATTAACGAACCCCAAAAAACGGTCATGAATGTCGTTTCCAAAATAATATCGAAGAATCAGGCATAATTGTTCTTTGTGACTGATATCGGGAGTTTCGTCAATAATAATTGAAACAAATTTTGTTGTTTTGATTTCAAATTCAATGCGAGTTTTCATAACAACCGCTACGGAATGAATAATATCATTTTGAATTTTATTAGACAAATAACTCGGTCCTCGCTTATCAGACTGTTGAAGCTGCATGTGTTTTTCTAAAACGATATCGTATTTCGAAAGAAGTGATACGAGTTCTAAAAAATTTCCCTTATTCAACGAAGTTTTGGACTCATCGTGACCTCTGAATGGAAGTTCTTGTTGAGCTAAATGACAAACAATATCCACTAATCTCTGAAAAACACTACGATTTTGATCAACGCGAATATTGTGCTTCAAAATTTCATCATTTAACTGCCGAGATAAAGATGTCTCAATTCGTTGTTTACCAAAATTACTAAACGAAATAACCGCATTCATGTGTTTTTGCGAATTCATGTGTCTTTTTATCGCGCCGGCTAAATTATTTAGATCATCATAACCGGACGAATTCCAAACATTTAAGTCGTTTGAAAAAAAAATACAACAGTAACAAAACAATTTATTGACATGTGAGCATCCAACTACCCAGTGAGTTTTGTACACTGATCTATTAAATTGTCTTTTATGCGATTTACTTGTCTGAGAAATACACAAATCGGGTGTAGGTTTAGGTCCAGAAATTAGTAACTTCTTTTGCTCAAAACTCAAAGATTTTACTTTGTCTTCGCCGATTAAAAGTCGTACACATAACTCACCACAAGGGACAATTTCCTCCATTGTTTATCAGGCACTAAAAACCACAAATGAATTGAAATTCCACAATAAAAAATACCGTGATGTCAGTCGCACAAACCTACACTAACTACAGTCAAGTGAAGTTCGCGGTCATCGTCTCACATTGCGACATTTGACACGTTCGCTGTCACCTTCATGGGCAAGCACGGCTTTGGTTTCTATAGTAAAATCCTCTATATACTTATAATTGTTTTGCGTAATTTGCCACTGGTTAGAGCGAGAGGTACACTGATTTTGAAAGCCACATTGAAAGCCCACATGTGCGAGCGAGCGAGAGGACACGTCGGTACACAGCTGCAATCGCACGCTGCTTTATCGACGCGCGGCCATAACGAATTTCGTCGCGTGGAGCGAGCTCCGTCCGCTAGATAGCACTCGTTAGATAGCAAATTAATTTATTTAATTGTTTTTTTTTACGAATTGTGTTATTAATTTATTTAATTGTTAATTACGAAGAATAGGCAAGCCCGGCTTTTCGGCTTATATGAAGAGACCGCCACTGGTATGTATGTATGTTCTTCTTGAAGCGTTGGCAAACCTTTCTTACTCCAGACTTGGTCGCTCCTCCACGCTACTTCGCGAAGCGTAACAGCTCTGCTTTTACGTTTGGATTCGTAGGAGCCATTTTCAATAATATGAGAACTAAAAAGCACTCTGACTGCCCTTCAACACACGCGAAAAACAACCTCACTTTAATGCAGACAAAGGCTGACTAATACAATTGCAAAACCAATCATGTTGCATCCTAAAGTGTCCTGATTGGAGCATGTGGCAATCCCACGTGCTCTGTGATTGTCTTAGACTGAACAAATGACATTGAAATGTTGCCACAGCCTAAAAACCTTATTCCACAAATTTCGTTCTTTGCAAGACGATTACTTTAGAATACTTTAAGTACTCTTAAATAGTTATCTATATTTTTTTAATCACCATATGGCATGTTTATTAATAAAATATAACACAAGGAATACGAAAAAAAATAATCTAGAAGGGTTGTACAACCAAAAAGTTGTTTTTATATACAGTCAAACCACAAATTACAAGAAATTTTAAAAAGTGTCCACACTTAATTCCACTTCTGTATGTAGATTACAATGTTTAACGTAACATAACTGACCATTTACATACGTTGTTTTTATTTCCAATTTTGTTTGGATACTTTCTATTGTGTGATTATTTTTGTATAGAATGCCTAAGATGACTAATAATATTGTTTAAAAAATTATTTATTTATATGTATACCCATTTACATGGAATCAATTCTGTTTTTTTATATTTTTTATTTGTCTGCCATGTATAGCCGACTTTAGTCAACGCTACTGTCGAATGAATATTTCTACTTGATTAGTGTTATATCTATATCAATATATTACTAGTAACTGACGAATTCTAATATGCGATAACTAGCTTTTATTGATTATTCATGCTTTTATTGTATATTCTAAATGAATAAATTGAATACTGAATACTGTAATAATTTCTTAGGATGTGTTTGTTAAGGCGACAACGGAGATATTTTTTCCGGAGGAGAAGTTTTGCTATTTATCTATTAAACCAAATAATATACCAAAAAATCTAATAAATATTGGTTTATATTTTGTTGCATCGTACCTATGTATTGCAGACACAGTTTGACTTCGTTCGTCTACTGTACAGCCATAGTTAAAATATATTTGTATTTTTTACTCTTGCATCATAAACGGTTTAGCGGCTTTTATCCTGAAAAAAATAAGTTGCTTGTGATAGATACTGGAATTTATTTTTCGCTGTTTTATTAACAACTTTTTCCAATATTAGACTAGAGCGTTTACGTAAGCGAAGTGCAAGAAGCAATAGAGTATTTAATATTATACGTTATCTTATGTCTCATCTTCTAGTTGGACCTTGTAAAAACACGGTGAAAATTGCTATTTGTCTTCGGTTACATACGGAATCTCTTTAACAGTAATTTTACTCGCTGCAATCACGAACGATTTTTAAAAATACTTCGATAGAACCAGTTGCGCTTCTAACCAACATTTCGTGGCGGTTATTAAAACCGCAGAATGGCAGAAATCGCATTTCTGTGTCCAGTGCAAAGGTTGTAATTTCAACAGTGGTGCTCATCGGTCTCTTGAACATTCTTCTGAGTCGCTTACTGTGAATTTCAAGTGATGTGGTGAAAATTTTCGTTACGCGACGATCCGTGAATTTCGCAAAGCCTTCTCGGTGTAATCCAGTATTGGCGGAGCATTCCTTTATGGGTTGTCGTTTTGGGGCTCGAATGCTCCGTTCGCGAGCGGTATCGGCGAAGAACAGAAAGGAGGAATGCGGACTCGGGCCAATATTAAGACGACAATGTCGATCAAAGCGGACGAACTGTACCGGGGAGGTCGAAGCGGAGTGATCCATTATCGGGGCGACTAAAAATTCCACAGCAGGTGAAACGCCCCCAATCGCCCGCAAAGAGGGGTCGTGTGCGAAGTGCGCTATGCAGTAATGTCGTTTTCGTCGGAATTTTGTGATAATACGAGTAATTTTATTTGCCATGTACCTTGTATTTCACTCAAGCAACGCTGTAGTAAGTTAATCTTGTAGTAATCAATGTACCTATATCGCAAAACATACAACCTAAGTTTAGATTGATTTAAGGTACTCCGCCAGTGCTAAGAAGCATTGTCTACTAATAACATCAGTAGATAATTCTTCCCAGAACGGTACATAAAATCAATCTAAACCTAATAAACCCGACAATAATTAAAAAAAAACAGCGTTTGTATGTACCAATCGTCGACAGGCGCTCTCTTGATAAGTGGATTTTCCAGATATTATGACAAATTTCATTTACTCCAAAATAGCGCGTTCCTAGTCACGAATATTTATCACGCATGAAGGCTACACTCGAATACAATTCTAAATAAATAGTCGCCCCCAGATATTAATAGGAAATGTAACGCTAATAGAACCCATTCAATCCACTATTTCTTCCCCTCTTGTCGATAAAATATTGTAACATTAATTTGCTGCATTAAGTCGACAGTTCCGACGTTCGATCGACAACCATTGCGCGCGCTACCATTGTAATCGTTATGACTACCGTCACTCAATAAACCAATTCATTTCCATTCCATCGTTCCAAGTTTCATTAAATCTAGAGTCAACATACTTACAACCCATTAGTGTATAACAACTAGTCTCAATAAGCGCTTTCATACAAATTATTATGTATAGAACGATACAGGCGTAGCGCCGCGTAGAAAAAAACGGATAGGGATGTGTCGGGGCGCACGGCCGTTGGTTTAACGTGAATGGTTCGTCTCGGTTCGTCTGTTGCGCGCCAATGTTCTTGCATCGCATCGACTTCGCGATAGGTTTATTGGTGTCGTCTTCACTCGATGTATCGGGTACATCGGCGGTAGAGGTGTTCGCGCCGTGGTCCACCGAGCGCGCCGCGTTAACTTTGCGACGCTGCCGAAACCGTCTCACTCGCATGGCGTGGGACATTGGCATACCAGTGTGTGACCCAGAGCCTCCTCTTTCCAAATATATGCGTACTCTATGTATTAAGTTGGCTCTTGCGCGGGTGGAGACCGACATTTTGAATTTTTAAAGCTTTTGCTCACTTTTAATTTTTTTGATAAGAAAGTTTGTCAAAATAACACTCATTTAACTTAAGTTAATCCATCTTGACAAGCTTTATAAAAATATATCCGAATCACTGAGCTGCCACGTCGGTGTCGTTAGTTACATTAAACGGACAGTGCCAAGCGGGTTTTAATCGGGTCATGTTGCGGCCCTCGCCGCCCCCGCTCGTCCGCTGCATAAACTCAAGGTCGTATACGCAATCCCACTAAATATGCTAAGAAACGACACCGCACTTGCGTCCCAGATGCTAATAGTTAAGAAGATATAAAAGCAATTCCATAAATAAGTTTTCCTTACAGTTAAAATAAATGTCTATCCTGGGGCCCTTATGCTTCTGTCTGATTTTAGGGAAGGTTTCGCGTTAAAAAAAAGAGAGACGAAATAGCGGCGCCTCCAACGCCCCGTTGGAGGCGGCCAACGGCGGCCCCTCCAACGCCAAGCTGCAGCGGTTTTCTAGACGCCCGTCTAGAAAACCGTTGCAGCTTGGCCCCTCGTTGATCCGCCCTGCCTTTCCCCCTCTCCCCCACCTCCCTCCTCGTTTCGTCACGATTCTACATAATGTAGGTAATTCACCCATTACCGGATATTCCTAGCCGCCTCCGGCGTAATTTCCCTCCTGCGCCCGCTCACCGCTGCCCCTTGGTCTTCGCATTAAACCGCAACTTGATTCTCCCACGCGCGCCGTAAGAAAGATAATATTGTACCCGCGGCACTTTTCACCCCCTCCCCCCACATTTTCATTCCCCTTCGCCACAAAATTAAGGAATTAATTGTGAAATTCGGATCGATTTCCCGGTTTTGTGTTTACGACCCCGAAGATCTCCCACTCAGCCTAATGACATTATTCGCCTTTTCGCAGTGAAACCCCCCTGGGGTCAATGCAAATTTGTAATTTTCGTAATAGAATCCCATTTCGGCATTATCATATTACAATGTATCTCTCGCGGCGGGGTGAACAAAGGCGCTGAAATTAATTGAATACATTATTTCAGTGCGTCACATTATTCAAGAAAAAAAATATAAATTGCGCGTTTCACTAATAAACTTGCCTGATCTGCGTGTGTTCGTAATAGTTTATCGGTTGAAGCAAACATATTATGAAATCAAATAATTCAAAAGAATAAAGCCACGATAACGCACAGTTATGTCTGCACACCAAAAACGCCGACGCGGCACACTGCACGAACGCTCGCGCGAACTGCTGACACCATACTGCAAACACGCCTTTCCGGGTATATTTGTCAGTAGCGTTTTGGACCCGCGTTTCGCTTGTCTTATTATCACTTTTGTTGCAAAAGCATTCCCAATTCCGTCTCACATACACACATACCCATATATAGGTAGGTAAGGTAGGAAGTAGGTAACGCAGGTAGGTATTTGTATAGTAGTGCCCTCTATTGGGAATCGGGAAAGAATAGCGCGAACTTTCAACGAATATCGTAGATGAAACCTAGTTAACATCATTTTGAGCCGGAGAGCAAGCGCAAGAGCCAACAATGGATCGATGGAAAGAAATGATATTCTTCAACATGATACCGTTCCAGCCTCCCCGGTGATGTCGGATGCACACACGATTCTCTGACCTCACTTCGAACGCGTCTAACAAGCAATTGGTACAACGGTGAACGTTCGCGCTATTCCTCGCTGATTCCCAATAGAGGGCACTACTATTCACACCTACCTGCGTTACCAACTTCCCCGCCGTGCTCGCTGTATCGTCTGTTTGGGTTTCATTTGATATCCATAATACATATACATCATATACATACACATACGTATACATAAATACTCGTATATAAGATTATTATATGAAGCAATTCAATTTAAGTTTTTAAATGACCTACACCGTCATGGAGCCATGTTTTTCTTTTGTTTTTAATCGGTGACCATTTTTTATTGACTCATGTAAGGTAATAAAAAAAATTGCAACATAGATTTAGCAATGGGGATAAATAATAAATCAGAGGGATCGATCACTCTCTGTCAACCCTGAGTGATACCTGTCAACGCACGCACGAAATAAAATTCGACTTTTCGCGACTCTTCTGAAACGCATTGTCAACAACAGGCAGTATCGTTTCGCGTTAATCCTCTGCTGCTTCGAGGGTGGCGTTACCCGCTATCCAATCAGCGGCCCGCCTGTCCTTATTTCGATAATTCGCACTCGAGTCGACACGACCCACTCCAATCTGTTTCGACTCTCGAGATTCTCGTATTCGCCGTCGCCACAGATTAAGGAATGATTGTATGAAATCAGATACGACACATATTTTGACATCGTCCAATTGAAATCATCGTTCGTGTATCAATAAACCATAAGAGAGATGCGGTGTTCCTTGGGAGGTGACCGATTCGTTAGGTAAGATTAGTGAAGAGCACAATCCACAGTCAATCTACGCCATCCGCCCCTACGAGTCTAACGCCTTACCGCAAGACATTGAAAGAGCAACCAGCGGGCAAACCCCCGCCCTTACTACCAAATTGGGACGGATTTCTCCATCCTCCAGTCTGGTCACAGATTCGAGGCCGCTTTCGTAGCCTCTACCTGACGTTAGCGGTAGTTCAGTTCGAATTTATCGCGAACAGAGGTGCCTTAGGAAATGTACGTGTCCAGACTCCACCGGATATTCGTCGGAGTGCGCAGTTGATTGGCTAACGCTGCACGGTGCGCAAACCGCCTGAGCAAATGGAACACGGGGTATTCCCCCGAATTGGACCTCCGATCCCAACTGTCCGCGACTGTAGATTACGGCTGCAGGCAGAGTTCACGGCGGCCCTTCCAGGTTAGCCCATTTTCGAAGAGGCTACCGTTAGTAGGTCATCAGGCCCAAGCTGCACGGAACCTTAAGGTTCCCAGTCGAACAAAATTAAATCCAGTATTGTCTTATATATTTGCAAATTATTGCACAACGAGATATACAGGTGTTCGGCAGACGGTTGTACATACGATTATGACGGACAAGTGAGCCCCTCACCTACATGCTTGGCCCCAAAAATTTAACCTAGGCCTCACGATTTTTTTTAATGATTTTTTTTGTAATATGGCCAAATTTGTCATTTCCATGGCTTTAAACTCCATTAACTTCATTTAACCCTTGGAGTAAATGGGTATTTTCATGGATGCATCTGTCTCTTTTGCAGGATTTTCGGCGACATCGACCTTAAAGTACTATAACTACGAAACTACTACACCAATCATAAAAAGAACAACTAAACAATGATTGCATTGAAATTTCGAATATAGAATATTGAAATATCATTTTGTAAAACAATTAGATAATTATGAATAAATATGAGAACGTCAAAGAAGTGAAAAAAACGCGGAACCAGATCTGGTCGTATCATATTCAACGGATAATTGTTTCAGAACCAGATTTGGTCGTATCATACTCAAGGGGTTAAAACTGATAAAACAGTCAACATTTTTTTTATTCGTATCTAAATTACTAGCAGATTAATAAAAAAAAATGGTTTAAACAATCACCATTAAAAAAAGAGCCCTGTTTTTTTTCAGCAATTTACGTCAGTTTTGGTGAAATGATCAATACCTCCTGTTATTTTGAAATAAAATACGGAAATTGCATACCAATAGAAAGGGCATAACCTAGAGATGTTTTGATTAAATTTGAAGCGCTCTACCTCTTTTTTTTTAATGCAATGCGAAATTGACATTTAAGATTATTTTTTAAAGTGTTTTTGTACTTTAGGGCAATATTTTTTTAATGGTGATTATCTAAAACAATTTTTTTTATTAATCTGCTACTAATTTAGATACGAATAAAAAAAATGTTGACTGTTTTATGAGTTTTAAATGAAGTTAATGGAGTTTAAAGCCATGGAAATGAAAAATTTCGCCATGTTACAAAAAAAATCATTAAAAATAAATTGTGAGGCCTAGGTTAATTTTTTGGGGCCAAGCATGTAGGTGAGGGCCTCACTTGTCCGTCATAATCGTATGTACAACCGTCTGCCGAACACCCTGTATACCACAGTATACCAAACAAAAGGTTCTATCTCGAGCTACAGGGCATTGCTGGAAGAGGGTGCGAGGAATGTGGGCAGAGGGGTACGTCTCGACGAACGCCTTTGGTTAGGGTTACTCACAGGTAAAGGCTGGCGACTTTTCGAACGTTTGGAGCCGAGTAGTGGACATCAGGCGGCCATATCCGAGCCCTTACGACTCGTGACGTATTCGCTTTCATTTCAATGTTGTTCTAAGAGAAGCTACTGTCTGCTATAATGTGTCTATACTAACGGGTCGACCGTACATATACCCACTGATGTCGCGTCTGTTATTATATGCACATACCTACGATCAATATGTGGCGCCGCTTCCTGTTTGTGTCGTCCCTTTTTACCGGCGCTCTTTCAATTTATTGCGTTCAACGCCCCAATTAAGGGCTAAACAAGCAGCGCGAGAATGTTCGCAGTCCGCTGTCGAACTGCCGACTTATTGAAGTAATCGTTTGTTTTATGCGCGATCCCTTTCGAGCGGCGCGAGAACCCTCCCGCGCGAGAGAGATAGATAGGCTGTCAAATTACGCTATCAATAAATTGACAGCTACCACATTTAGATATGCACAACCTAAAGGTCGACTGGTGTAGGCGGGCGAATTCGATGCCGAAGCGTGGCTTGCCTCACATTCGGCATTTTAGCATTGTGATCCGCGTCTATCTGCTCAGGTTGTACTTTTGAAATTTAATAACGTCTAATTTTGCGTAGCGAAAAAAACAGGCACTTTTTATTAAAGATGCTGTTTTTTTTAAAAAAAAAATCGCAATCTGATGAATTGATGTTAAAAGAAAAGTGAATTTCATATTAAAAGGGAATAATATCTTTCTGGACACTTTAGCAATAAATATTAAACCCAAACTAACCAAATAATATTTTTTTAAATGTTTTCGTCACTTCAAAATCAAACCGTCACTTTAGTTACCTTTAAAATGGTTTTATAATAAAAAAAATCACACCTAAAACATTCAGGAATCATTGAAAAAGAGTAGTAGATTAAGTTTGTCCGACGCACACGACCATGTGCGTCGTTGCGTCATTTATGTCCATATAACGTGCTGCGAGATAAGAGGAGGCTTGCGACTTGAGCCTACGACAGAAGCGAGATAAGCAGAGTTTACGTCTTCTCGCTCGTAATGCATCGATGCTTCGGCTAGCGATGCGCATACGCGTTGGTGCGTTTTGAATAATGGTGCGTCTTGAAACCTTCGAGCAACATTAGATGCTTTTTTTAATGTTATAGGTTAATGTTAATGGTAATGTTATAGATAATATTAGGCAAGCTAGCCTTTAGGGCTTTTATAACAGTACAGTGACATGACATGACAGTACTGTGTACAGTGACAGTGTCACTGGAAAATATGAAGTCGCGAATCGACGATCTTTACAACATAAAAACAAAAATACTTTTATTCGAGAATAATTGTAGGTTGGTGATGAATTCGCTCGTCGTCATCGCGTACCTCACGTACCCCGGTCCCCACTCGAAAAACAATCACACGACCCGGATCCGAATCCCAGATTGCGCGTAAGTTACCTTTTAATGGCACGTGATACAGAATACGACTATATGTGCGGAATTAATGAAAAACCATCGCATGAACGGGCAAACTCGATCGAGGCGCTCCTTTGTTTGTTTTGGCGGGTAGGCGGAAAATGGAAGAGTAAAGGCGGGGGAAAGGGGGGAAACACACGGCTGAAAATTCCCGTTGACAAAACAGACAGAGAGAGAGAGAGGAAAGCTGTTGAAAAAGTGAGTGCAGGTCGACTCGGTTTTTGTTTTCGGCCTTATATATAAAAATAGAGGTGTGTATATTTTCAATTTTTCGCTTGGCTTTGTCCTTGAACTTTATCCCAGTATTCGGATTTCATTCTTCTGTCCGAGGGTAGGATTTGGGTTGTTCTTTTAATCGCATCACATGAAGGGGCATATTGGCTCCCTTATTTCCAAGGTTGTCAGCATTTCCATTACCTTGCACCCCTTCGTGCCTTGGCGCCTACATGAAAGTAACCTTGTTCTCTTTTGCCAATTGATTTAGGGTATTTAGACATTCCCAAACAACTTTGACTCAAATCGCTCTTCAGAGCTTTGTGAGCTGTTTAACTGTCTTACGTTATGTAGATTCTAGCGCTGCGCAAGCATGCGTTGAATTCGCTGGCACAAGTTTCTATGGCGTGAATCTCTGCCTGAAAGATAGTCGGTGTCATTCTCGGGGCCTTTATACAATTCTTCATACAAATCAATAGTTTCCATCCGATCTCGGTCGATGCTATTTTGAACACATAATAAAACAAGGGGTTTTGTTGTTTACACTAAAACAAATATAGTTTTTCGAAAACGGTTGGAAAATTGTTTTTTTTAATTTTTTAATTTTATTTTATTATTTTTAAGGAAACATATAGCTGTTACAATAAATTTGTTACAGAATTATTAAGGTAAAAAAATTAAGCTAATTACATGTTTCCACTTAAACATTCATAATTTAAGCACAACAATATAATTTTTTTGAAGAATTAACTAACACTCATAGGGACAGGTGGGAACTGGGAAGAAAGGAGTCATAATAAGTAAATAAAATTTTATGTAAATACACGTTCCATAATATAGTCGTACATATTATTTAAAGATATTCTTGAATAAATATTATTTATAATATATTATATATTGCGATTAAAGTAGATGTGATATTCTGAAAGCTCGTACAATAACCTATCGAAGTTCCAATCCGGTAATTAGGTGCTGTGAAGTTCGACTCTTAAAAGTTGGAAAAATATTTTAAAATAAAACTTTGTCAGAAAATAGAGAAAATCGGCATTCAGAGACGAACTATAAAGCTAGTATGGACTAATTAATAGCAAGTGATCGTTTATGTTTTCGGCGATCGGCCACCAACATTCTGTAAGTCGGTTCGATCGCTCCTGGCACGCGGAGTTATAAAACGTAGAAACGGAGTAGCGCATATTGCGCGACCCCGTGCACTTACGGGTTTTATGGCGGGTGTAGTGAGCAGCAACCTCACCTACCTGGACTATGTTAGATCCAAACTGGACAGACATAGTTCAGTCTTCATGTTTCGTCAATTCATAACGTATTTCATGAGAGCACGGACTCTAGCCTATTCCGAGGTGTAATTGTTAAGCAATATGGTAAAATATATTCAACACACACTTACATACAATTAAGCCCTTTTAAGTCATTTTGCATTTCTTTTGCAACATAGCAGTAATTTTTTTGAGTGTTAGTTGATGGATATTCTCTTCTTATGACTTCAAGTCTGGGGCCTATTGGCACTAACCTTTTAACTTCGAAAACCTGCTCAAAAATGTCTCCTACCTTCAAATCAACCCATGTTACAATTTTAATTGCTAACTGCGAGACCTACGAAAATCGCGTGAGTAACATACGCTACTAAATCTTTATTGGTTCCCGAGTAGTGCTGCTCTGCTGCAACCGCGTATCCTCCAAGACTTACTTTACCACTTTAGCCGACATTATACCTTCCTAAAACTTTATGACCACTGACGGGACGGCAAGCTCGAGGAAGTAGTTACGATCCAGTTACTGATTCCACATTATACTGTCATTTTTTACGGATGAAATATTTATCGCGTATTAGATCTGACTTTTCGTTTACCCAAAGGCGGGGAATCTGGCTTTCCAGTTACCCATATTTAAAAAAAATTAAGACTGCTTAGCGCAGCATACACACAGCTGCAGCATATCTTAAGTGGGCGCTCGGTATAATATTCGCGTCCTTCGATTAGAGACAGAAGACAGGCGTTGGTTCGTTCGTTAGTAACATGTCGATCGTAATTTATTGCGCCGCGCGGTGCGGGCAATCGGGGGCAGGTCTGGCAATAACAATATGCTAAGCAGCCGAGCATGCAAGTCGGTCTGGTGTGGAGAACGGCCGGGTAGCACGCCATCCGCCCGCGTCCGGTACGGTCCAGGAGTGGGCACTTGTGGCGGGTGTAGCACAGCCGGGGTCCCCTACGCCCCGGCGAAAACCTCCGCCCCGCCCTGTAATGGAAACCCGAGTGGATCGTGCATTTTTATGCTAACAACTCGGCAGACATCTAACGATGTTGACGAAAGGCGATGGCTTCAGAATAGAGACCGACCGAATTGTTTTAATTCCCGAAACCGCACTTTTTCTACGTGAGGGATTTGAGCTATTCTGATACGACTACGGGGAATAACAAATAATGCCTTTTTTCGAACTTTTGTGAATTCCATTTTTATACCTTACTAACTCGAAACACGAGATTTCAGCAAGAGTTTGAGTGAAAAGAGATCATGTTTAGTTTGTAAACTAAAAATATATTTGATTTTCTATAAAAAAAAATACTTAAATTACCCATCAGGTAAAAATCGAAAACTATAATATAAGAATAATGTTATAATAATAATATTTGAGTTTCTAGAAAAAATGCATTATACCTTAATTAAACTTCAGAAAAAAGTAAAAACATGGAAAAGTCATTGCCTTCATCGGTATTTCCCATCACAGTTCCTCCTCAGCGTCAACCGGAGGGTCATCGAAATACCCCAATTATGTACCTGACGGGGAAGAATGATCATCGTCCACCGTCACCACGTGGACCTTGATCATTCCTTTCCGTCTCACGGTTTCTTCTCCTTTCATTTAAGGGCAGGCTATAATCTTTCTTTGGAAAATCGATTCATGCTTCGATTCGTTTGGGAACAAGCCACAAAATGGTCTTAGTCTCTCATTTTCACCAAAATATTGACTGATCGTTCTTTACCGTAACCGTTCAATTATATTTGCGAGATTTGCCAACATTGGCCAACTCGATCCCTGTACGCTCTCGATAATAACAATAATATTAATCTAATTCGTTCATTGGTCGATGCAATAGTAAACCAGGAGTAGTTTAACTATGCTATCTCTAGACTAGATAGTGAAATATGTGAGTTCTAGAATAAGCACCATTAATACGACCACAATTCGAGAATCGGCCAGTGACGTCACCCAACGGATATTTTTAAACGCAGACGCATTTTACAAACTATACCATGTTGATTATAGTAGACGTTGGAATGCCGACGCTTTACTGTTTCGTCTCCTAACGTAGCATTTCAAAACGTGTTCATTTACTGCGAAGACATCCAGCGGTACTTTATCAGGAAGCTGTATATTTTACATGCAGGCCCAAAACCCGCCTATTTTACTTACTTGTCCAAAACCGCATAACTTCACTACTGCTGTGCAATATAAATAAAATGGCACTCTGCTACAATCTATGATGAAATTTTGACGCTCGGCTCATTGTGACACATTCAACATAGCAACAGCTGATCAAAGTTATTGATGCGAGCGAGACAGCAGTTTCTGGCTTTTCACTCGCGCCTTCGGCTGAACGATTATTGGAAATTATCGAAAGATACAATCACAGTTGCCACACTCTTGGAATACCGGATTCCAGAGCCGACATCCAGATGATCTTCAGAAAAAGCCAGAAGAAGAAAATCTGCCGCATAGTCGGATTCAGACTCACGCGATTCAAGCAGTTTTACTTTTAAAAATACTAGAGACAACACGTGACGTTCTCTAAAACTTGCTAATCTATATAAACAAAAATGAAATGCTGTTTGTTGGTAACCGCATATTAGGTTGAACGACTGAACCGATTTGGCTATTTTATTAATGTTCTTAATAGTCCAGATAAGGTCCTAACGGAAAGGAAGATTGGAAAAGATGCCTGGAAAATTGGAAAATTTGGTAAAAACTGAAAGTGCTTTTTTCTACTCACGATTTGAACGATGGATATCCGTAATTCTTTTTTTAAATAATAACGACATATGAGGTTGTTTCTTTTACTTTCCTGACGACCTATCGGAAAGGAAAGTATTGTGATCGCGCTAAAAAAAAATTTTGAGATGAAGATGGGAATATATATTTTGAGACTCCCTGAGACGATTGAGACTATTTCCAGACCGATCTCCGTCTGTATGTATGTCTGTATGTCTGTATGTCTGTATGTCTGTATGTCTGTATGTCTGTATGTATGTATTCTTCCACGATAGCGCCCAGACGCTTAATCGGATTGAGCTGAAATTTGGTATATAAGCTTCTGTTAACCGTCGGAGGAACCCATTAGTTTTTGGAGTCCCTACGCCCTACGGTTGTGGTACCTCCCATACAAATTTGGGGTTCCCGGCGAAAAAATTGTTTCCGCGATAGCGCCCAGACGCTTAATCTGTCTAAGTTAAAATTTGGCATAGAAGCTTCTGTTAACCATCGGAAGAACCTATTAGTTTTTGGGGTACTTACGACCAACGTTTGGGGTACCTGCCATACAAATTTGGGGTACTAGAGTAAAAAATGTCGCTGTTTTTTCGCACCTCCCCGGATACTAGTCAGGAAAGTCTTGGGGTGACACAACCGATTTTTTTTGGTTTTGATCGCTATGCTCTCGGGATGGAAATATGTCAATTGAATGTATTCAATTACAGAAAATCTAGAAGATCTTGATAAAAATCCGAAACATCCCATTCCAGCCTAAATTAAAATTAGGTTACATTTTTTTTGTTTGTTTTTTATTGATCTGTCCAACAAATGTAGTTATTTCATTTATATTCCAATTTATTTATTTCGGTATTGATCTGTATTTTGAAATGTGCCAGAATGATGACTTCGCCCAAACACTGCTATACTCTGAAATGCCAAGATATCTTACTGTAAAAAAAAATAAACGACGGAAACAAGCACACCCAACGGAGTATGGGGGGGGGGGGATTGAAGAGTTTGGCGCAAGAGGGGGGGGGGGTTGTCTGATTTCCGGGAAGTGTCGGGTTAATACAACCGATTGTTTACTTTGTTTATATATTCCAATAGCTTTTCACAAATTCACAAAACGATCACAAACAAATTTATTGAAATTTGGACAGGATGACATCTGTCGGATCAGATAGTATTAAATAAAAAATCTCACCAACTCTGGTCATGCTTAAAAATGTTGTTTTTTGGATTTCCTGGAACTGGTAAAAATTAGGTTGTATTTACCAAAAACCTTTTAGGAAATGTCGGTATCGTGTTTGGCATTTCGTTTGGCTTCTACTCCAGTAAGGGAGCTAACGCCCTCGCCGTCATCGGATCCCGTGCTCGTCCAAGTGCTTAGCTGATTTTGAAACTACGTCGTGAGATACGACACCGTTAAGTGTTATTGGTTGGGGGCTTGTTGATAAGAGCCTCCGAGTGCCGCTAATGTAAACTTAGCCTTCGTCCTCCTCCTGCTGTCGAGAAAATTGGAAAATGTTTACGAGATCAATGACGTTGATGAGATTCTCAGTACATAAAGAAGCCGAGAAAATTGCTGTTGCTTGCATATTTTCAACGATATAATATACAAAACGTGATGGCTGGTAAGTAATAGCTGTTAATATAATGTTCACAATGAAATGGAGTAACTGATGAAACGCATAACCTGTGCGACGAAGGAAAGAAGTGAGAGGGGGAGGACGAATACCCTTTAGCGTTCTCTATTGGCTTCGCTAATGCGCTGATTTAGCGAACTATAACTGGCGGCAGCTTTTATAACTTTTTTTTAATATCGAAAGGATGTCTTTGCGCTCCTCTAAAGCGATACTAAACGAACAAGCTAAACGTCAATTTTTATGAATGAGTTTGACATTTCTCGTCTATGATTTCTGCGCCCCAACCGTTTTCGGGCGATTTTGTAACTTTTATTCGAAACGTCCGCGATTGGATAACCGCGTCGAGCGTAAAAGTTTTAAAAACAGATTTGAAATCTTTCACAGAAATTCCTTTTCCGTTCCACTCTCCTCATTTTTATACCTTTTGCGTCCTTATGGGCTTTTTAGTTTATTTTTTATGTGGCACATTCTGCGCCTACAAAGAGTGAAATATTTTGTAAACTTTTGTAATTTAACCCTTAGAAAGCCAGCCATGGGAAAGATACTCACGATTTTCAACCCTTGAAATTTTGTTTGTGGGGGGGGGGGTGGGGGGGGGGGGGGGGTGTTAGTGCACGCATACTAATATACGAGTATAACGGTGGCTTATTCAATGAAGGCGACTTTTACCACTTATAATTGCATGATTGCATAAATACGGAGATCGGCCGCCTGCGAATCGTCACATCAGAAAACCACCGATCGGTTGTATTGGCATTCCAGCGGTTAAAAGATTAAGTTAGTAACTACCCGCAAACGATGTTCGCAAATCATTACAGGTTAGCTCTAGAATATTGCCTGTAGGCAATGAGCTCGCCTTTTCGTTTGAATAAAGCGTTTATTAGTACCTATTATTATTACGTGTTTATGCTGATTCATCTGTTTTATTGCTCTTTGCAGATGTGTGGTGCACAACCCGATAAAATTAATGAAGCGATGCCCAAATATGTGTATGAGTCCTTGTGCTTGGGTCCGCTGTTCAACGTGTCTGATTATATTTTCCAAACTCTGAAAATTGATTATTTTAACCGGTTCAAACAACTTTATCCAGGAAAAAACAAACCCTATTTTAAGCTGCGCGTGGGCATCCCTACCTGGGTAAACTTACTGGGTGAAGTAATTTTACTTATTGTCAGAGTGCGGCTCGACGCGGCATTTCTCCAGAATTATTATACAGTCCGAGACATTTTTGCGTACGTCAACGACTCGCACAAGCTTTCCATAAACCTGATTTCATGTCCTTGCGAAGTCGGAAAGTCGTTCATTTTCAACCTTTAACAAAACGTCGCAAGTGCATGACGCGGAAAGCTAATTTTACGTAACCATGCATTCTATTACTTTAATTCCACCCGTGTTAAATTTGCCATGGCGGCAACCGGACATTTAGGCCGGACATACGGACGCGGTATCACGGTCAAATTTGTCATATTATGTAAATACAATAATTCGTACGCTACCATTTGTCCCGTTTTGCGGTCGCGGAATAATTTGTATGGCTGCGGTTCTGCCGCTAGCATAACGAGGTCGAATTCTAAGTTTTATACAGGCATGCGTCACTCGCAGTCTATCGCTGAGCTGAACTCTATATTTATAATATGTACAATCTAGTAATTATGCGGAAGTCCATATTAATTAAATTATAATTATAGAGTAACAAGATTTTGTGGGCAAAGCGCGATGAATGGTGAGCAAGCTTTTATCTTTCGACGTCAATGATTCCATTGCCACATTTTCCGATATTCAGCCTATGAAAGCTGATATAAATTTGATTTCAATTTAGACAAAGTACCGGGAGCCGGTTTGGAGGGGATAGTCGGTTTCTATTGGTCCGCATATTTTGGGTAACGCATACTGCATAGTCTGCATAACCTTTCGGCAGACCTATAAATATCTAGCAATCTTCTTACAACTGAGTTTTTGTTCGAAAAAAAAACATGTATAGTTTAAGTGAAGTGAAGATTCGGATATAAGTTATTCTGCGGTAAAACGAATGCGAAAACCATGTTTATCGACAGAGTAAACTACAAGGAATAATTTATCAAATAGTTTTAAAGCCTGTAATCGTAACATTAAATCGTATCATGTAATCGTATCGTATCTGGCATATCTTGTAATCGTATCATTAAAACGATTCCAGATTAGGTGGAAATTTTACACAATTTGCCACAATAGTCTGCGAAGTGAAGCACAACGGTCAAACTGTCTAAGTAAAGAAATAAGGCGTCGGAAAACAACAATCGAAAAACTCTGTGACTTCGACCAAAATGTCATTCCGCGGAAAGTCCGCGAGTATTTTTTTCGGCAATCAAGTGCTGATGCTAGATAAAATATTAGTATTTAGGCTGAATTAGGTGGAAGGTATAGTGCGAGGTACCCTGAATTTGAATCTCCAATGTGGTCACACCGTTACAATATATACATATAGTCCTTATCGAGCGCATTCAAATGATCTTCTTTAAATATCTATGTTTGCGCAGTCTCACTGGCTACATCTCATACTCTGATAGTCTGGCGACTTTCAAGATATGTAACGTTACTTCTGGCCATGGATTATCTATATTTACTCGCTATAGTCCCACTTAAGGAATTATCGTATAGAACTCGTCATCCAATGGGCTTCAACCCACCCCAAAGTAAATAACCTATGATAACAATAACAATATATAATTTTTAACACCTACAATAGCACATCCCAGTATATTGATATATTCTCGACAAACATAGGCACATTTATCATAGCA
Organism: Micropterix aruncella; assembly: GCA_944548615.1. Lineage (NCBI taxonomy): Eukaryota > Metazoa > Arthropoda > Insecta > Lepidoptera > Micropterigidae > Micropterix > Micropterix aruncella. The sequence goes on from OX155960.1 coordinate 2,103,083, forward strand.
ATAAAAACAAAAATTATAAATCTATAATAATCAGACATTACACATACACATAACACCTACAAAACACACATTTTAGCGCTTAAAATTCTTCCTTATATATTAAACGTTATTCATATCGCCAATTTAAACTCAAATTTAGAGCTCTACAGTCCTGTCACAACTCAATATGTACCCGTTCAGTGATTGTGAATATCAATATTATCCAACGTTTATTTATCGGTAGACAAGCTCTATTAGCGCGTATCGGATGAACCAATCATACTGCGGTGCGTTTGCCGCGTATTTTGTTTGATTCTCATGCAAATATTCATCAACTTTGCGGTATTTTGGCCGGCTTCAGCTGAATTGGACACTCGTGACCAAACCGCAAAATAATTATCAATTGACCATTTTCATTAACTCTTCTATTTATATAAAAATCTCATTATAGTAAATTTAGAAGCAGATTTTGACAGCTCTCTTGTTGGTGATAACACAAAGCCCGACACCTCCAACAATCCATAATCATGATGGGGATAATCATATTGATTATCCTCATCGTGATAATCGTGATATGATAATCATAATCCGATATCGTTGATGATGTTGCCATAATTCTATTTTAATTTGTAACAACCTCACCCTACTGTCACTATTAGCTGGCCAGACTATAACTACAAGTTTACTGTAAAAATAAAAATAATAGAGAATCTGTGTTTATTAGTAGTAAAGCATTGCATTGCATTGACTGATACTATAATTTATCTAAAACTTGTTTGATTATTTGATGATGCATTTTATGCTGCTTGTCAAAGTATCGATTCTTCAATGCGGTATGCAAATACGATGTGTAAAATAACTGATCTAATATTGGTTATTAAGATATAATATACGCCCATTAGCGATTCACATCTTGGCTGCTACGACTACGCTACGCTTTAGTAGCGAAAATCTTAGAGGCGTAGCGATAAAACGATTGATTACCACTCTGTTCTTTCATGGGTAGCTTGTGAATGCGACAGTCCCAGTGGACTGCAATTCCACTAACACGCGCCGATTACTAGCCACGTGAATAGTCACTGCGCGCCGCCGGATGCGGTCCGATCCGCTCACAATTATGACAGAAAACGCATTTCGCGCGATCGCTCATCGCCGCCATTCACTGACGCCATTGGGCCTTTGCACCGCCGCGCCGGGCTGTATCTGCAACCACTCTAAGCGATATGCAAAATGACCATTCGATATCTGCCTCCGTTTCCGAGCCGGCCGAAAATACCCGCAGTTGAGGGGTTTTTAGCGCATTGGCCTTTGGTTAGCCGCGTCGTTTAGGCAATGGTCCAATACGAATTACACGGCTATAAATGAATAGCAATAGGAGTACTCCTCCGGGCGCTAATTTGGTGGACATAACTGACTAATGAAATGTTTCGATACAGCCTATCGATATATTACTATATTTTATATAGGTTACATAAAGGATTACGGGGAAAAACGGTCGATGTCTTTTATTTTTTTAAGATGAGATACTTTTTAATTTACCGGCCTACCAACCCATGACGAGGTAAAGTATTGTGAATGAGCTTACATATTTTTCGTGATGAAGACGATCTGGAAATGGTTAAAATGTATATAACTTTTTATGGGTATGGAAATGTATGGTTATGGTTATGGAAATTTTATGGTTATGGAAAGGTTTTATGGTTATGTTTTATGGAAAAGGTTAAAATATATATAACAGACTAAAGTCTGTTTGTGTGTATGTGTGTCTGTGTGTAAGAGTATTCCACCACGATAGCGCCCAAACGCTTCTTCCGATTGAGCTGAAGCTTGGCATGCAGGCATCATTTGGTCAACGTACGTCGGTCTATCTGAAATGCGCGACGTCGCAAATTTGAGAATTTGATTCCCCCATACATTTGTATGTCAGACTTATAAGGCGCCGGTGTACCTAATTCAAGTTTTTGAGTCCAATATTTCAAGATTAAAGTATGACTAGCGCGCCCTCTGATAGAGCGATTTTAACCACAGTCGTTTCAACTCTTGCCAAGACTAAATGATGCCTTTATGCCAAATTTCAGCACAACCGGGTGAAGCGTGCGGACGCTATGTATGTATCCGTCTTTATCTCGAGAAAAAAATGGCGTTCACAATACTTTACCTCCTCGTCGGTTGGTGGACCGGTAAAGTACAGGCAATACAAAAATAAAAATGACTGTTAATTGGTACCAATATATTTGTCGCGTAGAGTTTTAGCGCCTGTCAATCAGTTACAGCTGTTGGTTGGGTTATTCAACCTCGCGCGTGCTCTGCAATTTTCTTCTAAACGTCACTGCATAAACGTCACTGCAGACAGGTTGCTGTAGGCGTACTTAAACCAAATTTGTCATTTTTTTGTCAATTTTTTTGTCAATTTTAAGTAGCATTTTTTAATTATTCTGACTTTTTCTGATTTTAATTTCTTGATTATTTTTATCAATTATTTTAATTTGTGGTTTTAGTAAATAAATCTTAAAAATGATTTGGATGCCCTAAAAGCAATAATGAAGTAACTGTATGTACGTGGTGATAAATTTAAATATTGTAAAAACGAACTAATATACTGTAATTTAAATGTACCTAAATATTAAGTTTCTACAATCTGTTAAGATTTTTTTGGAAATAAATTGAAATTGAAAATTGAAAAAAAAATAATTCGGACTTTACATTACTGAAACTTATTGTAATAGATGAAGAAACAAGGATTTATGAGTTTGACAACAAGGGTTATTCGGTAGCGTGCCCTAACGTATAGCGCATTAAATGGGGTAACAAAATAAAATACATTTGAATGATTAAGCCAATACTTAGTTTTCTATTGAAGAATTCCCGGTTTTTGTGTATTTAAAAGAGCACTTTAATTTTCGAAACGAATCTAAAAGGGCGTGTGTCGCATGGTCATATTTAAAATTCTGCCTCGGGCATCCGGTCAATGCCTGTACAATGCCTGTACCGCGGTCGGTAGAATGGAAACCAAACAAGGCAAATAGTTTTTTTTTAATAAACTCGAAACTGAATTTCTCGGATGGTCGATCGACGTTTCGGCGTTTTTAGCACGACGTTGTTTCCCCCCGTGTATACATTCGTCGGACGCGGGGTAGCGACCAATAGTAAATGTATCAGAAAATCTACGGGTTTTAGAAACTAGAGCGAGTCAGTCAAAAACTAACAATAGCTTGGAGGTTACTACCATGATGGGGTTATTGACTCCTCGTGTAGATAGTGAAACGTGTTCTGTGTCAACCCCGTACTGCTGAGGATCGACGATTTTACGATTCTATATACTGACGAAATAGATGAAACACAGTGATGAAAATGGATAATGGATAACTTAATTTAAATTTGCAATTTTGCACTACATTATACACCACAATGACGACAGCATATAGCTATTGCAGTTGATGAATACGATCCTCCTAATGTCTCTTGCATATCCCTATGGATTTGCTTCGGCATTATCCCCTATTTGTGATAGTACTTCACGACTGCTCTTCGTAAAATTTTGTCCCTTTTGCAAAATCAAACTGGAAAGCACAATGAAATAGTAAAAGCCAGTTGGTACAACATAGATAGTAAAATACATTTGGTACACCAACATTTGAATTTAGACATAATATGGGCATATTTCCTGGGTGAAAAATTGGGAACTTCACCGTGATCTTTTCAATGCTTCTAATACATTTTAACTCTCCCTCCGGCGGTGTTGTGTACAGGGTTATGTGCAGCAGCTGCCACTTATATATTTAGACTGCGCCGACGCTCGAATGCTAAATATGTTTGCTCACGTACGGAGATTTGTATCGGTGGGTCGGTTAACGCAATACTCGGTCGGGGCTGCCACAAATTCAACATTTACTAGGACGAGCAGCCGAAGCTAACCTACATACAAAGGCGCCACGAATTCTACGTACGGCGCGGCGATCGGTATTGCAGCATGTTTGGAGAAACTATTCGCTTACGGATCCGAGACTATTACATTCGCTAAACAGGCGAGAATTTCAAACAGGCGAGATTATATATTATTTGCAGATGGTATGTATACCTTAAGGAGAGGCAATCTGAATCCTGATTTTTTTCGATAAGCAAGTTGTCTAAGCTGTTAAACGAGATTGGAAAGATCGAAACAATACGAGTAGTTGAAATCGAGAAACGAGATCTTAAAGGTAATTCGATATAATATACACTAATATGCACACTTAATAATGCAAACAAATGGAGTATCATCAGTGACCAATTGTAGGAGTTATGGTAAGGAGTGGCATTAAATTAGGTTAGCTGTAAGACATTGCCATGTGGCAATAAGCTCGCCTTTTTTGTATACTTATTAAGTGCAAATAAAGAGTTTATTATTATTATTATTATTATTATTATTATTAATAAATTAAGTTATCCCAAAAAATAAATATACCTATACATCCTATTATTAATATATCATTCAAATTAAAATTTCTAAAAAGGAAAAACCTAAAATCAAAACAGTGAATTATAAATTTAAATTGCTTAGCCTTTGTATTTTCTTTGAAGTTACTTGATGTAATTCACACAGGCCACCACTAAACGCTCTCAGCGAATGTTTCTACCGATGCAGAAATGACTGTATCTGCTTGCGACAGTAGTAGCGAGCGCAATTTTGCCTCAAACTAAAAAAATAAACTGAGGTTATAATTTTTACGTATGTAATCTGTAGATGTACTGAAAAAAAATACTAAAAGTTTTAATTTTTATATTTTTTTAATGACTAAAAAATAAAATCCATTTTTTGTTCAACTAGTAAAAAATATATACATATAAAAACATTTTTTTAGATTTTTTTAGTTCATTTAAAAGAGAATTTAATAATCTTTTTTTTTTTTTTGGAACAACTTGATCCGCCGTTTTTTTATTACCGGCGCAAAACTGAGCTATCTATCAGCTATTCCAGAGGTGAAATGTTCATGAATATATCTCAACTTTATTTTTTTTTTTAATCATGGCTCACATGGGTGTTTTTAGCCGTCTAAACGCTCGTTCACGCTCAGGCGAGGCGCGGTGGCGGTCGCGAGAGCGGTGGCGGCCGCGAGAGCGGTGGCGGTCGCGAGAGCGGTGGCGATCGCGAGAGCGGTGGCGGGAGCTATTGAGATGACCACAGTAGGTCGCGAGCTATCGCGCTGGTGATCATGTGACGTCATGTTTTCAGTCAAAATGGAGGACGATATAGATTTAATGTTTTTAATGGACAATTCCTTGGTTAGGTAGGAATTATACAAAGTGAGTTTTAATTAACAGGTGTCCTTCAAGTGAGTGAATCAGTACGAGCAGGTCAGCAACTTTTGATAATTTGTTTTGTAAAAAACAAAAAAAATATTAAAAAATTTAAAGTACTAGACAAAAAAAGTTTTAGGATAGTTTGAGCGCCCTGCGCCATCAAGCGGTTATTAAAATAACGCTAATAAACATTATTAGCTATATTTTACCTACCTCTGGATATCGCATCGTACTCAGCGCTTTTTATACTATTTTTCAAAAAATTAAATTTTTCAAAATTACAAAAAAAAAACTTACACATTTTGATCAAAACTTGCTCACTGGGTCGTATTGATTCACCCCCTTTAAGGATGCTGGTTAATTAAACTCACCCTGTATAACGTGGAATCTTGTGTGCACGAACTAAACAAAGAGAGAAATAAAAAGGGTGAATTTTACACATTTTATGAAGAACTGAGAATTCACCCACCAAAGTTTTTTGAGTATATTCGAATGTCCTTGGATGCTTTCGACTATATTTTGGATAAAATATTAAGCAGAATAAGTAAATCTGACTCAAACTTCCACAAATTGTCAAACCCGTGCAAAAAAAAAAAAACACACACACCAGCGCAAGCGCGACTGTTTTTACGACCTATAGGCTTGGCGCGGCGTAGTTTGGCCTGCGAGATAGCACGTTGTGGGAACGCCGCTTAAAACGAGCGGATAGGAAGATTCGAATCAAGGGGCGAACACACTATCGGACGCGTCCGCTGCCGCGGCTTATGGACAGTATGCACAGTCGTTTGGGACGTGGCTTGCCAGATCTCTATCAGACGACCGAAGCCTGGAGGACTGACGTCCGATAATGTGCACTGCTCAATAGAAATTCATTACACAGACCACGCCCATAAGCCGCGGCTGACGGACACGTCCGAAAACGAATGGCTAATCGCCATTCGCTTGCCCGCTCGCCAGCCAAGGTGGCCACAAACGTGCACACCATATGTTCAAAGTTTCGCGTCCGCGCTTGCTACCGCGCCCTCGCCTGAGTGTGGACGAGCGCTAAACCACGTCCCCCCTTAAACATTTTTTCAAATATCTACTCAGACAGCACCTGTACGATACTGTAATCTAACTCAGTTAATTTCATGACACTGCGATTTTTTCATTCGAGAGTAATTTATATTGGTGTTTTGTATGAAGAACTACTCCGCAATGGACCAATATTAATAAAATATAACAAGCATGTTTGCTGAATATCACAAGAAAATTGACAATAACACTTAACCACCTTCATTTTTGTAGTAAATATACATATTGTTTACTATAACAGTTTTCGCGATAAGAATAATTGTTTTTTTATTTTACTAGGAAACCCTTTCTTTATGTTTATAGTAGAATATATCATACAGCGCATGGACGAAATCGGTGAAAAAGCAACGCTGCTGCAGTGCGAGTATCTCAATTAAAAGCGTACGTGAGTCGCTTCCGCGGTCGTAGTTTAGAGTATGCCTACAGACAGTGGTTGCATTCCATTTGCCGTTTGCGATTTCGTTCCGCGAGGCTGCTCTTCGCGCTCGATCAGTTTTTATTTCCCACCCGCCCCACGTGCAATCTGCACGCGTGACGCCGCCCGCCCGCCGCACAGTGAAACACCCTTGAAGCGCTATTCGGAAAAAGGCTTTCAGTTTGAAATACAAGTCTATAAATTTACGGAATTTCTTTAGGATAAATTATCGTTCGAGGCCATCTCATCAGGTGTGTTCAATGTTATACAGGTTCGCCCTCGCATACGCGATTGATATATTTTAGGTATTTTATGAAGCTTTCTTTTATTTTATTATACCATTTGAAGGCCAAGAATATTTAACAGCATCGACGACAAGTTGAATAAAATTAGCGATTTTGATAGGTCTAAAATTTAAATAAACAGATGGCTAATCGAAATTGGATCCGTGCGTCATCGATAAGAAAGGCCTATCCGTCGCGCGTTGGGGCATATCCGTCGCGCGTAAAAACACGTGAGAGAGGGAGCAATACAGTCAACAGTATACGAGAGAATAGCACGGCAATATTCATAGCGGGATCGCTCACACCGGGAAGTACTATCGGAACTACTGCTGGCGGCGATGCGTATTGGTATTAAAGTGGTCTTTTTTTGCGGGTGAAAGGCTTATTTAGGCCCTTATATATCGATGACCTGCGTATAAAAAATTCACTTCTATTAATTGTAGTTTGAGGGGATAAGGAAATAGAGTAAAGGGATTCCTATCTATGTATAAGTATTTTGTATCTATGTATTTTACTATATTTATTATATCAAATAAATAAGATTCTTTGTGATATAATATAATGTGTGGTAAATGTTTATCACAAAAGATTAAGATTATTTATCACTAAAAAGTATTTTTTTTATTTTTATTAATATAAAGTGGAGATACCACTAATGTGAATCTATATTCAGGCCTAACAAGCCCCGTTGAATGTGCATAGCGCCGTTTGTTGCTCGAACTGTGTCGATATTAAGCTCTTGTTATTCTTTAATGTTCTATTTCTTTACTTCAATGACACCGTAACTACATTTTTTTTGTACAATCAATAAATAAATAATAAATTGATTATTATAATAAAATCTATTAATCTCAATATCCTGTCGTAACCACCAACAATCGTAGACTTCTACCAAAATATAAAAATTAAGCATTTCTATTCTGGCATTAATATTTCGGAAAGATAATACTATACTGCATGTTTACAGTAAACAGACAACACAAGAAGTTGCATTAAAAAACGAAGTATTTTTAAGTATGCGTCAAGCTAATTTTTAATTTTTTCAACACATTGTAATGTTTTCATCTCAAATATACTATTAACATGTTTTTCATGTTGTATTTAAATATATCAATAGTCCCAAATTTTCAATGATATGTGAGTAAAAAATAGCTTCTGGCCGGTCTTTATTGCAATCGATCCCACTGTGCGCCACTGCAGTCACGATTCACTTGTTTCGCTACCGACCACTTGTTTTAATGCTACGATTCTACGGTCGCCTGCTATAGCGGCGTAGCAGATGTAGCGACCATACTCGCATGACGCAAACTTCGGTAAAATCAAACAAATAATGCACGAATGCCTTTCAAGTAGCATGTTACATTGGCGCCTTAAATAAATAGACGACCGACATGATTACAACTAACTGTCTTATTTTCAATTATAGCTTATTAGACACTACTTAAAAGTGATTGTAAAAAAGTATAACTTCACTATATATTTTTTTCTAGAATGGTCACTTGGCGGTAATAAAGCTATAGTCGCTCTTAGACACAGAAGCCTAATCCGAAACAATTAATTGCGTCCGGAGATATTTCACGTCCATCCACCCACCCAGCCAGTAGGAGATGTTGGCTAAATTACTCACAATCTCAATTTAGTGTTTACACGATAATTAAATAAATGCTAAACTTAAGCAGTGCCTTGTGCTTTCCCCGAACCCTAAAATTGGTACTTCGAATCCGCGATAACTTGTCGAATACTGGAACTCAGGAAGACCTTTTACGTAGAACGATATGCCACGCCACGGCTACGCCTCTACGGTTCTACTACACGGTTACGCCTCTACGGTTCTACTACACGGTTACGCACGCCTCTACGGATCTACGCCAGCTGCATAGCCACCGCGCTTTGCATTTCATATGACTATGCATTAATACTTAAATATTTGGATAATAATGAACTCCTCATTAAACACAACGGCACTTTTGTACAATGGCGGACCTACCTCACTACGGAAATTTATTACTGTCAACCATAGTCATGTTTAGATAGTATTCGGGTAATTCAAGTGCGTAATGTAACAACTAATAATTAATTATTATTTCTTTTATAGTGATGTTTCTTAACAAAATAAATAAAATAACACATATCATAGACGAAAGGAAAAATCATAAGAGGGAGGGAAAATTGGGCGAGAGAATGGAACTAATACCTCAAAATATCAGGAGGCGTACAATCGTTTTCTATTTGCAAGCTTCTTCTGAAAATAAACTTCAGAAAAAGAATAAGAGTTTGATTTGAGCTGCTAATAGATTTATTCTGACTTGATCGAAGTGGGAGATCATGACTTTCTTGTAAGGTTACCTTTTCCTTCAGATTAGATGATGGTGTGCATTGTTCAGAACTTTGTGCAACAAGGATAGAATTTGTGAATTTCTGTGATTTCGAATCTGCATCCATTCCATGCTGTTTCGCGAGGCTGAAACATGATCGTATTTCCGTTGATCAAACACAAATCTCACACAGACATTCTATAAGCGGTTAAAACATTTTTTTTTGGCTTGTTCTTAAAGTACGGCAACTTTTAATAATATTTCTGACGTCCTGTTTAACCGATTTATTGTTTGCGACTACATGTGGCCCTCTGAGGCCTTAAGACACACGCGCCCTCTGAGATCGGAAGACAACCTACTGCTATCGATCCCTGGACACAGTGGTGATTTCTACTCGCACTCCTTCTCCGTACATGGAACCGTCTCTGGAATGCATTACCCACACATGTACGGACGTAACAGAATTTGTATTGCTTCAAACGCAGGCTCAAAGAACACGTCTTTAACACACGCTCATAAATTTATATCGTCACCTCCCTTCCCCCTTCTCTGCGTCATTATAGGTTTATTGCTTTTTAAACTTTTGATATATGTATCATTTTCTGTGGACTTTAATGTTAGATGCAATTGATACGAGCTGTATTTATAAATGATTTTAATAACAGTTTTATCTTATTATTACCGCAAAACATATTGTCGCATTATGTCAGCATTAGTTGCATGATATATCTTTAACGCAGTAAGCTCACCGACTTGTTTGATCTAATAAAGCGTTTTATTTTTATTATATTCATACCTGATTATATTCATACTAATACCTATTATTATATTCACACTACTACTGATATATTACTACCCGAGTTCCAGCATTCGTATAGTTATCGCGTATTCGAAATATTTATTTCAGGGTTCGGGGAATGGACAAGGGCTGCTTCAGTTTAGCTTTTATTCTAATTTCGTAAACCCTAAATTCTGATAGTAAATAATTTAGCCAACATCTCCTACTGGGTGGATAGGCGTGGAATATCTTCGGACGCAAGTGTGTGTAAGAGCGATTGTTGCTTTATTACCCCCTGGTAACCATTCTAGAAAAAATGTATAGTAAAGAAAGAGTTTGTTGTAAGAAATCGTGAAACGATTAAAAAAATAACACACTGCTGTTATGAGCATTATCATATGTGTACTGCTGCCGCCCAACTAAGTGCCAGGACTGTTCCAAGGCAGCGAGCTCTTTAGTGTTTATACGGCTGCCCAACAAAAATGGAGTGTAGTGTGTTCAGGGTTTATCTATGTATGTTTTCTGTATCTGGATACTCAGAAGAGGATACAAGGATACAAGGATACTCAGAAGAGGCATATGAAAAGGTGCAACATTGAACCCTCTCAGTGGGAGAGTAAAGCGAAAGATCGCCCAGGATGGAGACTGCTAGTGCAGAGCAATATAGATGATTTTGAAAAGAAGAGGCTGCTCGACTTAGATGCCAAGCGCGACGAGCTAAAGGCCCGACCACCGGCGGCCATAAAGTATAATTACGTCGATGGTGTCTTGACTTGCGCCAAATGTGCACGCACATTCAAAGCCAAGATCGGCTACATCAGTCACCTGAGGGCTCACCAGCAAAACCCCCAACAATAAATTTAAATAAAAGAATCTAGAATGCAATCGCTATGGCCGAATACGGCTAGAAGGATATATGTATGTTTTATGTTTATTTATTCCACCATAACTTCTAAACGCTCGAATCAATTTAGAAGTATGTGATATTGTTAGAATCCCGAGTGTCACAGGTTACGTGCGACGACCGCGTGCTCTCATATATCTGTCCAAATATCAAGTAACTCAACTGATATTTTTGGATAAATACCTTAAGGGCCGGACCACACGATACGGTGAAGCGCTGCACTGCAATGGTTTTGCCTATGGGTTTGGAGCGACGCGACGCCGGAACTCACCGTGTGGCATACCGTGGATATTTGTATGTAGGACGCCTCAGCGTCACTCGCTCAGACGCCGCGTCGCAGTTGCACCGCATCGTGTGGCCTGGCCCATACTGTCTAAATATCAAGTAAATAGCTGTCTAAAAGTCAAAGAATACTACCTTTTCAAGAAGTAACCAATTCTTCCCTTTCCCTCCTCTTCCTCTCCCAATTTCCTCTCCTCGGGCATTCTTAATTTTGCATACCTTTACTGGTCTGTATTTTATGCAGACGAACGTAATAATCTTTATTTCCACAATGCGCACATGTACCACTGTAATTAGGTTAGTTGTAAGACATTTCCATGTGGCAATAAGTTCTCCTTTTTGTAATATTATTAAGTGCAAATAAAGAGTATATTATTATTATTATTATTGTTAATGTCCAAATCTCCAAATGTCAATAAATTTGCATTAATATATCGTTTTTAGTGTCAGATGAAAGGTCTAATCGAGTACATTCCGAAAAAATATATGTACCTATATGGATAAATATATAAATCACAAATATTTCATTAAAAAACCGTAATAAAAATAATTATTAATACATTCGTCCAGTTTTTGTAAGGGCAGTCGTGTTTTTACTACTTTTAATATATTTACTTGTTCTTTGACTCGTTCTGCTTCTCCATCGCTCTTTAAGGGCGCGTCAATTAAAGTACATTTGCCGTATCCGCTCTCCAGGTATCCAGGAATAGGTACCTCGTCCGTCGAATCTAGCGTCCCCGCTATCGCTACAATCGGCCCACTCGTATCGCTCCGTCGCCATCTACACCGTTTCTGCGTTATTGCGCGCTTAACAAGAGTCGAAGTGGCCCATAAATTGCTCGATATAATATAACGTGGAATATATTACGCGTGCTTACGGCCGATAACATGGTAATTAGGAACAGGAGTAATATCACTACGCTGTTTTACTAATGGGAGGCGCGCTTAATGTATTTCGCGCGGCGTCGGCGGCGTAACGCACACGACTGTGTGTGTTGCTTTATTGCGATAAGAAACGGAATATGATCGTTTTCGGCGAATCCTTCCATACCGCGCACGTTTTTGCCGGTTTACCTCCGCGGGCGGGCGATTTGCAATTTAAAACAGTTTATTGACTGCTCTATCGTAATTGGGTGTCCGAGTTAATGGAGCAGAATTGTAGATTAATAATAATGAGTAAATGAAAGTTTTAACGTTTTTGGAGTTCAATTATTTTACGTATCCGGCTAGAAGGGCTATTTCACATTGCTTGCTAGCTTGCCGAATATACGTACATACAAAACTAAAGAACTCGCTGCTTCGGAACAAGTTCTAGCACTTTGTTGGTCGGCAGCAGTGCACAAATATGCTAATGTTCATATCGGAAGTGTTATTTTTGTGTTATAATATCAATAAATGTATTAAATAATAATGGATATGAATAGTAAGACAAATATGCTTTGTAGATGCTTTAATAGTTTAATAAAATAAATAAATACGAGGGTAAGTCAAAAATTACTTACACTTTTCGTTCTACAACTTTATTAAACAAATATGCTAAATTATATTACGTATTGTTTTTTATGAGACGGAAGAAGGACAGCAGGCAAGGCGTACAGGCTCAGCAAATAATACCACAGAACTTTGTATCCATCACCCCAAGACAGGCGTATACCTAGTGGGGTGATGTAATCCTGACAAGTTAATGCCCTTTCGCGATTTTCATCATATGTATTCATTTAAAATGTGTTAAAAAAATGAACGCAATCTTTTTTTATGTAACTGTAGAAAATTGGATAAATAAATAAATAAAATAAATATAGGTGGCGGCCGCATGCGCATGCGTTGAGTTGGCGCGTGTGTGGTCACGTGTGCGGAATTTAATCACGATCGCGTCAGTTGTCTTTTAGCTACAACAGCGTAAGCATGTCAGCTCCGCTATCAGATTGCACCAAAGATGAGCAACAAGGAGTGATCAGATATTTGTGGTCAGAGAATGTGAAAGGTGCTGAAATTCACCGGAGACTTTTGTCGCAATACGGGGAAAGTGCTTTATCTCGTAAAACCGTTTTTTGTGGATCGAAATGTTTAAAAGTGGCCGAACGAGCAATCTCTGACACTGGCGAAAACATTCAGCAAGCTCGAGAGATGATTACAGTAGATTTGCGAGTTACCATAGATGAGGTTGCATCTTCCTTAAACATCATACATATTTCATGAGTCAAATTTTATCAGGAAGCTTTGACAGGTCGTCGATTTACCTCAGACGGTCGGGATGCGATGCAAAAGTGGCTTCACGACCAACCGAAACCTTTTACCAGGAAGGCATACGGAAGGTTGTGGCTCGCTGGACTAAGTCCATTGCTCAAAGTGGAGATTATATCGAAAAATAATGTATATGTTGTCAACCTATCTTTTTTAATAAAGTTGTAGAACAAAAATTGTAAGTAATTTTTGACTTACCCTGGTAAAATAAATAAATTGATATTACCTGCCTGTAGCCCTTTACCAACTTCATCAAACTAGTTACGTTCAAGATATACAAAACATTAACCTCAAATAACGATAGGAAATGTGCTTAGTGCATTACCCGCTATTAATATATCGTCGAGTGCATCTGTTCGCACCGCCGGCTCTTTATTAATAAGTACCTTAATATAGCGGAGCTAGGCTGTTTGCGGTTGCACAAGTATAATTTAGCAGGAACCTAGGCATACGTTATGATAATATACACATGTTGAGTTTTGAGTTATTTTGAGACTATACTCGACTGCACCCTGCTTTTATTAATCTCATTAGTAGGATATCAGGGCTTCTTACAGATATAGGGCAGGTTAGGAATGTGACCTTTGTGTTAAAATTATCCCTAAACTTATAGGACACAACTGTCTATCAGATATATATTATAAGACACCTTTTTATATGACACAACTGTCAATATACTTAAATAATTATATTGACAGTTGTATCTTTAAAAGGTTCGTTCAACGTGATCGACTTGCTCCACCAGCTACATACGTATTTCCCTTTTTTTTTTTTTCAGCATCAGTTGTGTATCTTTTAAAAGGTTAAGTTTTATGGTATCACTTCTAACAAAAATACAAAATACTAATGGCTTACGTAAGCCGCTGCACCACTTCCCCTGTGCCACTACACCACTTGTTTACTCACTCTTTTTCGCTGTCTCCCGATGTCCAAGGCTTGTGCGTCGTATGCTTATAATGTTTTAATGTTTGTCGTAGTTTGCTACCACTTCTGTCTTTTATGGAGTAGCCCAATGCCAGCTGCTAAAACTGTTCATCCGAGGTAAAGAACTATGCTCTTCTAGCGATGCCATCTATTTTGCTACGTTCGTAAACGACACGCATATGTGGTGTGTTATGTTTTGTTCTATATAGGAAGCGATGAAGGTATCGTCATGCGTCAGCGAATTTTAGTCCAAAATAGCGTTTTTTAGTCCAAAATATTTCAAATAATCCGAAAGGTGTGATTATAGCCGCTTTTTTAATGCTTTCTGACTACATGAAACTTGTTGGTAGGCTCGTGTTAAATTGGTTTGTAGAAGATTTTTGTGCTATTTAGCAAAAAATCTCGGTAAATCATGTCAACGTGTAATCTGATACGAAACACTGAATGTTTTAGGTGTTTAACGATCGACAGCCTCATTCTTGTTCTTGATAATTTTCAATGGGAATGCCCCGTGAGATTCGATCCACCAGATTATTCCTAATTCCATTAGTTTACAAAGCCGTAATTTCCTCTTGATCTACTTCATTGGATCATTTCTGTAGTAATTTGTCAGCATCAGAGCTTTTTTTGTCAGCATGAGAGCTAATTTGTCACGGTTTGTCGCTACATGGACAGAACTATCCGGAACGTAAATTTAGACAAACAACAATAAAAAACGAAAATTCGTTTTTTGACGTGTACGAGGTCTAACATATAAGATCGACGATATACAATTTTCTAGACTAGTAAAATAAATCCTCTAACATTTTAATCACAAAAGCACTTTAATTAACGCAATGATAACCTATACACTATTTAAACATAGATAAGTCTGGAAATTTTGGCGAAGAAGTAATTTTACTCATTCACATAGATGCCATATTGGAAAACATGTGTAGGTCAATTGCTTTTAATTATGACGCGAAGCTGGTTTCTTACCTCGTAATGACTAGCAGCTGTTAGGTGTTCACCGTCTGAGCACGTATTTTAAACTAGATCATTTTGGCGGTGGTCTTGGCAGGACAGACGCAAACCGCAGGGGCGTATTTGCAGCGTCCCACCTCGACCGTCGACTCATCCGTATGATTCAGCTGAAATAAAGCGAACGGGCGGCGATCGATGCCCCCAAGTCGCAGCACGTACGGCCGTTTTACCGCGTCACGTGACTGCCGGGCCCTGGTCCACGGCGCACATTGAATAAGCCGCTACAATGACTTTAAAAAAAAAACAATTCGACCTTATTATTGGACCCTATACAACTTTAGCAAACAAGCGAAAATTAACAGTAACGAATTAGGAGTTTTTGAATAGATAGCTACTTAGGAGTTTGGAATTAGGAGTTTTTGAATAGATAGCGACTAACATCGTAGAAAAAGAACCTATCGTAAAAAAAATAAAATTAATCTTCTTACGCATGTCTATCAGCAGTTCAAAATATTTCGAAATAACCCGATAACTCTTTGAGGACCATAAGCTTTGCGATAGAGTATGGATATTTTTGATACATAAAACTGTTGAAGAGCCGATGTAAATAACATGTACTCGTATGTCAAGTTTTGTGAAAATTGGTTCAATAGATTTTGTATAAATTGATGGAATATTAAGTGTCCATGTGGACCTTAAAGATGCAAAGTTACACCTTGTTCCAAAATTTGAATCGTTTATTATTTACCTCAGAAATTATACGTACTTAAAAACGCACTAAAAGAAAAAAATCAAATTAAAAAGTCGCTGTAAATATTTTCTTTATATATTTAAAATCACCAGAGTTCGTTGGTCATTTACGATATTTAAAAAAATCGTTATATTTTATTAAACAATATTTTTTTGCAAATATTAAGTTTTTGATGTCTTAATGATATGAAAATATATAATTTATAAATTATTTTTATTCGATAACTTATAAAATGATTTTTAACGGTTGGGACACATATGTCCCATGGTCCTCGAAGGGTTAAGGGGCCAAATTATGGACATAATGGCATTCTTCTAGTTTCAATAAAACTTTCGGTTAAGTAGAAAATATGCAATATAAAATTATAATATAAAATCCAAACTGATAAAGAGAGGATTCATAAATAATAATAGTCATTATGTCAGGAAAAAAACTGTTTTATTCACAGTAAAAATTGACACAATTGTTAAATTCACAGTGCGAAAGAGGAATTCTTAATGTGTATAACTATTAAAGTTAATGCAAAAATAATTTAGGTTAAACACTACGTAATCCTTGAATGCGTACCCCTGTTTTTTGTTTGTTTTGTTTTTACGTTGTTTTTACGTTTAAGTGTTTGAATGTTTTTAACCTTTGGAGACCAAAATTCTGTAATGTTTCATACATTTTTGCTACGCATAGAAACAAAATAGTAATAAAAAACAATCATATACAACCCTAAATTTTGATATTCTTTTATTCCAATGATTTTTGCAGAAACTTCAAAGATTTTCAATTCTCCTCCCATTCTGTCATTTATAATTATTTTACTACGAATTTAACAGTTTTTTCGACATAACGAATACTATAATAATGAAGCTAATCATAATCATATTTTTTTCACAATTTCAGAATACCTACATATTCTGCGCAAACGAAGTTTTTAGAAAACAAGTAAATATAAAAAAAAAGCATAAAAACACGACTGCCGGTACAAAAAGTTAACTATTGTAGGTATTTATAATTATTTTTATTATGATTTATTTATGAAATATTTGGGGTTTGTGTATTTATCCATATGGATACATGTATATTTCCGGAATTACTCAATCAGACCTTTCATTTGACACTAAACACGATATATTTATGATAATTGATTGATATTTGGACATTTATACAATTACTTACTTGATATTTAGACAGTTAATGTGCCCTATAACACGGGATGACATAATGATTCTCATAATACCACACACTCATAAATAAGTTCAAGCGTTTGCAAGTTACGGTAAAATAAAGAAACGGAAAACATACTTAGATTAACCCTGAACACATTACACTCCGTTTTTGTTGGGCAGTGGTGTAAAAAGGGATATTTCTTTTATATATAATATCACCATTTTATAGTTTTATTATCTCTTAATCGCATAAAACAGATTACTGTACAAAGCTTTGAC
Source organism: Micropterix aruncella (assembly GCA_944548615.1). NCBI lineage: Eukaryota > Metazoa > Arthropoda > Insecta > Lepidoptera > Micropterigidae > Micropterix > Micropterix aruncella. The sequence goes on from OX155960.1 coordinate 2,120,712, forward strand.
ATTAATGGTTGCTCAGCAGAGATAAACGAACGAGATTCTGTTTAATAACGATCAATAAATTACCGTAATGATCTACGAATTATTATACAACTTAATGTGATACACAGCTTGATTTAATTATTTTGTTTCGGAGAAGAATGAATGTTGCCCCTTTGGCTTGTGTTCTCCGGTCCAATGTGCGGCGTCCGCCCGCCCTGCAGTCGTCTGACCGCCTTCAGTGGTCCCCGGCGGGCGAACTCGTCCCACGGCGACCATTGTGGATGAAAGAAATTAACCGACGTTCGTGTTGCACGCCGCCGTCGCATTACCACAATATACTCCAATCGGATCATTGGCCCACGCTGTGTTACCCCGCCATTGGTCTCTATTTAGATAACCACATATAATTCGATACGCCTGTGAAGTGGTATATTTTAGGTATGAACGAAATATTTTAATGTGATAGGGATTTTCGACCACCGACGTTACTGAATAATAAAATTAAGACATTCAGTATTAATTAAGACAGTCCATGGCTATAGTATTAGACGTACCATGCCTTTTCTGTATTAATGTGCAGATTTCAATTTCGTGATACTTTAATACATCGCTTATAGTTTTTAATTAAAATATGTTGTTGTTTAGGTACTTGAGTTATAAATTTATTTTAATGACTGTAATTATGAGAAATGCATCTCAACGTATATATTAATGAAATACCTAAAGTTTCTCTGGAGTCAACTTGTTATTAAACTTAAATTCTGTATACTACATAAGAAACGAAAGACTATAAATGTATGTAATAAAATATTTTTAATATTTAAACGTTTAATATCTGCCCTAGCATTTTCGCAATTGAGATCCGCTAGTCAATCAAAAAATTATACTAAAAGGTAATATCATAACGAAAAATATCTTCTGATTATGTATCGAATCGCAATATTTTTACAATAAAAATTCATGGGGGACTGATTTCAACAATTTCAACGTAAATATTTTATACTTTATATCTATATATAAAAAAATAACACGTAGATTTCTGCTTGAAATTTCTGAAAAGTGACAACTGGAAGATAGGTATGCTGTACAATCCGTTACTCATAATTATTATAACAAATAAATTTATAAACAACAATATATTTTGATTAATAATTATAAACACTAAGCCCGATTTTTTCTATACAATAGTCAGAACCGACTATCGGATCGAACGTGTATTGAATGTTTAAAAAAAATGTATGGCAAGAGTGCCTTACGATAGTGTGATCGGACTATCGTATATAAAAGGACTATCGGATCCGACTATCGTATAGAAAAAATCTGACTTGTATTCCTGGCCTAAGAAGTGAGCAATGTTTGACAATATTGAAAGCTGTATAGAAAACGCGTGTTGCGTCTAATAATATGGCCAGGGACTGTACATTGAGTTCACACGCAACTGAAGCAAAATTGAAAGCGTCTATGTCTCTTTCTAATTTCTGTCTCTTTCGCAGTTGACGATGTCGTCGCAGAGAACGCTGTTTATAAAAATGTACAGTCGGTGAATACATCCTTTTTATGGATGACAAAAGTGCTTTGTCGGAATTGAGGCCAAACGGCTCGGCAAATATGGATTTTGGATGATCGCCGATCGTCCGTTCGTCCGAGCGTTCGCTTGTTATTGTCACATACGATGAAACGCTACACGAGGACGAGGATAGTAGTGTTAGTGAATACAACGACGAGTTAGTGCTTCATGTCAAAAACCGCCGGTCTAATTCAAACCCACAAGGCTGTTGATTAATCTTTAAGTGTCGTCGTAGTTTTTAAAAAAAGCTCCGCAAAGTGTGTTGTGATATTCTAAAAACTTAACTAATTTAATTAATTGTTAGATTGTAAGGCCAGTTCTTCCTGCGAGTGTACATAGCGCGTGTAGAGAAAAAAACTAAACGTCGACGGGAATGCGAGTTATTAAAGACATTTGTTTTGACGCAAACGTTTGAGTCAGGTCGTCCTTTACCGACTGAGGAATTCCGGCGTTGGGGTTCGTAACAAAAAAAAAGGAACCGTCCAGCTGAGGAATGCTCGACTTAAAAGGGCGACGATGACGATTTAATTGTGAAGAGAGAGAGTGAGAGCGAGTAGAGGCTGAAGCGAGCATGTCGGGGTAGTCGGGGGAAGCGTAAGTACGGCCACGGGGCGAGGATGCCCGCGCGCCGGTAACGCCGGCCCGCCCCTTCGCAACCATCCCACTCCCCCGCCCGGGCGCGACAGCTCAGCGTCCTTTTCATGCATTTGCCATTGTCACTGCACGTCTCTTTCCATCCTGTTCTTTCAGAGGGCGTGCGAGCGGGAAGGCCGGTGACGATGGCCGCCGGCGCCGCGCTGTTCGTCGTGTGGCTCGCTATCCTGGGCGCACGCGTCGATGCAAACGGTGAGTCATTTACTCTTTTCTTAGAAATATAAATAGCGCTGCGCCGTCTGCGCGGTCCGTCACAAATCAACCTACAACAAGACGACCTCTCAATATGTATTTTTACTTTACATTATGTTTTCTTTATAGGTACATGTCAAATCCGCTTTTAAAAGTTTCATCGACGTGAAATATTTAACGAATTTTTTTAGTAGGACACCGCTTTCAATGACCGCATATTATATATGCACGGCGTTGACACACATTAATATTCAATACCGGCCTTCCCAGCACTTGTATGTACACGCACTCCGAACGTTGTATAAAATTGCCGACGAATTGAAATTACTCACGTGACGGCGCCGGCTTTTTATCATTTTGCCTAGCTATGACCGAAACGGCTTTAAAATGTTGATTTTCGAAGGACTCCCAAACGTTTCCTTGAAACCCTCATGTTGGGCTTGAAGACCGTTTTTTATTTATTCATTGTAACATTGAAAAGTGAATAAAGCGGATTGCGCTTTTCGGCATTGTCTTGAATTGTATCTCTTTTAGTACTTTGTCAAACTTATCGATTAGAAATCCTCGGCAACCACAAATCCAGCCTGATTCAAAATCCAAGGAAAACGATACAAATGAAACATTATTGTCTAGCTAGGACGTCACACCTTTGGTACTATTTACTACAGGACATGCCCTGGCATCGGTTGACGATAAATGAATCACAGTCAATCAAAGATAGTGCCTTGTTCGGTTTATTCCCGAGCTGATTGATAACGACGCCCAGGGACTCGATTTTTGAATCGGCAGAGAAAATGTCTTATACGATATGACGTCATTCTATTTGATATTTGAATTCCTTTTTTTTTTATATTTGAACATAAATGCGTAAGTAATATATATGACGTCATCTCAAATACGAGGTTTGCACAATATATTACCAAAATCACTCTCCTGATTGGAGGACGAAAAGAGAGAGAGAGAGAGTCGAAAGGAGGTAGAAGTGACGTAAGCCACTCTTGGACACATCGCTTTTCTAGAAAATTCGTACTACGCTCCTATGAAGAATCGTCCACATCCTTACGTATTCCGAGCATTCTTAACACTGGAAGAACGGGCTTTCACAGTTCGTTTGGAAAAACTTTATTGCACACACAATAGAGTAGCTACAACATGGTGGGCCTATTGCCAAGTGGCAATATCTTACGACCATACCGTCAGGGTTATTATGTCCGGACCATACCGTCAGTAACTAAATGTTTATGTTGGCAAATTAATGTATAACAAGTGTGATTTTTTGTAAAGTAGTGGTCATAATAAAAGAGTACAGTTACAGAATAAACATAATAATGAAAATAAGTCAGAAATTAACAACACATATCAAGTCAATATCGAAGGGAGGAATGATATAAAAGGACAAGCTAGGAGACGGGTGGAGTGTAGGGGGGGTATTTATACATTAATTAAATGTCTATTAATAAAAAAAAATAAACCTGATTTTTGGAAAGTAGTGTCAGTAGTAGCACAGTATACCGAGAGATCAATAGATGCACTCTCGAGCGATAGAGCATTGCGGGGATCGGGTGCGAAGGAAGTGAGCAGTGGTAGGTACGTCTCGACGAAAGCCTTTGGCTAGCGTTACGCGCGTGCGAAGTTTGGCGAATTTCTCAAACGTTGGATCATTACGTTGGCGAAGTAGTATATGTATACATGTGGCGGCCATATGTGATCCCTTGGACTCGTAACGTAGCTCCCATCGTTTTAAATTTTGGTCTTAGAGACGCTACTGTCTGGTATTATGCGGTAGTAGTTTCAGCAGTAGTCGTAATAAATGAGTGCAGTAACATTATATACATGTTAATGAAAGTAAGACAAATTAATAACATATGTCAACTCAATATCGAAGGGAGGAATGGAATTAAGGACAAGCTAGGAAACGATTGGAAGGGGGGGGGTCGTTCTTTTGTCCTATTTTCAGGTAATAAAATGTAGCTATACTATCGCTGTACATTCTTGGCTTCTTTATCGCCATTTGTTTACCCAATCCCCTGGATAATCCGTCTGTGTATCCGAAATCTGCGGCGGGTTCGCGTTGTTTTTCGGGCGGGCGGGTCACCTGTCTCGCCGTCCCGCGCCCGCTGCCATTACACCCGAACATGCCCCCTCATAAATTTGCGAGTGGGGCGCGCATTTTTCCACTGCGAAATTTATGGCGCATTACTCTCGTTTTTTTATGTACTTGGGCAACAAACAACCATCAGAATTTTTGATGTACCGCGCCGGCCCCTGCGATGAATCTATCCGGTCCCCCTTCCCCCCACTTCCCGCCCCGCTCGGTGTCGTAACCCTGTCGTTTCGCGCCCGTATTGATGTATTGCTCTCGTGTCTCGCGCGACCTTTTACACGCGACCGTATTAAGCTGCCGCCAGACGTGTCCTGGACATCGTTGTACGAGCGACACTGTAATAAATATCAAATAGGACACCCTTGATGTTCATTCGTAATAACTCATATTTTAAGATAACCAACAAGTAAATATAATAAAAAGAATAAAAAACACGAATGCCGTTACAGAAAGCACAGTATACCAGTCAGTAGCTTCTCCTAGAACAACATTGAAATCAAAGTGAATACTTGACGAGTCGTAAGAGCTCGGATATGGATGCCAGATGTCCCGCTACTCGGCCCACGCAGATATCCAAGCGTTTGAAAAGGTCGCCAGCCTTTGCTTAAGCGTAATGCTAACTAAAGGTGGTCGTCGGGACGTACCCCTCTGTCCACATTCCTCGCACCCTCTTCCCGCAATGCTCTGTAGCTCGAGAGTAAAACTACTGGTTGGTATACTGTGCAGAAAGTGAACTATTGTAATTATAATTAATTTTATTACTTTTTTTAATCAAATATTTATTTGTGGTTTATGTATTTATCCATATAAATACATTTATATTTTTGGAATAGACATTTAATTTAAAAATAAGCACAATATATGTATGTTAATTTATTGACATTTGAACATTTAGACAACTAATTACTTGTTATTTGGACTGTTGAAGTACCCTATGAGGTTACATAACAATTCTAACACTACCACACACTTCTAAATCGGTTCAAGCGTTTAGAAGTTATGGTGAAATAAAGAAACGTAAAACATACATAGATGAACCCTGAACACATTACACTACTTTTTTGTCGGGCAGTCGCGTAAAAAAAAAACGCCTTTCCGCGTTTCATTTCTTTCCGCTTCAATGTTCTGTCCCAAATCATCGTCCGCTGCAATGTACTTATTTACGCATTCCCATAAGATAGTATTATTTATATTATGATCAATACGCATAACAAGAGCAAATATATCAAATGCAATTTTCTCCTATATGTAGCATAATTATGTCCTGTCACAGTAGCTACATCCATAAATGAACAGGATCTAATTACTTTTTTTTAGCCGTTATAGAGGATACTGTTGCTAAACGGTTTTGCAAATCGATCCCTTGTGCAAATCGATCCTCGTTAAAATGACATGATACCTGGGAACGACCATATCTGAAGAATTTTAGTATTATGATTTTTTGAAAAATATAAGCATTAATTTAATCCCTAAACTTGTGACTTAAAAACTCGGCCGTACCTTTTGCATCCCGGAAGGGACGTTACACATTCTAGGGATTTAAAAGAGTTTCAAAGCAAATCCCTCGATAAGGAAACAGTTAACAATTTGGACTCAAAAAAGTTGCTCATTGCCTTGGACATTAAGGCTTTAAACTGACTTCGAAAACTTTCATGCGCGATTACTCCTACAATGTAAGCGGTGAGGGTGTTTCATTTTAATTTCATTATATTGGCTGGTTAATTCTCTAGCATCGCGCTTAGCCACATTTCTTATTTAGGCCCTAAATTAATTACAATTAATTAAAACGTGAGAGCGCTCTGAGAGCTACGCTAAATATGCTTTACCATAAACACCCTTATACCACCACTGCGTAAAGACAGTTATTCTGTGCTAGCGCTGCAATCGAAAGTTTAGTATGCGTCTGGTCGCCGGCGCGAGCGGACGTGGAATCGTGCCTGACGCTTCGTCAACGCTGGATTTTTAATTAACCTTCCCTATTTCTTCGCTCGCCCGTCCATTTCGGATATTTTTCTGAGGTCTCATGTCGCCTTAACGGAAACCTCGTAAACACCGTGTAAAGACTATTCATCGCGTCGAAACACATAATTTCTGGTTGGGAGCCCCTGACGGTTATAATAAGCAAAATTTATAGGCGTGATATTTCAATCGAAGCGACCCAGGCCTTCATCGAACATTTCAAATACTGTCAAATCGATTGAGAAGTCTAAACAGTTTTTTTAGTTGTGTAGTGATAAGACAAGACGATAAAGACGTAATTAAATAATTTAATGGAACAAAAAGCCGAGCACCGGAAACGGGTCGTCTTGCGTTGTCATGAGCGGTGTGCAAGCATAACAGACCGCTCTCCAGTGCACGCAAAATCGTCCTCTTTCACGCCTGCGGCGCGCGGCCAGACGTGTCTAATTTAATAGAGGTAGGAGTGCGCCAGGTGGACGCTGGACCCGTATTCCACCCTACCTAATTACCAATGCAAAACGCCGTCATAAGAACACACACGCGGCGGAATATTAACGCGAAAATCCGACCGCGACCGGATATTGCGAGGCCGGAAGGCGTTGAAAATAAAATATTAGTCTAGCTAGAGCATCCACAGACGACGAGAGATACCGACCCTTGATTTTTTAAAATCGAATTGAGAGCAGCCCTGAAACTAATGGGGAGGGGGGAGGGTGCAAGTCAGGGTACCTGCCCTGGGCGGCAATATAGGGGGCTCCAAATTCATGTGTTTGAAAAAAAACTTGAATCACTAAACCACCCCGCATCCAGGGCGCGTCGTACTATCGATTGTTAATTTGATTTTGGAACGCGTGCGCAGAAATTCCCGTCGCGTCTAGAAATATCCTCCCCACAGGCAGATGAGGACAAGGCTACACGATTGGCGCTGAATAAACCCGAAGATCGTCAAGCGACTGTCGGTATTTATGTGACTGATTAGTTGTACCTACGAGTAATTAGGGTGGGTTTTACTTTGTTAACAACTACTCTTTCAAACTCTGTTCAAATACGTGGAAAGGAAAGTTCGACGTGTAAAACTGTAGCGAGATTAGATAGTAAATTTTACTGAGGCCTATTTTAGTAATTTTAAGATCGGAGATGTATGTACACACTTGCTTATGAGTTGTCTACGCTGTCTGTATGTTTTCTATGTTAAAGCCACATATGTAATATAGATCGCAAATTTATTTAGGGGTTACAAAAAATCGCACCCAGTATATATACACCCATATACTGTTTTGTGATTTTTTTTAAATCATTTATCTCAAATGCCGGAGAGGGGAGGGGGGACTCTAATGTCAAACTTTTGCCCCGGATTGGAAAAATCGTAAACCCCGGGCTGATAGAGAGTTATATAGTTTTTAGTCCCATGAATCTCATGGAAGTAAGACGCATCATAATTGATCTAGCGGTTGTAAACTCGCTATTGACCTGGATTATCCCGAAATGCTCAGCTGCTTTGGCTTAAATAGTCCTTGAATTCACTAAACTCGCCGACATGGCCTTGCGACATAGCAAGTTCTCTGTTTTCAACGGCACTACGAATAATGCGATTATTCAATCGCTATGTCGGTGATTCGAGGATGCTTGGAAAGTCCGATATTTCATACAAATTACAATGTGAAAGCCAGCTTGATTAACCTCCTCAGACTATAGGTGACCTAAAACTGGGTTCAAATATTGTCATGTTCCTGTATTGTCGCTTATGCAGTTTTTAAACAAAAAAAAGTTACATTGGCAAAGGACAAATGGCGCTTAATGCCAGTGAGTTTTTCTCATCTTGCAAGTGGCGTGATTATTTTCTCGACAGCCCAACAAAAAAGGAGTGTTATATGTTCAGGGTTCATCTGTTTATGTTTTCTGTTTCTTTATTCCACAATAACTTCGCTTGAACGGATTTAGAAATGTGTAGTATTGTTAGAATCGTGAGTATTGTATGTCATTCCGAGTGTCATATGGTACTTTAATTGTCCAAATATCAAGTAAATAGTTGTCTAAATGTCCAAATATTCAAATGTCAATATATTTACATAAATATATCGTGTTGAGTGTCAAATGAAATGTCTGATTGAGTATATTCCGGAAATATACATGCATCTATATGGATAAAGACAGAAATCACAAATCCTACTAATATTATAAACGCGAAAGTGTGTATGTATGTATGGATGTTTGTTACTCTTTCACGCAAAAACTACTGAATGTATTTTGATGAAACTTTACAATAATATAGCTTACACATCAGAATAACACATAGGCTATAATTTATAAAGATATATGGTTTTCTATCATCATTATCACAATTTTCCATCACCACGCAGGTGAAACCGCTGGGCGCAGCTAGTATTTAATAATTGTTTAATTGAAAACCGTCTCAGAATACCTAAAACGATATAGTACATACGCTGTGTGAGTACAAACTTTATATTCCTAAGAATGGTCAAGTTTGTAACATCAGAATAACACATAGGCTATAATTTATAAAGATATATGGTTTTCTATCATCATTATCACAATTTTCCATCACCACGCAGGTGAAACCGCTGGGCGCAGCTAGTATTTAATAATTGTTTAATTGAAAACCGTCTCAGAATACCTAAAACGATATAGTACATACGCTGTGTGAGTACAAACTTTATATTCCTAAGAATGGTCAAGTTTGTAACATCAGAATAACACATAGGCTATAATTTATAAAGATATATGGTTTTCTATCATCATTATCACAATTTTCCATCACCACGCAGGTGAAACCGCTGGGCGCAGCTAGTATTTAATAATTGTTTAATTGAAAACCGTCTCAGAATACCTAAAACGATATAGTACATACGCTGTGTGAGTACAAACTTTATATTCCTAAGAATGGTCAAGTTTGTAACATCAGAATAACACATAGGCTATAATTTATAAAGATATATGGTTTTCTATCATCATTATCACAATTTTCCATCACCACGCAGGTGAAACCGCTGGGCGCAGCTAGTATTTAATAATTGTTTAATTGAAAACCGTCTCAGAATACCTAAAACGATATAGTACATACGCTGTGTGAGTACAAACTTTATATTCCTAAGAATGGTCAAGTTTGTAACATCAGAATAACACATAGGCTATAATTTATAAAGATATATGGTTTTCTATCATCATTATCACAATTTTCCATCACCACGCAGGTGAAACCGCTGGGCGCAGCTAGTATTTAATAATTGTTTAATTGAAAACCGTCTCAGAATACCTAAAACGATATAGTACATACGCTGTGTGAGTACAAACTTTATATTCCTAAGAATGGTCAAGTTTGTAACATCAGAATAACACATAGGCTATAATTTATAAAGATATATGGTTTTCTATCATCATTATCACAATTTTCCATCACCACGCAGGTGAAACCGCTGGGCGCAGCTAGTATTTAATAATTGTTTAATTGAAAACCGTCTCAGAATACCTAAAACGATATAGTACATACGCTGTGTGAGTACAAACTTTATATTCCTAAGAATGGTCAAGTTTGTAACATCAGAATAACACATAGGCTATAATTTATAAAGATATATGGTTTTCTATCATCATTATCACAATTTTCCATCACCACGCAGGTGAAACCGCTGGGCGCAGCTAGTATTTAATAATTGTTTAATTGAAAACCGTCTCAGAATACCTAAAACGATATAGTACATACGCTGTATGAGTACAAACTTTATATTCCTAAGAATGGTCAAGTTTGTAACATCAGAATAACACATAGGCTATAATTTATAAAGATATATGGTTTTCTATCATCATTATCACAATTTTCCATCACCACGCAGGTGAAACCGCTGGGCGCAGCTAGTATTTAATAATTGTTTAATTGAAAACCGTCTCAGAATACCTAAAACGATATAGTACATACGCTGTATGAGTACAAACTTTATATTCCTAAGAATGGTCAAGTTTGTAACATCAGAATAACACATAGGCTATAATTTATAAAGATATATGGTTTTCTATCATCATTATCACAATTTTCCATCACCACGCAGGTGAAACCGCTGGGCGCAGCTAGTATTTAATAATTGTTTAATTGAAAACCGTCTCAGAATACCTAAAACGATATAGTACATACGCTGTGTGAGTACAAACTTTATATTCCTAAGAATGGTCAAGTTTGTAACATCAGAATAACACATAGGCTATAATTTATAAAGATATATGGTTTTCTATCATCATTATCACAATTTTCCATCACCACCGCTGAGCGCAGCTAGTGTTTCATAAAAAAACCTTTAATGAAAATAATTATAAATACAATAGTTCACTTTCTATACTGACAGTCGTGTTTTTTTTATTCTTTTTAATATATTTACTTGTTTAGTTGTTTTTTTCCACTAAAATTTTTATTTGTGTCCTGGGATAATATAACATGTATCAGCGTAACTCGTAAAATAATAATACATTTCAATGCTGCCAACTCGATCACTCCCATTCAGCTTCAAAGCACCCTCCGCGTACCACTGTACGCTCGCCGGACTTGTGTTATGCGCCGCGTTGCAATGAAACAATGGTGGCATTAATTCGGTATGTGTCCGCGAAAGAAAGTGGAGCAGCAGAGCGAGCGAATAGTTGGAAGTCCCGGGCGGGTGCGTCGCTTCCGGGCGGGCGCCGACGTAGCCGACGCATATTTGCATTTGATAGAAGTAACAGACACGCCCTCCCCGCCACACCCCACTTCTCATCCCCCCTTATTCGGCTCTTAGCCGCCGTACAGTGTGTTACTTTTGAAACCGCCTGGAAAAGGGATGGAAGCCGATTTTAATAATTCAGAAGGGTATTTTTATTTCTAAAATAACCCATCCTCATAATTCGATACCTCCATGAAAAATAAATTAGATATTCAGATATACAACCTGTAACAGAAATACGAAAAGCATCGTTCCATAGAATGGTTTTTTTAAAAATACTTTTAACAAGGTCTCGCAACTGCTCTATTTCTACTAATATTTTTCACTCGCTACTCAAATATTTTTGTTTTTGTATTTTTGTTTTCTTTCACGCTTTATTGCAATGGGGCATTTACTTTGCTTGGTTCTGTTTTCGGCTATTGGCTCCTTGACGTTGTTTTTTTTTTGTTTGCTAGTTTCGTTTCAATATTTGACTAAAATGTTTTAATCGCAGTGCTTCCTACTCGCAAGATAGGAACACGGCAAGATTCCGGTTAAGGCGGCGCCGTGTGTTTTGACCCAAAACGAGCCTTTCTATTTTACTCATGCTGCGAGTCCTAGATCATTAATGATAAAAAAAACACACAAGTGGCTTCTCAAATAACTGCATTACAATCTGTGCAAGTTTGAAATTGGCCATTTTGCTTATTTTCTTTGTAAATACCTTTAGGAAAACCATTAAAACAGCCCTTTGGTATTATAACAAATTTGCACAGTAATACACAACAGAATTTTGTGAACATTACTAAAACGCAAGATTATTAAACTAGTTAATAGATGTGCACTTTAGATTTTTGAATAATGACACCAAAATATTGCTAAAATTCATCAAAAATCACGAAAATATGCGCCATACATTTTTAGTATGGAAAGGCGATGCCAAATATAACTGGAACGGAGAACGAATTTCGCTTCATTCGCCCGCGGGCGTTCGAGGTGCGTCCACGTCGCTCTCCGCGTCGAGCCACGCCCTGTTCGCGAACGATGTGACGTGTGAATAAGACGATGACTTGCGTGCGCCGCACAGTGGATACAGGGAATTTATTCATCCTTAGGTGAGAACGTTGAATATTTATTATGATATCTGTCGTTGATTGAACTTGTAAAATGTTTAAGCTCATCGTAATATTGTGATTATTTACAGATAACATGTTTTTAATATGCAATTCTTTATTTCAGTAAAAATGGGGAAAAGAAAATCGACTTATTATAGCCGGCTCTGTATATTCCATAGAGGTGTGTATTTAAATTTTTATTTGGGTTTCGCACCAACAAGATTTTAGACATATTTTACGAACGCATTACGGATATAGGCCACCAGTGGGCGTTATATTTAAAAAAAATCTTTAAAGTATAAAAATACTTACCTGATTTTGATAATTTTGATTTTGTTGCTGCTGCTGGATATAAATATGTTTCTAATAGTCTAGTCAAAATATCGAAAATGAGCTCCCCTTTATACTTTTAGAGGCAACCGGTATATTCCCTTATTTAAACCATGCTGAACCCGAAAATGCCGGTTGCCCAAGCGAAGTTATGACCGGAAGTGAGATATCCAATATGGCCGCCAATATGGCGTCGAAACCTGAAATTAGCGCTGCAGAGCCCCCCTTTGACGTAGGAACGTGTCCAAAATATCTAGATGTATATTTTTAAGCACGGGGAATTTAAAAAATACACTGTAAAAAAACATTGGTCTGGTATTTCAAGATGGCAACCAAGATGACGCCAGCCACATATTGCCCTATTTTGTCGTACAAATGTGCGTGACGCGTCTCGATATATGTTTTTAAAATAAGGATTTCAAAAAATAACTTTAGAAAAACGTTGGGCTAAACTTTAATTCAAATATTTTTGAAAATGGAACAAACAAGCGACTTTTTGGCAACAACAACTTACAGAAACTAAAGAAGATTACTGTGTGTCTCCAAAATTAAGACAGGTACGTTTGCAGGGAGTGCAGAGTTCTATAGAAGGAACGTTTTCTTTCCTGCAACTGCAGTTCTGTGAGTTACAAAACTCGTTACAATGGCAAACAACAACTTCTGGGCACGCCTTAAGAATAAGATTTAGCGTCAGGAAACTTGGAACAGCTTTCTGTCCGGCAATGGCCCAGTTGCAATCTTCAAGCAATGGAAAATATGGCTTGGGAAGGTGGGTATTCTCTCAAAAACATACCTGTCAATTAAGAAAAAGATTAAAGAACAGCTACAGTAAAGGAAACGTCCCTTGCATAAAACTATGTACTCCCTGCAAACCCTATAACCCTAAAACTATGTACTACCTGTCTTAATTCTGGAGACACATAGTAATCTTTTTTAGTTTCTTTAAGTTGTTGTTTTGATACATCGTTTAGCCCAACGTTGTTAAAAGTTATTTTTTTTGAATCCTTATGTTTAAAAACATACCTATATCGAGACGCGTCACGCTCGTTTGTACGATAAAATAGGGTAATATATGGCTGGCGCCATCTTGGCCACCATCTTGAAATATCAGACCAATGTTTTTCCACGTTGTGTTTTTAAATTCCCCATGCTCAAAAACATATATCTAGACATTTTGGACGCGTTCCTATGTCAAACCCCTTTGATTAATTGATGAAAAAACACCGATTTCGGGTTTCGACGCCATATTGGCGGCCATCTTGGATATCTTACTTCCAGTCAGGATTTCGCTTGGGCAACTGGCATTTTCGGATTCAGCATGGTTGAAATAGGTAAAAAATACCGGTTGCCCAAAAGTTACATGATTTGCTTCTAGAAGTTCGTTTTTCATAAAATTTTACTACACTATAATGTATTATCATCACCAGCCCAGTGACGTCCACTGCTTGGCATTGGCCTCTATTATATTATAATTTTCAGCCCAGTGGAGTCTACTGCAAAATATAGGACTCCATATTCCATATTATCATCAACAGTCCAATGGTGTCCACTGCTGCATCATTTACTTCGCACCTGCTTTTTATAACCATGCTTTTAATAAGTTTATAATATTATTTTGGAGCAGCCGCCATTCTGGCAAAAGGGGGTAAAATTCTTTACTATGTGTATTATTCTATCTGCGCCCAAGCACAGTTTAAAAACGAAACACGACATCTAGGGATTCAACTTAGGCGAATTAGAGATCCAACTTACATTGAAGAAGCCATAAAAAAGAACAAAAAAGAAAGCAACCAAAGCGATATATTATTAATATAATGTAAAAAAAAAGAAGAATACGACCATTTCTACATGTACACAAAAACTAGACAAGTAGAAAGATGAAGTAAAAAACCATAACAAGGAAGCACACTGAAATGGCCGATAAAAAAGTAAGAAAAATAAAAATAAACGAAGAAGAGAAGGAAATCATTTTTAGTTTCGCTACTTATTGCCCAATTGTCTCTATTGCAGAGTTTGGTGACATAAACGACGATGAAGAAGTTTAAACGAAGAAGAACACTACAGAGGAAATTAGTTTTTAAGAAATTTCGAATAATTTACTCAATAGACGAATGTATGCTGCTAATAACATAAGTTTCCTTTTTTTAGTATAAAATGACGGGAAATACCGAAATGTGACGATTTTTCCACGACTTTCTTCATCGATTTTAGGTTTTTAAGTTAGAAACCCTCGGTTTTTAAGAGCAATCGCCCGGATTTGCCAAAACAAACCGACGCATACTGAAAAAAATGATTTTAATATCGCATTATACTGCGATATGGTAAAACTTTTCCGGAAAGTACGCGGGGATCACGTATGATGGTTTGACCTCGAAAATATTTCTGCGGAAAATCATTTACGACCTAAGGAATGTAAAAATTAAATAGACTTAAGTTTGCGAATTTTATTTTAGATATCTTTTTGTTAAACAAATTAATAAAATAATGAGAAATTAATATGTACATAATTTATCATTATTGATATTTCGATTTCATTATTTGACGTAGTTTTTCAAACAATATAAAATATTGTAAAAAAATACTCGCAGGTATTAGTTTTTTAATGTATAGCATATTTCGTAAGTTCCTATTATTTTACAATAATAAAGAAGTTCAAAATGTTAAAAAATGATCAATGTTGTTTTTTGTCATTTACTGAATTTGGGTACCAATATACCGATATCCATAGCACAGTTCTACCGATTGTCATTTCGACGTCCGAGACCCACTGTGCAGCGGCACGCGCGGATCCCGGGGCTAGTGCGGTGAGAGGTAAAACGCTTCATCTAAAAATGCCTAAACGCCCAAGGTCGTCGGCGCATGTACAAGCCTTAAAGCTAAACAAGACAGACTGAGGCGGTCAGCCGAAAGTCAAACGGACTATGAAGAACGCCTGGAGTCTCAAAGTGAACATATAAGGTTTTCGCGGACTATGGATATTAAAAAGTAATGCGATGCTCGCTTGATTATCATTCACTTCAGCATTAAATAAGCACCGATGAGCGACTCTAGGTCGGGCGGGCGGACTTTGCGAGCTGTAGTAAAAGACCTACTAAAAGTGTCCACACACGGTCAGGTCAAGGGTGACGTCATATCTGAGCGATAAACTGAGCAAACTGCGCAGTTCTGTCAGACTTTTACGCAGACTTTTGGCCTGCGCGTTGAGGTTGACTACACCGATAATCTGCGCAGTTTGCTCAGTTAATGGCACAGTTCGCACAGTCTTTCTAGTCGTGTCCACGTTTCTAGCCACGCGCGTGAGCTGTTCAACGCACAGTATACCAGACAGTAGCTTCTCTTAAAACAAAATTGAAATCAAAGCGAATACGTCACAAGTCGTAAGGGCTCGGATGGACACCAGACGTTTCGCTACTCGGCCTACACAGATACCCGAACGCTTGAAACGGTCGGCGGTCTTTACTTGCCCTTAATGCGTACTATTCGCGTTCGTCGTGACGAACCTCTCTGCCCACATTCCTCGCACCCTCTTCTCGCATTGCCTTGTAGCTCGAAAGTGAAGCTACTGGGTGGTGTGCTCCGGCCATCATGTCGTATAAAAAAGAACAATTATTATCTTTCATAGACTTGTATAGAAGTCTCCCCGAATTGTGGTACATAGAATGTCCTTTATATTCCAATCGTATAAAAAAGATTTTCTTCTTCTGCAACTGTTCAGTTCAGATAATCGCACAGTTTTTTACACAGGTAAACTGTGCAGTGACCGTGTGTGGACCCTCGTCACCGTGACGAGGGAGAAGATTTTATTGACCGATGCGTTTATTACGTTGGCGACACTGTGCGCGTTCGCGCGCCGCCTCCGCCCGGCCAGAATGAGTTAGCGCATCGGGAAGTATGGTCAATTTGCATAAATATATTTCTCGTTTCCTCCGGCTGTCTCGAAAGTTGCTCGCGCGCCCTAATGGACTGCTGTTATCTTTGGTCGTGGGGCGCGCGGCCCGCTTTTGTTGCGGCCACGCCGCGGCGATAAATTCTTCTCGCTGTCATATTCACTCGGCCCAGCGCGACGCGTTTAATTATTTAGCCGCGTTCGTTTAGACCGCCGCGAGACAGACGCCCTAACCGACTAATCCATGAATAATTAATACGACGCTCCCTCGATTTCTTGCACTTACGCCCTTATTTCTACGCGCTTTGTTAGAGACGCCCAGAGACGCCCAGCTTAGAATGCTGTCTTCAAACTATTATAGCAAATGCAACTGACCATCAGGGTAAGCTCGCTTTGGATACATTTTCGTATGGCATTATGTCGAAAACATACTAAATATCCCGACTTGCCGATTGCTTACGTGTTTGTCGTTTGTAGTCGTGCATTTACGCGCTTGTAGATCTAATGTTCGTTTGGATGTGCAACTTATCGGGATTTTACAACGACACACATACATATTATTCATGCTGCAGATATAAAAACTGTACATGCAGTTTTTTCAAAATTGGTAAACTGCAGATATAAACATATACATGTAATAATACATTATTTATTTGTAGCTGACAATACAAAAAATAGACAAAAAAAAACAAATTTAAACAGAAAATAGGCAAATACTATGTAACAAAACTACAAACGCTGCAAGTTGGTGAGACATCTTCAGGATATCTCTTAAGCTGGTTTTCGGAACACCTATTATTGGTACCATTATTTAATTAAATTTAAATAAAATAATTAAAATCAAATAAATGAAAAAAATCTAAATAACCAACATCAAATAATCACGATAAAAAAATATAATGACATATCAAACCAATAATAGTAATCACATTTACAATTTACCATTCTACAAAAATCTATAAATGTTTTGCTTCTAGAAATGTTCTTTTGATAAGATATTCTTGTAGTGGTCCTTGAATATTCCAATTAATCTCTATCACAATCCAATTCGCAACCAAGTCCTTACAACCACAGAATAAAAATAGAAACTGCACTTGAAATTTGTGGTTTTGTGTGTGGGAATGATTGCAAGTTGTTGACGCACCCGTGTTGAATGGGAATGTTTACGGGACCAGGTCATAAGCGAGTAAAGATATTGCGGCTGTTTATTGCGTCCTACCTTGAGTACATGGGTCGCAAGATGGATGTCGTATGATTAATGATGACAATCTGGATTTTTTTAAAATATACATAAAATGGGTAATTTATTAATTCATCTCACACGCTCAGGTTTAGAAGAGTGATGGCTGAAATAGCTGTGATATAGCTAACACAGAAATCTTGTGATATGGTGCATCGTTTGAAGCGGAGCACCACGATCAAGTTGCAGGCGAAAATCTCTAATCTCATTGTTGCATTATATAGTTACAAAGATTTTGAGCAATTCGGCTCGTGTTATACAAGAAAGTAGAAAAAGTGACAACAATATTTTTGATTTTAGTCATAGTCGAGCGTGGAGTTCAGGGCGGAGGCGACAAGATACATCAGTAACTAGTCTAGGAGCCCCGAGGAGGGGGGGGGGTCGAAGTCCAGGGTCTTGCAAACAGGAAACGCGCCCACGAGGGTCAGTCAGTGGGTATGGTATACAATTACGGGCGACTTTGGACAGTAAGCGCCCCTCAGCTCTCTTCGTTAAAGAAAGAGAGTGGCATTCCTCCAAGGGGAGAGGGGGAGGGTACCGCACTGCCCCAGGACTTCCCAAAGGGACACAAATAGGGCCTTGACTGATATCCGTGGATACCTCAAATATTTACTCGAGGTATGACTTTATTTGTTCCTCATTTATACATCAAGTTGATTAAAACAACGCACTGCTTCCTATTTAGTCGTACCAGTTAACCGCAATTATTATGTTCTGGGAAGCACTCTCACAGTATCAAAAAGCCGCAATTAATTCGCCATTCTAACGAATGCTTCCCCATTAAAACCGATTCTTCGTTTACCGTAGTTACGTCGCTAATCATGTAAAGTAGGGGGCGTCGATTAAGCGAACGCACGGCGCGGCGTGTCGTGCCCGCGCCGGCGTCCGCGCGGTAAAGCAGCGATGCCTGCGCCGAGCGTCGCCGTAATTTACGATCGTTGTTCGCAAACTGTATGCGAAAATCATATTCCCGCTTTTATTTATTCACGTATGCGAATCCCGAGCGGGGGGTGTGTAGGGCGAGGTGGCGTCGCGAGTGCCGTTCAATTTTTACGATTGCCGCTGGTTGCGATCCCCACTGCGCCGGGCGGCGCCGCGCGGCGCCTAAGGTGGTGGTTATCGACTCGCGACAATCGATTATTCAAATGAGACGTAAGCGACACCTCGTACCGAGTGCAATTAAAATCTATGATATCGGTCATTCTATGTACCTTGTACTAGTTGAAAATTTAAATTCAAATTTCTTTATTAAATCAATATGGTTACGTTTATTTTAGTTACAAAGCCATCCTAACTAGGCCTCGCCTGTACTAATGTAGGTTTGATGTATGTCTGTTTGTTTATACTCTTTATTGTGAAACTTCCCAATGGGCGGGTTTATTGTCATACGACAATCTCTTCCAACCAACCCTACTATGGAGTGTTTATATGTACTTGTACTTGTAACATGTGTGTAAGTGTGAGTCTTGTTATTGCATTCGATCGACAGAATTGAAATGCTATTTCGTTAATTTTATCCCAACGGATAATGGTGACCCAGCCGGAAATCGAACCCAGAACCTAACGATGTAAGATCAGGCGACCTAACCACTATGTTATTACCTAAATAATACTATATAGATTTGAAAATTCGTGCTTTAGTACATTTGGTATTAGTATATCCGTTTCTTGTCGACCCATAGTCAAAAGTGACTATTTTATTACACTTTTTATTAGTATCTCCGTTTGTTTTCGACCCATTGTCAAAAGTGACTTTGTTTGGTTTTTCTTTACACCCGTGACTAGTCCTAGTCAGTACCTAGTGTTAGTCCTGCAGGCAAAACACTATTCATTTTTTTGAACAGTCGAGGAGCATACGGAATTACATTGCGAATACAGATTACACATTTTAAGATACCTCTTAAATGTTTTTTTTATATAAACTTTGTTCATAATTATTTTTTTATTTAATAGTTTTAAAGTAAACGTACGCAACCAAACAAGTTATTTTCATTTCGTGATTGCGCGCAAACTAGTACACATACCTACAAGACAAAAAAAAATATTTTCTAAAATTCCTGGACCTTCAAAACTTAGTGTTGCTCAAGGCTCTAATTACTACGAGCATCTCAATCGGTACAACATTGTCTCATTGAGAACCATGGCAGGAAACTAATCTTAAATGTCTATTTAATTTACCGAATAATGAGCTAGATTGCCTTATTTGTTGTTAGAGATTGTTAGTAGAGATTCCTTTGAAATAATATAAATAAATAAATAACAAAATATGCAGATACGATCATTCGTTAATTTTATTTTTATCGTATTATTGTGTATTATGGCTCGCCCGTTTACACGTAATCACTAATTGAAAATAATACAAACAATTTTCAATTCTTATTAGAACCGGAATAAGGGTATCATCTGTACAAATATTGAAATATATTAGTGAAAACACTTATTTTAATCCATAAGCTATGCTATCATAATCCATAAGCTACTTACAACAAATATCGTAGATTCCTTTTTAAATACTCCTCTGCTACGAAATATATACGTATATAAGTAAAAGTGTAAATGCTATTTTGTTCAAAATCTTAAATCTCCGAAAATTCATCTCTGTTTTTTTCTAAATGTTGACACGACGTGGTATTGTAATTCGCGCTTGTTGTTATATACCTATTATATAGATGTCACACCTGTGAACAGGTAAAGCATGTTTTTTTTACACACAGTAACGGAAGCGCATAGCAACGCGTAGCCGGGTACAGCTATTATCCAAATAAAAGTCGAAACTTGTTCAAAAATCGAGACAGTCATTTCGTTGCTCTAAACAATAATAATTATTCTTGATATAAACTGTCTTAGAATGTCTGATTTTGGCTGCATTTTCGACAGTTAATTGAATGCAGAATTATCGACTTTTATATGTATTATGGTTGCATCTCTAGTTTGCATCTGGAATAAAATTCTCCTCCCTCGACCGCTTGGGATTCGGAATCGCAGTAGCAGCTGAATTTTACTGCTTTTCGCTTTAAAATGTACCTTTATACTTTATTTTATATATTATCAAATGAAATATTCCACACATTGTCAACATTATTTTAGTTGAAATGCTAAAATTCCAGGTACAAATAATTACCAACATATTACTCGTATTCAGTTCAGTTTACCTTATTTCAAAAATATTTACGGATTGTAGAAACTTATATACTCTGTAAGATATCGCTATAGCGATAAGTCCGCAATTTGTGAATAAATTGTATTTTTTATAAAACCAGTATAATATTCATTAACTTATGTTTTTATAGCACAATAAAGTTATTTTGTTCTATTCTATATACATTATTTAAAATACTGAAATTACAAAAACCTCCCTTATAAATAAGGAACAGAATCGGCTATTCGACATTTCGTTTGTTGTTGTTGTACGATAGCTATACGAAGTTGTTGTGTACATACTTTAGTAATAAATTCAATATATTTAGTTACAATAAATCATGGAATTTAAATAAATAGTTAAAATTTAAATAACCCATAATCAAAATATTCTTTTTAATCAAATGAAAGTACATTTTTTTATGATAAATTAGTAATCAAATCATGATGAAATATAATCAGGATAAAGATGTCATTTAAAAAGTTAATAAATAAAATCGGCGAATTGAAATCTCTCGTGTAGTTCTTTTTTTAATACTTTATTCATAGATTTTTTATATATATTTAGCCACATTACTATTTATGTTATAAAGTAACTCGGAAAAATTAAACACGCAAATATGCAAATGCTCAAAACCTAACTAGGACTGTACTGTCCCGTATCTAGGCGGGTCAGAGTAAATATATAAATTTACACTTATTTGGGAAAAAAAATGTAACAATAAAAAATAAATTCAATACGATTCGTGCAATATGTGAGTATTGATAATATTATCAGTTCTCTAAATTACAAATTGGAATATCTAGTTATTACGATTCGAGGTAAGGTGCGATTTTAGTTGGTTGGTTGACTGGAAGATATTGTAATGTAGCAATAAGTCGACTATTAGCAATAAGCCGATCTGATTACCAATGTAATTATTTTTGTTAGTACAATAAAGGTATTTTTCATTTCATTTCATTTCATTTCACTATTGTAGTTTGTTTTTATTGTGCTATTTAAAGCGATTTTCATTCATTCATTCACTTGGTGTTATCTGGAGAAAGTTCAACAAAAAAACATCGCATGTACTCCAGATTTCGATTATTTGTATTGTCGATTAGAGCTTACCTAATAGAGCAGCATTTTATAAAGGCAACACAGGTGATTTTTTAAAAAGAGATTGAAAAATCGTCTGGGTCTCCGTCTCGAGATGGCGAGCGTCGCGGCGTACTGTACAAACATAGTAGAGCCGGTCGTTACTCAGCAGCCCCGCGCGCCGCTATAACAAAAGAAACTTTCAATAATAATTTCCCCATGAACAGGCACTAGAAATTGAATTGGCTTCTGCGATCTGATTATCTTTCCCATATTAGGATTCTTCCGATCCATTAGGTTTTCCATTTTCTCGGCGGCGCGGGCGGGTCGGGGAGAGGCAGCCGCCGCACAGTGTTCTTATCAAGTTTTTTTTTAGCTATCGAGATTCTTTTTTCTTATATATCAAAAGAAAACTAGACCTAAATACACTCGAGAGCAATGAATCTTATGAATGGTAGCTTATTCGGCTGCTAAGAATTATTACTATTAGCTTATTACTTGTTACTACTAGCTTATTCAATAATTGCCACAATAATAATGAATATTGAATTCCAGAAAAATCATATTAGTTTAATGTGACATAACAGAAACAAAAACAAACGCAGAGAATTCGTAGTTCGTTTTTAAAAAAATATCTTTTTTTTAGCATTTTTGATGGGATTACTTTACAGCAAACCAAGAAGTTTTATTAATTTTATTTGAGTAGTAATAAATAGTCTATAAAATATGATACTTTTTATTTGAATAAGCTAGCATTCTTAGTTTCCGAGATATTTTTATGTTGGTGAGTTGGATTCGTTGCTTTCGAATATACGTACCGATATCCTCGGATTTCCAAGGGCCTCGGAATCCAAGGGCAGCAGCAACAACAGAGTTGACAACCATTACAAGCGCATTAAATCAGCATCAGGCATCAAACTTTACGATTCCGTATTTTGACCCTTGGTTATGGACATACTTGAGAAAATATAGCTGTTGATAATTAGCGTTAACGTATCCATGTCATTAAACCCGTCTAACGCAAACAGTGCTATAGGCACTTTTCGTCGTTTGACAGATCCGCGCGTAACCGTTTCCAAGTGAAAAAATGCCAAGTGGAAAAAAAAACAAAGCTGAGTGGCCACCTAGTTTTTAAATTCACTGTGCGCCGTCAGCGCTCCAAATCCTAAACTAGAAAAAATATTACACACACTTAACGGCGAAAATAGAAACGTCCTCACTGTTTTTCCATCCGCGGCTGGTTTCACTCTCCTTCTCTCTCTCTCTCGTCCTCTCCACTCTCTCTCTCTCTCTATATCTTACATTGTACCGGCGCGTAATCGAGTTTGCATAGTCGACGATCACCGTATGAATATCCTCCCGGAGGTAATGTTCCGCCGTTGTGTTGCGAGTGTTGAAAATACGCATAAATCTGCATAATTGACGCTTAGCCTCCTTTATGGATTCGGGCTCATTCGTGCCACGCTCTGCGAGGAAAACTAAGCCTAGTATTTCTTTTTTAGAGTGTGTGAGAATGTGTTTCCCTAATAATATTTGATTGTGGAGGTATGTAAATAAGATAAAAACGGACTTTACCGCGTGAAGTTTGAAGCAACCGACGTTGTCCTGGTAAACAGTCTACCCTGAATAATCGGCGGTTTTAACATGGCCAAAAGGTCGAGCGCTTCAAATTTCACGCGTTAAAAATCCGCTTTTGTCTTATCTATAATATCTAACATCTGCGATATTCTTCGATTTGATAGAGGAGGAATATGTATGGTTAGTTTCTACACATAAAACTAAACCAAAATAACATATTTCTTTTATAGTATCTGAAAGGTGGACAGAAAAGACGCCTTTACTTGGGGCAACAGAGTCTCAAATGAAAAATAATTGCAACATTTTTATCTTAGCTTTTTATGTATAATAATCTTCTGTACTATCAAAACAGTTTTTTTGTAATGCAAATACAAAGACACTCACTTCGGCCTTCTGGCTATTCTCCAAGAACGATACTGTTTTTCTTGAACGAACGATACTGTTTTTATTCGATTGAGGACATCTAACAGCAGATGATGTAGGTTTTGATGAGCCTAACTTCAGACGATATTCAGAAGTTCATCCAGATGGGATGAAATGCGTTAGACTCAGTAGGATTTACTAGGAAGGAACGGGTGTTTGATTTCGTCCAGATGTTGTATATTAATGCACCAAAAATTTATTCTCGGTTTTAATTGCTACACCTCGTACGTCATCACACTTTAGTCATTCCGCATTATTTTAATAGCCATTTCTGCAACTCATTCAACTGTCAACAAGTAGTACCAACTTTTAAGTCCCTGGCCTCTGTTATCAATCCGCTCGCTGAGTGCTACAACTGAAACACGTGCGTGCAATCAAAAGTACACGCTTAAAGGGTTCGCTCGATACGGCACACGCGATACTACACTTATATCCTCGAGAAATTTCAATAAGGCAAGAGACATGGAGTGGTTTGATATACATTCAAACAAAATCCCGTTGCTTAATCTTAGACCGTCGCGCTGTACACCTAATTTACGATGCCCCGTCTTTATAATCTAATTCACTCCAGAAAGTTTGCAGTTCTCAGAGTTGCACCCGGGCAACTTTCAACCGGAGGTAAGTTCCTTCTTCGCCGCGCACCATCTGCAATTCAGGGTCTGTAATCACTGTACATAACTCTATTTTCGCGGAGTTCCTCGAAGTTCAACAATCGAGTTATTGCCGGTTTTTATCGAATGTGCATGCTATTTTCCTATCTGTGACGACGTCGTCATGACCTTAAATCTAACGTAACACAGATCTTTTTTTAAATTCTTTTGTTCGAAGAGCTTTGTATTGGCTGAGCAGTTCTTATAAGGGATATCGGTACGGTTTACGGGCAACATTATATATTGTCTGTGCTACATCCAGAGGCGAGGGAATAGTTTTTTGGGAATCCGTCTCATCATATTATTCCGTATTTCAAAAGACTGTCACAGAACGCATGGTAGACGCTATTCAGCATCCACGGACTTAAGATATTTCTCAAGTCTCTGAAGGTAAATGCCAGTTTTCTAATTTTCCCGGCTAGCATCTCTGTACACTCCTGCTATCTCTGGCGATTATATATTATTATGCCTAAATAAATGCGATTCTACCTGCACAATCTATGGGCTAGTCTAATTATTTGCACGTGTTTATTGTAATTTTGTGTTCCGATTTGGTTTGACTTTTCGCTTTGATGCAGTACGTAGTATTGACCTTATTAAAGTCTTCTTTCTAATCTTGCACTTTGTAAAAAATGACATTGCCATCAGCAAATATATATGAAAGGTTTTAAGAATTTAAAAAAATATATTTTTTCAGGCGTGTGTTTAAAATGCAATACTGAACCTTTGGCGGCGTGATAATTCTAAGTATGTGCAATCCGTTGTCAGGATATCTTTCTTATCCCTAGACTATGTCCTATTTACTTGGGGTCGGCCTTCTTTGTTCTTCTCCTCCACTGAGCACTATCTTGTGCTGTGTCGGCGTCGAGTTGAGCTTCTCTCAGGTCTTTTTCGACCGTCGTCAACCAGGTGGCGTGTGGTTTTCCACGAGCATTGCACCCTTCCACTTGGTCTCTTGCACACATCATGCGTCCAATTGCCTCCTTTTTAGGACGTTAAGTTCGGCACTTCTGCCCGTCATGAAACCTACGTTTCAGGATGCCATTCGCAATGATGTGCTTGTGATTTGACCGTCGCTTGCGGGGGACGCCCACTACGGCATCCCGGGCGTTCCCCGCAAGCTATTTGTGCTCATTTTCAATATTTCATGGACAAAAAATAAAAAGTGGCTATGGTGTTTTACGGCCGGTTGCCACCTGACGCCAAGACACTTATCCGTCTTAGGACTATGAGCGCTGCCGTTGAACCCCTAGGGTCTCTTCCGCCACCGACTCTATTGCACCGCCGTGCCTGACAGTACAGCTCCTAAACACCCCAATATGTGAAGTAAGCTCCCTGTTGGGGGAGGTGGAGTGCT
Source organism: Micropterix aruncella (assembly GCA_944548615.1). Lineage (NCBI taxonomy): Eukaryota > Metazoa > Arthropoda > Insecta > Lepidoptera > Micropterigidae > Micropterix > Micropterix aruncella. Next base: position 2,146,644 of record OX155960.1, read on the forward strand.
TCCTCCGCTTGCTACGCCGTTTTAATGTACCCGATTTCCGCCTTTGCAGCCGTTGAGGTTTTCTATATTAATATATTAGTTATTCCAAATAATAAATCTTTGATATAATAAAACTTGACAAGACTGTTTTAAAATTCGAATTTATATATTTATATATACTCGTATAGCCGTTGTCAGGCTATACTATTATTAAATTAAATTTTGCATGAGGGGCGGTTGTAGCGCAGAATCAAATGCTTAAAAATGTATAGCTGCAGTAATTCTATGGATTTTTCTTCATTATTTCAAGATAGCGAATAGAGAAAGCTTTCTAATGCCTGTGTAAGTCTCTGTTTTCATTAGCGTATCACGAGCGGCGCGGCGGCCACTTTCCGAGCGGGTGCACATAAGCGCGAAGTGAGTCTTTCACGTCCGCGTGGCCCAGTTCGCCCCATCCGGGATTCTTTTCACGCGGGCGATTTCCAGTCGGGCCACTCCACTCGGGGCGACATAAATTATTATGTAGCCCGAGCGGGCGACTCATTTGCGAGCCTTATCAGCGGCGTCCATCGCCTAACAGGCCCCGATAATAGCTGGCCTTTGTGCGTCCTTATGAGAGAGAGAATGCACGTCGCCCTCGTCGGGTCCCTTTTATAATTTCCGCTGAATGTGAGCCGTGTAGCGATCCCTCTGACGCCCATGCCGCCCACCACCCGTCACACACACTCGCAGTCTTAGTCATTTTTTTCTTACCCTCGTATGCATAATTCATGATCCGAAAACAAACTTTTCTATTTGTGATTTTCATTTTTTCATTGCTTCAATCTACTGGGCGCTAATGGGCCCTTGCTGAGTTGGCCACGACGACCTTATTGTTCAGGGTCGGTCACACGGGTCAACACCCATCCGGCGGCCTCCACGCATGAAGCGAGAACCCGGGTATGACTCTGGCCTGAGGGCTATCTTCCCCCAGGAGGCATTCTTCTGGCGCTCCTGGACAGTCTGCGTACCGTGCGGCGTAAGCCAATCGATTGTGCATTCTGACTAACAGTTGGGGGAGTCTGGAAGCTGTACTGTTTCCTATTTAGCGGGGGTGGTTGCTGACCTTACGGCGACTGCTCTTGAAACGACCATCCGCTACCCGATTCCGTGTGAAAAACCGGGCAAAGGATGCCCGTGGTCCGCGATAGATTCGGTATACACCGTTTCACCGCTTCGTAAGGGAGAGGACCGCGCAAGCGACCTCGAACTCGTAACCAATCGAGAGACCGGAGTAATCTGGTCGCAATTGGAAGTAAGGGCGTGAGTGTAAGCCCGCTGGGCAACATTCCTGGCTATCTTGCGATTAAGGCGTTGGCCTCTTACGGGCATGTAGCGTAGCTTGACGGTGACACATTGATCAACGAAATAATTCAAATTTTCGAATATTTCCAACATTTAAAATATGATATTATTAGGCTGCGTTAGTTATCAACGAGCCATTAAATCGAAATAAAAATAAAAAACCTCCAATGCACAATGAAATGAAAGAAGATACTTCAATCTTAATTTCTGGCAGAGAAGTTTATTATATTAATAAATTTCGATAAGAAAGTTTACGTACAATATTATGCAAGAGGTGTGGTAAATATACTGTAGTACACGCAACGTGTGAACTCTCGAATTGCAGCAATAATTATTATTATCCGCCTACTGAAACATTTATTTCGCTCATAATTTTAAAAAGTGACATTTAACTTTTTTTAATATGCTATCTACATACATTTCTCTGCGCACGATACTTTAATTTTTACACAAGAAATAGTCCGAAATAGAAAATTTGTTTTTTTACTATTTTCAAAAAGAGCACCGAGAGCATTGTGCATTTTCGAGCCTGTTCTGCAATTAGATAAAAAGGAGACTTGTATAATAGTACCATATATTTTTTGCTGAGAGTGAGTATCGCGAAGAAAAGTAGGTTTACATTTCCAGACGTAGGAACCTTCATATCTCAATTGATTGGAAAGGTATATATATATTTTTAATGACATTTTATAACATTTTGTATGACTGTGACTGAAATATATAACTAAGAAAAGAGGAGCCAAATTAACAAACCATTTCTTAATCAATAAAAATAATCGGCGACTTGTGACAACGGGTAACAGTCGTTTTTTTGTAACTTAACTTTTTCTGTGAGATAATTTATCTCGATATTATCTAAGTTATGTTTGAAGTGTGCATTGATTTTTTCAAATAATTTTCTAAATGCTAAAGACTTCCACGATAACCAACATAAATATTGCATATTTTACAAGCTGCAATATATTACTATTATTTTCATATTATTAGATTATATTTTTGCGCATATGCTGTGCTTCTGTTTATTGCATCCCGTGACCAACTTTTATAATACAATTTTATTACTTCAATTTCAATTTCATTTGTTTCCCCGGTATGTGATGAATATTTAATTCAGTCGTCCGAACACGCAGTAATAACTCCATACGTGGCACGTTACTACCCCGAGCAGTACGTTCGGGACAATTTTATTGGAGTTGAAATACAACATGTTCGGTACCTTCGGTACTTTATTTAAACCACAGTTAACCTTAGGTTTGGTTGCCGTCTAGACTACATAACCCCTGGATTTCTGTCGTAATTCATTGTAGTAAGGAAATCAAACGATTAGAGTACGAGTAATGGGAGAAAGAATTGGAGCTGCTCACGACTTTAATTCTATACGGAATGCGAGACAGTAAATATAGGGGTTTCCAATAAGTGTGCAATAAAACAAGCTGTGTGTGAGTTATTGACGAATGTCTTTATTTGAAAGGCCCACGTATGCCATTATGTATGGAATATGATATCGTTCAAATATCCGCCGCGGCTTCGCACGGTGGCACGGATCCAAGAGGTCCAATTTTCAATGACTCTGCCGCATAGATCGGGCTGAATTTGAGCGAGGCCCTGGGTTAAATTATGTTGACCTTGATGGCATCGGTCGATTGTGACTTATTGGCATAGACCTGCGACTTCAGAAAACCCCACATCCGCGAGAGATAACCATGCGCTAACGATCACTCATTTCGATAATAACGTGCTGCCCAATCGTGTAACTTGCCATGGTGATTTGGCACCAGTGACTGAATAATAAACAACAGATTTGACAGACGCCGCCAAAACAATACAGCTGCTACAGACTGTCAACATCGACCCGCCCATATTGTAGAACCTTATACCACATTCTGCAGCCTATTATCTAGGAAAAATACCAGGTGGCCAGAGGTCTAGGACAAAAGAAGATTTTATATAAATATATATATATATATATATATATATATATATATATATATATATATATATATATATATATATATATATATATATATATATATATATATATATATATATATATATATATATATATATATATATATATATATATATATATATATATATATATATATATATATATATATATATATATATATATATATATATATATATATATATATATATATATATATATATATATATATATATATATATATATATATATATGCAATGGAATGGAAGAAGGAGATGCTTCGAAAGTCGAGATAGCTGTGATGATAGCCAACCTCCAAAGAGAAGAAGGCGCCGAAAGAAGAAGAGGATGACTGTGTTTCCTTATTTACGACAAAGTTGGTACATTACGTCACTAGCGGGAGGCAAGTGACCGGGAATGGAAAAACAGCTCGAGTGTGTTTCCCGCCATGAAGCATTCATTCGAAGCGAATGGTACGAAGGGGCGGAGTATGTAATTGCCTCGTGAGAACGCTCGTAGGGCAGCCGGCGAACACCCAGCGGCCGAACATGCAACTCGATTATTACCACATTCCGGGTAAGGTGGAAAACTCAAAGGAAAATCGGATAATTGTACCGGCAACGCTTCCTGCTCTTATTGGACGGTGGAGTCTGGGAAGTAGTGAAATTGCCGCCGCATGCGGACGTGCACTCAGCCAATAATAAATACTTAAACAACCAACCACGGTCACTTAAATGTCAAGAAGACTGGTTACGTTAATTAAAATTAAAATAATACATACATTTTTTACGTTCGTTTTCTACGCTATGATAATAGGTCCCAACACATATCAGAAGTCTTGGAGAGAACCAATTCAAAAAACTCTTATTTAATGGCCAAGTCAAGAATCCAGTATATGACTTAAGAGATTTGGATAATGCTGAATTCTTATTCCAAGAGCATCCTAATATAAAATAATGAAAATTTCGTGATAATCAACTTTGCCAAAGAGCGTAATTTTTATTTTTATTTTTATCGACGACAGCTATATTGCTAGATTTGACAATTAATTTAAATTTAGATATTTTTAGTATACCCTTATCTATTTTCATGACCATCATATTATTGCCTTGATAATTATGACTACAGATATTGAGTTTTTTTTTTGATCAGCAATTTTGATTATTAGATTATTTTCTATTTATCAATGGTTTTCAAACCAATTATAATATACTAAAATTAATTTATATTGCCACAACTATATCATGATAGTTAATATTCTTTAATTAATTACATTATTTAAAATTTTAGAGGCAAAGACGCATCCAAGTGTAGGAAAGCCTACCTACTGGAGCAGAACTAAATTGTAATTGTAATAATTGTAATAATAATTTATAAAAAAACTGTTATCCAACATCTTAAAATTAAAAAAGGCTGAATAAGGATACTTTAGGAGGTAGGGTAGAGGTAATATTTCATGATAGATAACCGGGCAAACTGCGTTGCTATTGTGTACGTAAAACTTGTATATACATAAAGGCTTCGCAGGTATAAATAATGTTTTTTTCATAGCCGATGTAACATTTAATTGCTAAGCGGTTTTGTAGGTGTGTTCGTTTAGCAGTCTAATTTCGTGAAATCAACACAACAGGGAAAATTGGGGGTAAAATTCATTTTATAAGCATGGTAAGTAACCGCTGCTTCATGTATTATTAACATTACGCTGAAATGCGACTCTATTAAGCAATTTGCAAGTAGGCCTTTAATTAAATGTTAATGCTGTGAAAAATCGTGAAGATTAAGCTATACATAATAAATAACGTTTACCGAACTTACCACAGAAAATAGTGATAACTTTTAAACATCCCAAGATGGGAAGTTAGGGAGAGAGAATAGTCAATGCTTATCAGAAATTGTAAACTGAGGAACTTACGAGACGTAGACGTTTAAAAGAAAACCAATCAAGTGTCTTGTAAACTGCTATCATTCGCATGCTGAACTTGCAATTGAAGGGTTCGAAAGAATAATCAATTACTTTTTAGTATTGTTGGCATGATTACTTTATCGATAAACCCAAATATGTGGTATTTTAAGATAATTTCCAGTACGCCGATAGTTGTATGCCGATATTGCATAAAGGCCGCTGGCCGGGGCGCGGAAGACGATATCATTGATTATAGGTGCCATCTACACGTTGCGTTTCGTAGTAAAATCTTGATTTCCAAAGTAGTACGAATACGCTAAACGATCAATGACGATATCAATACCGAGCCGTTATCAGTCAGGAGTTCCATTCACTACTGCGTCAGAAGCGGACGGTTGTGACGCCAGCTAAAAAATATTGTCTGTTCGTATGTAAATGAATTGATACCATACAATTAAAATACGCGTTGGCAACATAACGCGCGACAAATCTGAATTTACTTTCTGGAGGGAAAATCGAATCTACACATTGTTACGAAGTCCCTACAATACTGATCTAGAAATAGTGGTACCTCTTACATGAATTTTGTCGGCAATGCTCATTTTGAAAACAATCGCCTGCCACCTTTTCACAGTTTGTTAATCATTTCGTGGCCATAATTAACTTTTTCATTGTTTTGTCCGGCTTTTTAAATTACCCCCAGCTCTTATTTACATACTCTTATAAAAAGAACCAAGACGTTAATGAGAATTTTTCGTCGCGCTTTCTTTTTAATATTTTTGCTATTTGCATTTTCATTCTTTTTCAAAATGTATTTTGCTTATTAGGTTGTCGTGTTTGAATAACAATGTCGACATTGTCTCGACAAGATCGAACCTAATTAACTGCCTCTTTGAAATGTGTTTTTACAACAGTCGAGAGTTTTTTTTAACCTTAGGGGTATTTTAACCGTGCCGCGTTTCGTTTCGTTTGATGCAGCTACTATCGAGGAGCAGGCAAGGTTTGGAATAATGACCGTACCGGGTTACCAGTGTAAGTACTTCTAAGTGAGACGAACGGAGAGAACTGAAATGACCACAGCAGTCGTATTTCGGTCGACGGGCCCTGTTAAAGTCCGTGACGTTATCCACTGGACAGCCCTATCGTGGAGTTCCATGTGAGCTGGGCCCATTGGCCCGGCTATTAGTATATGTTGTCGCAGGGCTCTGCTCCCTGAGAGGTATAAGTGAAATAACCTGGATCGGCCTCCCTTTTATATTGCCAGCCGGCCTTGTACTTGCTGCAATCGTGTTGGCGAACAGAAGTGAATTGGATAGCGCGTTGTGTAATGGAAAGTGTAACCATGTGCTTATCATTGTAAAATTGAGACTATTCATTGTTTAGTCTATATTCTTATAGAGCTGCATAATATTTGATTCTTTTAACGCGGCGACTTGTTGTTTTTAAAGTCCGAAAGATAAATCCCAACAGCGCCCTTTCAGCGACTCGCACACACTCGTTTTTTAGGCTATTGGCGACTGTGTCGCGCGTAACTGGCGCTCATTGTTATTCCCAACGACTGTTCGTCCAGTTCGCCAAGTGTGACCAAAGTATAAACAATGTTTAAACAGGCTCGAAGCATGCGAGTACTTCTGGTATGTATGTAAGCTCACCGTAGTATATCATACGTAATCGGGGAAATGATTACATAAATCTGACGTTGGAACTTCGCTATGCTTGTCCCAAAAATTAGGATTTTTTTTATGAATGTATGCCTACCTTTCTTATAATTTCCGTGAAACTCGTATATCTATGTATCTTTTCGCTATTTAGTTATAATAACATTTAAGACTACGATTGTCTAATATCATCACGCGCACAGTGAGCTCGCCCTTAACGATCCGAGCAGAGGGACGTTAGGCAACAACTATTAAAAACTAGTGTGGGCAGTGCCACAGTAGTAAATAAATGTAAGCAGCAGCTTATCTATGTACATAGAAAGATCGAAAGTGCCTCACCAACAAGAGGCATAGCATACAAGGAGTCTTATTTAACGAGAATCGTCGACTGGGGTTGCCACGGCAAATTTCACTTTGCACGTGTGACGCGTTATCAGCCAAACATGCCGAGTAACACGAACTGAGATATTAGTAAATATTTTATGATGACGATGTCATTGTTTGACCCGAAAATACTGCTTTTGTTTATGGATGTCTGAATTGTCAAGTGTCTAATCCTCCCTCGTATTTAAGCCACTGCTTCAGAATGGTATTGGGTCCTTACCTATGAAGTTGCTGTTTTTTATAAAGAAAATTAAAGGAGAAAAAAAAATATGAAAAATATATCTTTAATTAATAGAAATATTGGCCCCTATTATATACGCTGATTTGTATTTTAATAGGAGTTGCTTAATTCCTCTGCTGTAAAACTCTCGTAGACAGGAACCAATGAAAGCTTTGAAGGCGTTTTTCACCGACTTTTCAAAGTTGATTTTTTTCCAGTTCAAAAAGTTTTATAAATTAAAAAAGAAACTATTGGTGCAAGGTCTGGCTGTGGATACGGTGAATGACCAAGAGTCTCCAACCGCAACTCCTGCAACTTTGCGACTGTTTGCAGTGAAATCTGTGGTTATACGCTGTCATGCAGAAGCAGTTGCTATGAGCGATTGACGAGGCTCGGTTATTTAAGAGCCTTATTACAAAATAGCGTAGGTATTCTTTTAAAATGAGTTGAAAAAATGAACGCATTTTTTTTTGGATGTAACTATAAAAGATAGGATAAATAAATAAATAAATAAATAAATAACTATTCAACCCTGGGAGAAAACCGCGGCACTGAGCGCTCTTCTCTTGCGCAAGCAAATATATACACAATTTCTAATTGTTTTTTGCAGTGTTTTCTCCTTTCTAATGACAATAATTTATATTATGTCGTATTGCTAAAAGAGTGAACTTTAATATAGTATAAGTATTATATAAGAATCTTATTTTATTTCTGAGAAAATTAGAATGATACAGGAAGTTTTTTTTTAAATTTTGTGTAATTGTAAGTAATGTATACCTTGGATATGTGGTCAAAAAACGAAAAAATAAGGCCGCTATGGTCAACAAGAATACATGACGGACATAAAAAAAAATAGTATACGGTTTTCGTTGTAGTGATATTACTGTATTAAGGAGCTCAAAGTTTGCCTTCCGAGCGTTTTACGAATAACGACTTTCGGGAAATGGGCTGAATAAGTAAATAATATTCGTTATATCTAAAATTAAAGGCCGCTATGGTCAACATCAAGAAATGGTCCAGGTAATTCAGTAATTAAAGTTTGTAGAAATCTCTTCATTTCTTGGAATTAGAACGCCAAAAATCCACTTTTCTTGCCTTTCTGGAAAAAATATGTGATAGGGCTCTTAATCACGAGCTTCTCCATCATTGTTTGCGGTTCCTAACAGTACACATTTACGGTAACTGTATAGCCAGAATGCAAGAAGCTGTAATAGATAACATCTGCACAGGATCTCATTTTTGAAAATATTGCAAATTTTCAACTTTACCATGGTTGCACAAACAAAACCTCCCACCCCAACGCCCCACCCCAACCCAACCCAACCCAACTTCCCAACCCAACTTCCAACCTAACTTATCTAAAGTCAAAGTGACCAGTTTGAAAAAACAGCAATTACATATGAGGACATCAGGGGAAGAACGATGAGGGTTATGTTTTTGTGTAACTGAGAAAAACGACTTTAAAGATTTGAGGCAAGGATACAAAGTTGTTCATGGTCAGGAGTCATATGTTATTTTAGTATTATTTAACGTCATATTTAGTTAGGGTTGATATTATTGTTTAAGAACATTATAATATGTGTATATAATACATCAGTATTCCCCACAATCGATTCGTTTCTCATCGTTTTTCCCCAACATGCTATTTCAAAAATGTCCATTTTTGCCATAATATTTCCTATTTCCATCATCAATATTTCCTATTCGATTTTGCCATAATTTTCTTATGGGTACAACGAATATTTCCTCATACTCCGTTTAAAATGAAAAAAAATGGTACATTCATCGTTCTTCCCCTGGTGTCCTCATATGTAAGGACCCAATAATATAATTTCTTTTGTATATTCCATCTTTACTCTATATAAGAATTTATATATGAATTGCACCCCCTTTGTGTATTAACGTAGCATGTAAAATGCATACCGTGTCTTCCTTAGATGTAAAAAAAAACAACATGAAAAACTGTTGACAATGACGTAGGGTACTACGTGCTCTCGGTCTAATTTACGCGTCCCTTTCTCATCCCGCTCATCCCTGCGAGCGCCGAGCATTGGTCCTATGCCAATATTTTTGTTAGGGATTGTCCGCCCGAAAAGCTCGTCGGATTGAAAGATTTCTAATTCACTCGACTCCCTGACTCTTGCCCCGCTGCCCCGGCGTCGATGCTTCTCCGTATCTTTATTTTGTTAGGATTAAATGCCGCCTATGGCATCCCTTTAATCACTTTTCAACACTTGTTTGCTTGTTTTAATTCTTGCTTTCAGTTTATTATTTTAAATGGCTTCCAGTGCCTTTCATCTCGTCTATAACTGGATTATTTCGCGGATAAATTTCAATATATAAACATTTATTATATATGGAAATGGTGGCGGATTTTTAGAAATCCATTTTGAGCACCACGAGATGCACTATCTTTCGTTAAATGTACATACAGACATATGTGTAAAGTTTACTATCTATCTTTCGTTAAATGTACATACAAAATATGTTTTTTTCGAACTGAGTGGAACAAAACACAATATTTCTATATTATTTTCATATTTTTGCATACTTAAATAAAGATGCAATGAAATATAGTGTCATCCGCTTCTCTTTTCTAGATATTTATTTTTGCCAAAAGTGACATAAATATATTACTTACACCTACTTGCATTTCATTTGTTTTGAAATTGTGAAGCGTTCATAACCTTAACAGCAGGATAGGATCGTCGGGGACCCAGGAATCTGCTTCAGTAAAACCCCATTATGTTTAAATTATATGTCTATAAATTTTGTAGATTTCCTAGAATATTTTCATAAAAATGCAAAACTTTGCAAAAACTTAAATTGACAAAATATAAAATTACATACATATTTGAAGAAATTTCAGCACTTAATAATTTTACCTGAAGGTTTTCTATGTATTTCTATGTGGGATGTTTTTACTGCACGCGCATTTTTTTAGTGGGTGACTCAGTACAATAAAAAAAGCAACTTTTGTAAAAAAACAAGAATAAAACAAAAATTTTAAATTTAAAAAAAAAACCTAATTTGGTTTTTTTTATTTTATTTACTAGTATGAAAAGTTGTAATCACGAAGCGCTATCTAGCAGTAGGTAAAATGTCGCTGATATTGTTTATACCTGCCGCGAGTTGGCGCAGCGCGCTCAAACGCTTCTTAAACCTTTATTTACCAGACAACTTCTTCAAATTTTTAAATTTTAAAAGAAAAACAAAAGACATTTTTTTCCAAAAAAAATATCAAACGTTGCTTATTACGTTGCACTGATTTATCTACTAAAAAAATGCCCGTGCAGTAAAAAAACTTTATATCATTTTGAAAGATATGTCATCATATATAAATATAGCAAATCGTTGATTATACAACAATTGCAATTTAATTTTATTATTTTCTAGTGCTCTTTTTATTCTAAAATAATGTTTTTTTTAAAATGGGAGTAGGTACAATATTATATTTGTTGTTCCATTTTTTTGGATCTTTAAAATGTCAATTATTGAGCTATCATAACCTATAAAATTCCAAAAGTAAGATAATCCCTCTACTTACAAAAGGAGACTGGATGGGTTAAAAGTAGATAATACGAATAAAACGAAACTGAAAAAATAGAATTATGTGTTTTAGCAGCGTTCAAACATATACGCAGTGTTAGCGACAGCACGACAACCATTTCAAGGGATAACACTGTTTGCGACTAAGCAAATTTTTTGACTTTATTCTTTAAAAAAAATAGGTTTTTAAATATTAATACTTTTTTGTACAGGATTCTAAATGTAAAAGTGATAGAAGGTCATGTATAACTTTTTCTGATGTTGATTTATGAACTTAAAATACGCGCGTTCACTTCTTGGCTGCCTTCTTGGGGAAAGCTTTCTTCGCGGCGGCGGCTTTCTTCGCTTTGGGCGCCTTGGGTTTGGTCGGCGGCTTGGCTGTCTTCTTGGCCTTGGGGGATTTGGCCGCGGCGAGCTTCTTGGACAATTTCTTAAATAAAAGACAATTTCTTGTTTTGTTTCACATAATAAAATATACTTCTTGAAAGGTTTGTCACATCGTATTCGAACTGAAAGTTTTGGATTTTATATTTCTGCTCATTTCAAGGAAACGTGCCTAAATGTTAGGATTTTCATTCAAACGCTTTCTACTCTGTTCTATTTGGCTCGCAGCTGCCAAAACTTTCCATTTACCCACCTGTAAACACCTTTGGGTTCATAGTTTTCGCCGCAACATTGATAAAGTTACCGCGGTTACGTTTCACATAGTAAAACTCGTCCTGCGCGAAAGTACTTGCATACACACAGGCATCGCGTCCGCTGCAGCGTGGCTCCATTAGTTTAGGTCGATGTGTGTCGCGGCCGAATACACTAATCGCGGCTATTTCACCCGGGGACTTGCGCAACGCTCGCTAGCAAGTTTCCGCCGTTCGTGTCGCGTAATAGGCACCCTCGTGCAACTATGTTCCGAGTGCGGGGGCACAGATTACGAAATGTATACCAATAAATCAAGAAGTGACACGTTAATCGCAACCTTACTGGGGACGCACTGTGTGACCAAACTAAACTGGGTGGGCTCAACTCACGTTTCAGCTTCCATCCGGTAGCCTCCTCGAAGAGGGACGAACCTGGAAATAGAATCTGTCACGGCTGCATCGTGGGGGTAATCGGAGCTGGAGAACATCTCGGACGCTGCTGGGCGTAGTTCACATCGTGCGGCGTTAGCCAATCGTATGTGCATTCCGGCGAATAACCGGGTAGCGGGGGTCTGAATACGGTCGACGTTTCTGGATACGTTTCTTAAGCAGCAGGAGTGGTTGTTGATCTGAGGACAGCAATCTTGAATCGATCCGTTGGCCACGAGATATCGTGTGATATTAGCTGGCAAAGGGCGCCACTATCCGCAATAAATTCGAACTGAATCACCGCTAACATCAGGTAGAGGCCGCGCAAGCGACTTCGAATCTGTGAGCAGACCGGAAGACCGAGAAATTCGGCTAAATCTATTAGTGACGGCGTGAGGTCAGCCCGCTGGATTCACTTCTCAGTGCCTCGCGGTAAGGACGTTGCACTCACGCAGGTTTGTCGGTGGAGCTAGTTAGTGGACTGTCTTTTTCCGCTTAGTTTTGACGTTCACTCCATTGGAGATAGAACGACCTTATGTTGTTAATACTTCCTGGGGTGACGGGTTTGTCCATTGTATTGACACCCCCAAATATGTGACAAAACCCTAATTAAATTCAACCAGTCAGCAGCGAGAACTAAACATAAATAAAACGAATGTTATGATGCAAGGAACGCAATATTACCGCTAATATTCAAGTTGACGGAATTCAGCTAGAATCTGTACAGAAATGTAAATCCTACGGCAGGCTAGTGAATGCAGAATGATATCATAGTCATGAGATAAAATGTATAGAAAATGAAGGACCTTTGAAATCGGTAAGATTTTGTTTTTCATTTCTTTTATATGGCATGAAATCGACCTCTTGTAGCAGGAATCTTCTTGTAAAAGGATTCAGTAATTTAAATACAGGGGTATACCGAAGAAGTGATAAAGTTCGAAACAAATTGGTACTCCAAAGAATGAGGAAATAATTGGAGTAGCTCACGACTGTTAAACGACGGAAATTGGAATATTTCAGCTACGTTAAGAGAGGTAGTAAATATCACCTTTTACAAATTGCCACCGGGTAAAGTAGAATTTTATACACGCCGGCTCGGTCTTTTATTAATGGTTCAGTTTTATGAAACAGAGAATACATCGCATCTATTTGCCTAGGAAAAAGATACTATTTGCAAGTGTTTGATCCACCACAATAGAAACATGACGTACATGAATATTACACAATTCAAATTTATTATTACATTTACTACCTACCTACAGGGAACTACATGAAGCATTCATTCGTACAATTTCACACACTCCCAAACTACACAAACACAGTTTTTTCCTTACCCACTCCCTATTTTCTAACCCATCTTAAAATAAGATTGTAGTAAATATTAAGTATGTAGCTTATATAGTATATATCGCGTTAGCTTTTTTCCCTATAATTCGTTGTGTTTACCTAACCAGCCTTTATTTAATATTTAAAATGTATTGTATACTGTTACTCCACTTAACATGTGATAATATTAAATACATATGTTTTTGTGTTATTTTTTTAAATTATAACGGGTCGTCAAACAAGAGCTATATATATTTAGTTTGAAATTAAAACACAACTTCTTAAGCCATTTTTAAATATTGGTTTATGATATTTTTATTTAAAAAGAATTCTGAAACGCATTTTTTTGGTTCAGGTTCAGTAACTGTGTAGTTTTAAGAAATGCTAGTGTCCACCAAAATCATGCGATGTAACTCTTTTGGGCTATTTTCTTTGGGTTATATTAAATTAATAATGTACTGCAATAAATCACAGACCCGAGATGTTCTTAAAACGATAATTATTCTATTTTTTAGTGAAGTTAGTGCTGATTTGGGCGGAAATGTACCCAAAATGGGTGTTCCAGAATAGAATGTTCAAAAACATCCAGAGCGGCGATTTAGAAGAAATCCTTTTGAAATATCCCAATATTTCTCCAATATTAACCCAATATTTGTTTTTTTAAATCACCGATAACATACCGTTTTATAATAATTTCAATTTAACTGTTACGTTATTATTTCTGCCTATTATGTTATTATTTCTGCCTATTATGTTATTAAAGTTGTAGTAGATCAAGATCCGATGTAGATGGAGTAGATAAAAAAAAACAGTTGAAGATAAATGTTCTGCAGTTCTTTACGTGGGCTATGACTATTGAAATTTAGCATGTGGGCTCTGACTATTGACATTCAGCATGTGGGCTATGACTAATGACATACGCAATGTATTTACATTGATTGTTTTTCATTTTCCTTTAATTCGCGACGTAATTGTTGAGTCGTCTGTTTTGAACACACGCAGCGCTCCGATCAATCTGTGGCGGCGCGCTGAGCTCTACGTGCTGTGTTTATTTTGGCCAAACAGCTCGGACGGGACGCGCGCGAACACGAAATCCTTCGCTCTCCGTGCCTGCCAGTTCGACTTTTTCGACCATTTAACGGGGGCATTCACGGCGGCTGATCGTTTTTCATTTTCGCTTCCGGCCCTCAACCAAATAAAACCACCACTCCAGCACTCCCGCTGTTAATATATAAACAAACGCCGAATCGTGTTCGACTCGCCTTTATAGGAATCGGGTACGATGGTAAGTTTAAGTTAGCCAGAGTGAATTTGAAACTCTAAGTCGTCTTAAGGCACATACATTTTTGTTTACTTATCTGTTTATTTCTGTACAGTACCACTTTGCAATCCTGCAATATAGCTACCTTGCTCCTCGATGACTGAGTCCCAACGTTTGGGAAGCTTTACTATTCCACCATGAGCAAATATGCCGCTCCAGTGTGCAGTGGATTAACACATGAAAAAATGATCGACACTGCTGTGAACGATGATGCAAGAATTGTCTCCGGCTACGTTAAACCTACTCCCGTAGTTACGATTTATCCGCTCATCGGCATCGCTCCGCCTGCAATACGTCGTGATGACGTGGCTGATTCAGAATGCCCAAAGGTGAAGGTGACGACCGATAACACCCACTGCACGGACAAGAACCACACCATAATCGCCTCAAATCGCGAAAGTCGTTCATGAGCCGAACACAACCGCTCCTTGGCAGACAATCATCGAACCGCGTCACTGAATAAAGGGCTTGGCGAGGACATAAAGGAAGAGATAACACCGGGATTCCATCTCCCTTGTACCACCTGGCGTAGCCTGAACAGACTGAGAGTGGGTGTGACAATATACTGAGCCAATATCTCATCGCTGGGGCTACACAGAGAACCCAATATGCAACTGTGGAACGCTGCAGGATAAAGACCACCTCCGATCCTGCCCGCAACTGTCAACCCCCATCACACACCAGGACCTGCAAGAGGCAAACGATAAGGCCATCCAGACCGCATATTTTTGTCGAAACGTGTCCTAACATGGCACGGATACGTTAACGAACGAACCGTGTATGTTTATTGTCGACTGGCTTGAGTCTGACACGTTGAACTTTGTGCATTTTTCTGTTCCCAGTTTTTGCATGAAGTCACGACAATAAACTGTGTTCACGCTTGTTTCACATGGATCTCTGTCTGTCATTATAAGTCCTTTGTCTTATTAGCAAGATCATCATTTATTCATTAACGTAACCTACCCTTTGACTGAGTTTATCAAAATTGATAGAGCGTTTTGCCACCCAAGCGATTCGACAGATGAACAGAGATGGTGTCTTGAACGGAATAGTACAGCTTCTTATACTTTGGGATTAAGTTATTCAGAAGCAGGAAGATTATATTAAAAGATTATAAAGAAGTTCTTTTAAAAATGGATGTAAGCAATACCTACATTGTGTGCATTATTTTATGGGCCTCGTATCTATACAATAAATATTTTAAAATCGTAACGGTTATTTAGTCTATGTATATTAAAATCTATTTTAGAGACATATACAGGTTGTTTTTTTTTTGTTGAGAAAAACATTTTTATATTGTTATGTTTTAAAAAAATAGTATTTAAAGAACTGTGTGCGCTGCGTCATCTATCGGTAAGTAATATATCACGAATATAGTGTATTTGCGGTATTTTACCTACTGCTAGATGGAGCAGCGCGCTCAATCAACGCTTGTCAAACCACATATTTAGGTTGGTAAAATATACCCAAAAAAAAGTTTTTTTTTATTTCTAAAAAAAAATATATCTGAAGCTGCTCGTACTGAATCACCCACTTCAATGATCCAGGTTAATTAAAACTCTGTAAATATTGTGATGAGGCGGAGCGACTAAAACCATAAAGTGTTGATTAAAATAAAATCATGTAAAACAATGCTAATTCCAATTCGCGGTGTCAATGCTTATTGAAAAGCTTCAAAAGATTAATGCAGATTAATGTTCGTCCTTTGAGTGCGAATGAAATTACGTATTATAAGTATGTGCCGTTTATTTTGCATCCATTATTAGCTGGCTGTACACCGAGACAGCTATACTTTTTTTCTTTGTTGTGTGGGGCTTTTCTAATGTCTTTATGAGCCTTGTAACACTGCGACCATTGCTGATCTATTGTGTTCGCCACCTACTATAGTTCTGCGATAAGTTTCGTGTCATTTAAGAACCTCAACAGGTTTTTAGCGTCAGATTGTTTTACCTCCTCAGGTTGGAGGTAATGCCAACCCAAGCGGTATTGTATCTTTTACACATCAGTAGGCCACACTCGCACATGCGGTACAGGGAAGTTTCCTCTGCCCTTTGGCAGAACCTGCACATTTTCGTGTCCCGGAGCTCGAGGTTGTACATACATATGTTTGTTCAGGCCACAATGCCCCGTGAGCGCCCCCCCACCAGTATCCGTAGATTGTTCTTATTTAGCGATAATGCCTCACGGGCAGTCTTACGGCCGTAAGCCTTGATTAGCGCTTTGGAATGATTCCTGAATGATGGAATGAACCCTGGCGTGTTGTTCCAGTGGTTGTTCTAAACATATTTTTTTGAGCATTTTGAGCATTAGGTTTGCAATGGTTTTTTGGTACGCCACTGCAAGGTTCAGGGCCGTATAACGTTTCCTTTGCTCCCATCTTAGCAAGTTCGTCGGCTGACAGCTATACATATGTACATGTCGTATCATAGTTGCAAAACGCTAAACCCTACACGTATTTTTTCTCAAACTTTGAACCTTTTATGTATATTAGACTGCTGTTACCTACTGAAACGCCGCTTCTAATGTTACCAATAACCGAATGATTTCGCCAGTGAATCAGAATTTACAGCTATCCATAAAACACCCCCTTAGAACTAAAATAGTCATAAGTACTTTTGCTTGCCATAAGAGTTTCATGGCAACTGTAAAAGCAGTTGACGGGAAAACCATAAAAGTAGAGTTATTGGCAATTCCGCAAAACGAAGTGCAGGGAATAAACTCAGAATTCTCGATTTTGATGACGTAGAAATGAGATGCTTGCTGAAAGACATTTGGCATGGATTTTTGAACACGCTTGAGCGATTTGTAACGACTTGTGAACAGGTTGAAACGTATTTTGGCCAGAAAACTAAACCGGACTCGCAAATCGGATTATAGAGGATGGAGTCATTCATTAAATATTCATTCCAAACTTCATTCTTCGATAATAGAACCGCGATTTCACGAGTCACGATGAATTCATCAATCGTACCACTTCGAAAAGGGCGGCGCAATTTACGTATCCGCAAACGGTTAATAAGTTTTGTTAGTTCGAAAGATTTCGCATAAGTTGTAGATCGATTTAGCTTTATGGTGCTGTCGTTTTTATGGTTTACCTGCCTATAAAAAAAAGATATGGACTCGCAAACTTCACAGTTGACAGCAGAATCCTGATAGCACCGGATTTCGCCAGTGCCTGACATCATCTAATAATCTTCAAGCTCTTGCCCAGAAAACCAGAATTTGTATATCTAATACAATAATAACACAGAGAAAAATATAACTATGTAATACACATAAGTACGCATGTTTCAACAAGGATTACGTATTTTACTCGAACTGCAATCCATTCGTATGAATTAAAATGACGCGTAACGCTGTTGGGGTAACGATAGTTACCGTGTATTATTTATAAAAATCGAAGACTATCGCAGTTGTTTGACATTATAAATAGGATAGAAAACGAATTTACCGCGTGAAATTTGTAGCACCCGACGTTTCGGTGACGCTGCAGCCGCCGTTGTCTAGGGTAGACTGAAGAGCTGTCAATCCGTTGTTTTGCGGGTAGGCCGCATACCGCTGCCGCCACTGCGTAGGACGTAAGACAGGATACAGTGAGTGTTGTGTGCAAGACGGATTTTCAAAGTTCGCGCGCTCCGAGCCCGGCCCCACTACCGTTGTCACCTACGCAGTGGCGGCAGCGGTATGCGGCCTACCCGCAAAACAACGGATTGACAGCTCTTCAGTCTACCCTAGACAACGGCGGCTGCAACGTCACCGAAACGTCGGATGCTACAAATTTTACGCGGTAAATTCGTTTTCTATCCTATTTATACCGTGTATTATTGTTAAAACATAATGTTATTTCATTACATCGCGGCCTTCTGATCTCGCTTCTAACAGCATGTAGTAGTATACGTACGGCTCGAACACATGAATCATGTTGAACTACGGTATATTGTTATTTATAATCGAATAATGGAGTTTCAACAAAATTCCTTGTAATTCAACCAAATTACGATTGACACATCGTTATTCTGCATAAAACCGTAATAACAAAATGGTAATGTAAGAATCAATCAATATTTTTCTCAGTGAAAGCTATTCGTATTGTGCGGCAGTAAATTTTGGATGGTAACGGATAATTAAATTAACCAAAATATATGGTCATAGCGTATTAACAGCGGTTGCTAACGTTGTCGTGTAATGTGCCTATATTTAGATTGTTTATGCTTAGGTGTAGCACTCACTGATAGTCATAAAGATTTGTTCGAATGAGCTTGAGCCACTCTAAAATGCTCCACAGGCGAAACATGGTACAACGATGCGTACTTACCTCAAATTTTACAATTTAATCCTTCACACAAATTAGCAATGCAGTGTCATAACTATATTAGATTTACGTAAATTTTTCTGTGATACATACATTCTAGATAGCGACAAAACTCAACACACCGCAAGCGCTCTTTGATAACAGCTGATTTGTTTAATTTTCTCGTTTTTTCGAATATTGGCAATACTTGTGACTTGCTGGCTTTACCTGATTCCTGGATTTTTCCAATTTTGTTAGTATTTGACGTATACCATCTAGCTGGCGCACGCGCCGCCCCACCTTTTATCACTTCTAAGACCACTTTGTGGAACGCTTATTTGGAAATTTCTATTTTACATATTTAGGTACTTTTTTCTTGGCTCGAAGACAGCTGTAATTTGATTTAAGAGGCATTCGAACCATTATATACCGTGAGTTTTTAATTCGCGGCATTCTTGAAGTGGGTGAATCAGTACGAGCAAACAAGCAACTTATAATTTTAAAAAGTGAGTTTTTTATTTCAGATTTAGGGGGCGTTCAAGTATTACGTAACGCAATTTTTGAAGATTTTTTTGACCCGTCCTCCCCCCATGTAATGCACCGTAACATTTTTTTGTAACCCCCTCCCCCTCCCTAAACGCTACGTAACACCCAAGTGACCATTTTTACCTAAAAGTCACAATTATGTTGCGCATAAGTACCGGAAAGTCCAGTAACTCTTTTTAACAACACTGATTATAGCAATGTGCTTCTGCGTATTACGTGTTTAAAACACTAATGAATACTGACAATGAAAACAAAATAAAAAATTGCATACAATGTAGTCGAGGGATTTCCCCGTAAAACGTAAACGAAAAGGGTTGCCAACTTAAGAGAACAAAATCCAAAGACGTACAACATAATCGAGGGAGTCCCCGTAAAACATAAATGAAAAGGGTTGCCAATTTGAGATATTTTAATTACCTAGTTTTTTATTTAAATAAAATAACAATGTTACGTAACGCGGTGTTCGAACCCCCCTCCCGCCCCTGTAATGCATCGTAACGTTTTACAAGACCCCCTTCCCTTTAAATTGCGTTACGTAATATTCAAACGCCCCCTTATATTATTTTGAAAATAGTATAAAAAGCATTGAGTACGCTGCACCATTTAGCGGTAGGTAAAATATTCATGTATCGATTGCTGCGTATTGCTTGGCCCCACTCTAAAGAGCACTGAGCATATACTTTACACAATCTTGTACACTGCTCCATATTGCTTTCGAATCCCGAATAGTCCACTCTCATTAATTAGGCCAACCGCAAGACTCGCTGGGATTAAATTGAGTTAGCCGTTAGTGCGACGATGTTATTGGGCGATATGGGATAGTGTAGCAGTATCGCCCGCCACGAATGCCCGTTGACCAGCAAGGGTGTTATGCTTTCTTTGTTGTTACGCTGTAATTACGATTTAAAACTTCAATTATCCGCTCGCACGGTCCGCGTCGCGCGTCGCCACGTCGCACATTGGGAACGATTGCGTTTCTTTGTGAACTAATATCGAAAAATAGTTCACGCGAACGAGACAGGAGCAGTGCGTTAGAGCGGAAAGTAAAATGAACGATCGTATCTTTTCCCGCACAAAAACGACCTGTTGAACATAAAACCATCTATAGTTTGAAAACATTTAGTCCGGTCTTAGATTATGCCGCTTTACGTTCGGTAGTTCGATAACAACCATTCATTTAATATTCCGCTCTAACCTATTGGCCTGTCTCGTTCGCATGAACTAATCCGATTTTAGGCCACGAAGAAACACAATCAGGCCCAATGTGTCTTTCGCAAACTGGGTGGATAAAAAAGATTTCATCGAAATAAAACGCGTTGACTATGAATTGATTATAACATCACTTGACAGCTTGACTTCGTAGATCACGTTTTTGTAAGTTACTAATGAGAGAATTAGTGTGCGGCCGACATTTAAATTCTTAAAACTAAACATAAAGCTGGCCTGAAAACTGCTGAAAATTATCTGAAAAAGAAATACTGAAAATAAAACACATATCAGAAAATTCGGGCCACAACCATACAGATTTTCAAATGTTTTTTTTTTGAAAACATGCAGCGTTCTACAGGAATATAGTACATAGTAATAAAATAATATACATTAGGTTTAGTAATATCATACTATTAGTGTGCATGTGCTGTGAGATTTATTTGCGTATTTTCATAGTAGTTGTAGGTATGTTGATGCCTGTATGTGTATTTGTATTTATAGAAGAGGACAAATTATGGAATTAGCGTAATCTCATCGAAGATTCGAATGCTCTCTTAACTGTCATTAAAAAAACTATCTAGCGATTGGTGGATTAAACGTTTAAAAACAATGTGTTATAGTTGTATGTGTTCTAGGTGCGATAAAAGTACAGAAAAAGAATTGACTTGGCGTCTCTACGTTATTCTTTAATTTTCAGTGGTTTATTTTTATATATAAAAAGTCATCCTTGTGTTGTTTGTTCTCGCAAAAGTAGTTGGTCGATTGTCTTGAAACGCTTTGACAGAGCGTTGCATTTGAATACGTGTGTGTTTTTTTTAATATAATGAAATTTGGACACAACGTTGCATTCGAATACGCGCGACAAAAGTATTTCCGCAACGGTGAAGTCTTCGGTGCGCTTCGACATCTCTGCATTTCCCATTCATTTCATATCAGACTGAGCCACAATGAAGCGTGGCTGTGTTTTACTTGTTCAATAATTCAAGATTTTTGCTATAAAAAACACTGTGCGGCCCAACGACGACAAAGCCACCGCTGCATGCCCCTGCCTGCGACTTCCTGCACGCCAGCTTGCAACCTACCCTTGCTTAAATAAAGAAGTTATGGCGGCAAGCTGCTATGGCGATATGGAGCAGCGTTAAGCCAAATTGGATGCAAACGGCATTTTAATTAAAATAAGAGCAAACGATGGGGCTGGCTCTAGTGCTGAAACGGACGCCATATGTGGAAATTTAGATTTTTGTCGAGATTTTTAAATAAACTTTACTAGATTATATGTAATAAAAGCGAGTATAATGGTTGGTCTTTTTATGTAGGTTATTAGAAATGAGTCGTTTAATCTCTGAACTGTGGTGAAAGGATGGTTACGTCATTTTTATTTTATTCTATTTCGGGAAACATACAGCGTATATAATTTATGTACTTATACAGAAATTAGAAAAAAAGAAAAACATTAGGTCGATAATCGTTTCCTGCGAAGGTAACAATTTAAATAAATATTAGTATATTTACTTCAAAAATTCCTAGTTAGTAGATTAAATATAAAGTTAACAAAGAAAGCCGCTGAGAAATACCTGGAATTGGAAGTGATTAGGAAGGAGTTGGACGATGGTATGTAGATATATAAATAGATATATAATACAGATACGTAGTGAATTGATATATAGATATCGATATTTTTTGTAGATACTGTTGTGTTGCATTATAACTATATAAGTGAAAGAGTTAGACTTAGATACTAGCAACCTTATTAGGTCCAATTGTTTTGATTCAATTTTAAAAATGTAATTATATTTCTACTGGAATATTTTTTAAATATCTCGTTTTTAATACTGAACTATCTTAAAATAATCTCTATTTAATTTTGTACTCTAAAAAAATATATTTTAATAAAAATAAAAATACCTTCAATAAAAATAAATTTTATTAATAATTTAATAATTAATAATTTTATAATAATTTATAATTTTATTACCGGAATAAATTAGCAATGTCGTATTTTTCCTAATGGGCAAATATAGAAATATCTTATTTTCATTATGTTATTTCTACTACATGCAGTTAAGCATACATTGCAATATAAAATTTTTATTCCTGCATTACACTAGCTTATGATGTTTCTGAAAAATTGTGCATGTTGTTGCCACGGGTGAATTAATAGAACTTGAACTCCAACCTACCCTGCAGTTACCTACTTGGGATTGTAAAAAGTTGCTATTACTGTCTGGTATAAAATTGCTCAACTTAAACATTAGAAGTATTTTAAAAAAATCGATAAGTTAATTGTGTTATTAAATTGGCTGGATACTAAATTTGATATAATTATAAATAACATGAAAACGAATTTACCGCGTGAAATATGTAGCACCCGTCGTTTCGGCGATAGTGCAACCGCCGTTGTCCAGGGTAGACTGAAGAGCTGTCAGTCTACCCTGACAGCTCTTCAGACTACCCTGGACAGTCTACCCTACCCCAACGTCGGGTGCTTCCAACTTCACGCGGTAAATTTGTTTTTATCTTTTGTCAGTTGTTCCGATTTGTTAGGTGCATCGGTAGGTTCATTGATCGTCGTATTTTTTGTCATTAGGTTCAGATCTCGAAGGTCTTCAACCTCTTAGTAGTCTTCTTTGATAGTCTTTAATGATAGTGATTGTATTTAGATTTTACTCACTGTCTTTTTCTAAATACATGAACATAGTTAATGAGGTTTACTCTAAAGATTCTAACTCTTGGTGTTCAAGCAACCAGCTGCGAGCGCATGCTTAATAACATTGTCTAGCGTCTAGCGGGCATAAATCCCGACCTAAGTTAATTACACGTTCCGCGGGACACGACCGTCATTACTCAAGTGTCGCAAAATCAAGGTGTAAGTTTAAATTATTATTAATCCACGGACTATATTAAAAGCCTTTGTAAACAAGAGC
Organism: Micropterix aruncella; assembly: GCA_944548615.1. Lineage (NCBI taxonomy): Eukaryota > Metazoa > Arthropoda > Insecta > Lepidoptera > Micropterigidae > Micropterix > Micropterix aruncella. The sequence goes on from OX155960.1 coordinate 2,170,307, forward strand.
ATAAAGCACGCGGTCCTCTGTCGTCGTCCTCTATGGCTCGTGGCGCGGTCGCCATTGCTACTTGATGTGCGTGTCTCACGCGTTCTCTTGACCTCTCCCTCTTCGCCCTCTACGTGATACGGCGGCGTCCCGCTCGCCCACTTTGTTGTAAGCCAATTAAATGCTATAAAACAAGTACTCCCTTGTTGTGGCCGCTTCGCGTCGCGCAATTTGCAGAGCGGTCGTATCAATCCGTCGAACTTCAACGAGGAGCATCGCAGGTGCTTATCTGTGACTATGGTTTTGACATGGCTTGATTGGTGCTGCGAATTAATTTTACATTCGAAGAAGTACCTAAAAAAATAATTTAAATCACCCGATCGAGCTTGTTAATAAAGTTAGCCTGGGCAGCTTAGTCATTCTTAGTCTGGATAATGCTTGGGATTTTGCACCGAAGAAATTCGTTTTTTATTTATTTGACTAAATACATTATAATTCTTCTCGTGGTAACAACATAGGACATAATTACATTAATACAAGAAAAAGAAACAAAATTGGTGATACAAATCAACATAACTCACATAACTTTCGTATACGCACCCAACTAGGCTTTCTGCTGTCTTCGGATGGGTTACTTTGCTCTTTGTGGTTTGTACTGGCCCGGTGGCATAGACACGGCCTGGCCCGGTGGCACAGACACGGCCTGGCCCGGTGGCATAGACACGGGTGGCATATTGGTTAGGTCGCCTGATCTTACTTTGTAAGGTCCCAGGTTCGATTCCCGGCATTTTTACCATTTTCCGTTGGGATCAAATCAACGGAATTGCATAAAAATTCTGTCGATCGAATGCAACAACAAAACACACACTTACACGCATATTTCACGCACACATGCATATAAACACTTCATAGTAGGGTTGGTTGGAAGAGATTGTCGTATGACAATAAACCCGCCCATTGTGAAACGTCACAATAAGGAGTATAAACAAACGGAACACGTAAGCACGCTAAGTGATTACGTAAGTTGTTTTTTAATTAAAAGTTATGACGTCTCAAGTAGTTCTAAAATCTTATTGAAAAAATATGTAAACCTTAACACAGTAACAACATTAAATATGATAACATTTGTCGTGTTGAATCTATTCGTCACCCGAATTATTACTGCAAGACAGTTTGATAGTTGTGACTTTGACGTCTGTCAATCGAGTATCAATATAGTACAAGCTCTATTAGCTCCTTACTTCGCTTTAATACGCATCTAGTGAGTTTTAGTGATCCTTCATCAGTGTTACGAAGTGTTAATAGTATGTTACGAGTTTCTCCGCTCGTATTCCTGGAAGTACTAAGACGTAAATCGAGCGTAGTCTTCTGCTGCGCATCTCATTCTGTTCTCCTGCGCACACGCTGTCTTCCATAAGAAATTTACCCACGAGCATTTCACTGATCTAGACGGTATAATTGTGCAAAGGGTGAGCATTCCCTCGGTCGGCGGAGGGCCTTGATACGCGTCATCAAACGTTTCTAATTATACGAAGGAATGAAGGTGGCTGCCGTTTGATTACATATACTTTTTTCTTCATCTTTCTAATGCTTGCGTCGAGGTCCTTCGCCCTTTTCAGAATTATGAACAGCTTGTTAACTGAGAACTCACACTTGAAAATCGGGGCAGGTCACACCAGATTACTTGATTTCACGCCAAACTGCTTATCATTACTAATTGATCTCTGATCTGTGTCGGAGCGGGCTCTCAGGTGAACTGCCTATAAATTAAATGTGTGCTTTATGAAGTCGTATTTACTTGACTCAGTTACCGTGCTATACATTAGTAGCTGCGGCCGCGCCGCACTACCAGCAACCAAGAAGCCCAGTTTCGTAGGTGGTCGTGCCTAAGCCCCCTCAGGTACTTCTTGAGGCCCTAGCAAATAAGCAACGTATTTAGCTGTGTGTTTGATCGAACTCTTGGTTCCTATTCTTCCATTTGCGATTCACTCTCTGTAAAAAGTTATTGTCAATCCTCTCAAATTTAACCTTTGCTTTAAAAAGTACAGCATTTTAATAACAATTCATTACATTGCAAATACTTTTATTAACTTATATCGATACTACAGTCCCTTGCCGTATTATTAGACCCACCGTACATTTTAGTAGAAATTAACACTTTTCAATTGCTTATAATTTTGGAACAGTTCTTACTTTCAGCTGTCTGTTGTTATTTATTTTAATGAATATGTCAAAAACATCATTTTCACTAATTTACCATTCAAAATCAGTTTTAGAATTAGCGGGGTTGGCGTCAGTATTCATGCAATATTCTATTTATTGTAAAAGAATTTTTTTTTTTTTATTTTATTACCGCTAAACCCGGGAGAAGATTCGTTTACATAGTATATCGTTTTAGTTTAAAATAATTACGCAAAACTACACTAATCTACAGGGTGAGTTTTTGATCATCGACATCCTTGAAGTGGGTGGATCAGTACGCGCAAATAAGCAGTTTTTGATTAAAAAAATGGGAAAAATACAAAAAATATTTTTTTTTCGGAAAAATTACCGTTTTGGAAAATAGTATAAAACGAGTTGAGCGCGTTGCGCTATTTAGCGGTAGGTAAAATATCGCAAATATTGTTTATTCGCTCTCAACGTTTGTCAAAATTTAATTTATCAGTCAAATTTAACATTTTTTTTTATATTTTTTGTTTGAAAAAAAAAAAAAAGTTGCATATTTGATCGTACTAATCTACCCACTTAAAGGCTGTCACTGATTAAAAACTCAGCCTGTATAAAAAAAAATAATAAATATATTCGCTATTTCAGCAAAATAAATATGCGATTCATTAGGAAAGTGTATAAATATACAAAAATAAAATGGAATATATAACCTTAATCGCTGTTTATTATAATAATAGTAATAAGAAACGATCTTACCTTCACCACCTCGTGACGACGAATGTAATTCTGACAAAAAGCGGAAGATTTTGTTATTTAATGCGGTAGGAACAGTATCAAAAATATAGTGGCTATAATATATTTTTATTATATCCATATATGTCAAGATAATTCAAATTCAATAAATAACCATACACACTAAAACGAAAACACTGTTTAAAAGTTTACAAATATAGAAAAGTTTAAATCCAAATAAATATGCTAAATGATTACGTGGTCTTATTCACCTGTCTCAGATGTCGAGCAGTACAACTTCCAAATCAAAACACCTTCTCGTTGTGATTAATAACCCCCTATTTGTTCGAGGGATGTTCCCGTTTGATATCGTATCCCGAAATCGGGTGAGCAATTTCCAGTCCCGTTATTGAAGATATTGAAGGAGATTGTTCTCGGGTTGGCAGGCCAGGACGTGTCAAGATTGATTGTTCCCTTATGACGGGACCCGTCATATGCTGTAAAAGCTTTACCTTATTGCTCGGCTTCGAGATATATAACATTTCCGAGCGATGTGTAATCCCCGGTTGCTACCCGCCATTATTCAGCACATTTCACTACGTCGAAGCGATTTTTAATCTTGCAGATGTCTGGGAGTGCGAAGGTTTGCTGGAATTGCGTTGGGCGAGTATAATACGGGCGCACTGCTGAGAGATAATAAATAGGTATGATTCAAAGCAAAATATTTATATTACTGTATGTGAGAAAAAATGGCCTTAGCAATTATAAAAATGCAAACAGATAAAATTAAAATAAATTCAAGGAATACGTAAGTGGTCGTTTTCGCCCAATCGTATGTTTTTTTTCGTTCTGCCCAATTTATCGTTTATATCGATTTCAACAGAGCCGCTTTTCTTATTGCCACGATTCAATAACTATAAGAAAAGGAGAATACGGGATGGGAATCTGGAAAAAACGTGGTTAACACTTTTAACCCGAAGAATGTCCCTCTAAAAAGGGTATTTGTATAACACAGGATCGTCATAAATCTGTCAATGTCTAGTGCACCGTAGATGGCGGCGACCCTGGATGGGTGAAATGATAATGATATCGAAAATTGATGAAAAGGCAACAATTCGACATTTGTTGTTTTCAAGCCAATCAATTTATATCAATTTTCGATCGTTTATATCAATGTTGATTGTTTGTATCAGTTTGTCATATAATTTATATACATTTTCAATATTCATTACTTTTTAAGAGCTTTTTATCGCTTTTATTTTTCAGCATCCATCCCCGTCTTCTATACTATATATTTGTTGAATTGCGATCAAAGAAACGCGGCCGCGTTAAACCCATTAAAAAAAATATTGCATTTCTCTCAATTTAATATTTTGTAAAATTTTATGGAAATATGAATAACGCCAGAATAACTAGAGTTGTCGACTACAACGGGCGAGCCCGTCACCTCAGGAAGTTTAACGATTAGTCGTTCTATCTCGCTGGAGTGAGCGCAGAAGACTTGGACAAAACAGTCCACCGTCTAGCTCCGCCACAAACCCGTAAGAGGCCAACGCCTTAACCGCGAGATAGCCAGGAGTGTTACCCAGCGGGCTTACACTTACGCCCTTACTTCAAATTGCGACCAGATTCTCCAGTCTCTCGATTGGTTACGAGTTCGAGGTTGCTTGCGCGGTCCTCTCCCTTACGAAGCGGTGAAACGGTGTGTACCGAATCTATTGCGGACCACGGCATCCTTTGCCCGGCTGTTCACCCAGGATCGGGTAGCCGATGGTCGTTTCAAGAGCAGTCGCCGTAAGGTCCGCAACCACCCCCGCTCTATAGGAATCAGTACTGCTTCCAGACTCCCCCGACTGTTAGAGTGCGCAATCGATTGGCTTATGCCGCACGGTGCGCATACCGTCCAGGAGCGCCAGAAGGTTGATTCCTAGGCCCAACCTGGAATCAACCTTCTTGACGAGTATTGATCCCAAAAACTCGTCAAGAACAAACAAATTCAGGCGAATTCATTTCGGTCCTCCATAACTTCCGTCTACGAAAAGAAAAGTGCTTACTTGTGGAATGCTCACCAGACGCGCATCTGTGGTAGCGACCGGCGAGGTGATCAGCGTTTGCTGCAGCGCAAACGATATAGAGCTACGATGTCGCACCGTCTCTTGCACACGCGAAGAAAAACGAACGCCGTCTCAGCAGAAAATCGGAGAAAAATATTTGTCTTGGTAAGGTAACACCGACTCAATCACCACGACGAGCAAAGCGAACGTTCCGCCAAATACATCCTGCAATGGCGGGTGAGACACATCGCGCGCAGAGCGCTGAATTTACTACAGTTCTAGACGTTTATATCGTAATGCCCGCTCTACACGTTGGCCAATGCTTGGCCGCATTGCTAAGGTGGAAGCGAGTCAGAACCACTGTGAAGTGTGAAAAATATATGGGAAAGAGCAAGAAAAACACCGGCAGTAACCAAAACCTTGTCCAACGTGAAAATCGGGCATGAGAGCGTTGAAACGAAGAAGTAGTGCGGTGTCATAGTAATCGACGATAGACTCCTGGCGCCGATTTTTTAAAATGTTTTATTTCGTTCAAATTATCTACGTTTTTGTCACGACTTTTCTGGGCAAAAGAGTCACGAACGCTCGACATCATAGCAGGTTTTCCCGTAAAAATATTACTCCGTACGCTGAATTCAATTTCATGTTTTCATTAAATGTTTTCCAAGACGCGGCACCGCGCCACTCGGTGTCGTTTTCCAATTCATTAAGAATGTAGGCAGAGTGGAAATGGGTCGCGCCGGTGTGGCAGGATATAGTGGTCCACTATCGGTCAATCTTTATGTACGCCGACTTAGAGACATTAATCATGCAGGCAATAAACACGCGAACGTGAACTTGCGAGGCGGGCATTAATGCCCGAAAAATGCGCCCGACTGCACGGGCCCTCCGGCAATAAACCGAGAAATATTACACGTGTAGCGAGATTCTGCTTGATGCTTGACGAAGGCTACTCTGTATATGTATTCAATCGAAAGAGAGAGAGATAGATCGATGGGAAGGGGGGGGGGGGGCGAATACATTGATAATAAAATAAAGAGTAATTATTTATACCAATTCGATTAGTAATACTGGTTCCTGTCAGATCACCGAATTTAAGCAGCGTCAGGCGTGGTCTATACTTCGATGGGTTAGGTTCTGCCTGAGTGCTGCCACCTGATGTTATAACAGCATCTAAGATATTTGTCTTTAGACATTAAGGTGGGCTGTCCCCGTAAGAGCGAAGGGGAGGGGGGGGGGTTATAAAGGCTTAAAAAACAATAAATCTTTGTTTTATATATAATTAACTTAATTTTATATTTCCATCAAGTTGCATAGATCATTTAGATACATGCAAAATAATAACCGCCCAAGCACACTCTCTTGTGGCACACCAAATTTAACTTTAATGATATTATTGTTGCATGACTGACTCGATGTTAGTTGAGAGTAATATTCTAAATAACTTTTCATGCATTCGTTTTCCTTCTAAGAAGTTTGTGAGATACAATATTGAAGTATTTGGAGAGCATATTTAGATAAACCCAGACAGGAATGGATTTTAGTCAAAGTCTGCTAGTTTTCTTAGATGGAGAAATTACAGTTAGCAAAATAAGGGGCACTCAAATAACTATACATCTGAGCTTATAAATCCAATTGACATACTGAAAATAGAGTTGAACTAGCATTCGTAAACTGCCAACCGGACTCCTCGACGCATATATCAAGAGGGTGTGTCGTAGCCGCAGCGTTTGCAATATTTTTTATGAGGAAAAACGAGAAATGACTGCCGCGGCCCAGTCATCGTTGTGGTCAACTCCTAATAGAGTACGTAATGGCCTCACGTTCCATTCGTATTTATTCCCACCATTATCCCCGCGGACCGCTTGAATTTCGTTTGACGTGACGATTACACCCTAAATAAATCAGGGAGTGACCGGGAACAGGTCACTAACAATTTACCAAATTTCTACCTTTCGTCCAAGTAGACTTATAGATTCATTGCGATATAGCGCAGTCGGCGGCGATTACTCAAATCAGATTGAGCTACGGAATTACAGTTACCATAATGTAGAATTTTATTTTGATGTTTATCAATCGTTGAAGGTTTGTGATAAGGTCTTGTAGTTAAATCCTAAAATATCGCATTATTCCAATAATAATCGATCGATTAACAACTAATATATAAAATACAACCTATGCTTTTGAACAATCTATTTCTGTTTTTGTAATTATAATAAAATATTTGGTCGATATTGCAACATCAGAGCCTGCAATAACACCGATAGCGCTTCAGTCTGTATTGAGCCGCAATTTAACGCTGTAATATTCATGTTTTATTATTTGAAATCCAATTTAAATAACCGCGATAGTCTTCGGTGTCTGTCCTCGGTCTATAGCCTATTTTATCAATCTCTGGCTTGGCTTAGAATTCTGCAAACCACCATTTAGCATTATTGTCCTTTTCATGGTGTGGATTTTAGAAATGCTAATTACATCCGAAGCTCTGTCGTCGCTCGAATAATTCTAAGCCTCGATTAATAAAATGAGCAAAATACGCGCAGGCAGTCTCTCTCTCCTCCACTCTCGAAAGTCGAGGAGTTTCCTTTTCCTCGCAGTTTCATAATTAGAATTGGTAATTAAAGAGGCGCCCGAAGAAACCCCGAAAGTAGCCTTAAAAAGCCTCGAAAATTATTCGAGATCGACGCAATTAAACTGGTATTTAGCTGGGCTCAATTGGCATTCGTCGTTTTCACCTTTTGAACAATATATTTCTCGAGCTTTAATCAATTTCTCTAATGTACTGTTAAAAAGGAAGAGATGGTTTCATTAAACAAGGGTGTATTTAAACAGAATATTAATTAAAGTTATCGTAGTAATCCGCTCCATTCCGCTTTTGGAAAATACTCTAGTGGGGAAATCTCCGTAGCGACAGCTTTGTGTCATGCTGTTGTTTTATTCGCAACCGTGTGATGAAAGCTGTATATTACTCCATATATGCCAATGGGTGTTGCACTCACCCATTGGCAACTGGGGGTGGTACTAGGATTGAATTGTTTTATCCGCCATATTATTCAAACCTTGCATCAACAATTTGCTTCATTGTTTATTTGTTCCTATTCCCAATTGTGAAATTTCACAATTGACGGGCGGGTGTATTATCATACGATAATCTTTTACAACCAACCACTATGAAGTTGTTTTATGTATGTGTGCGTGTATGTAAGTATGTGTAAGTGTGTCTTGTTATATTATTTGATCGACAGAATTGAAAGCAATTTCGTTATTTTTATCACAATGGAAAATCAAACCCCGTAACCTTACAATGTAATCTGGCAACCTCACCACTATGCCACTGGGTGTCTTGTGTCGTTTTATTGAGTCATCTTTACGAATAAATACTTTTCCAGAATTGACCCAAACATATTAAAAGCGATTTTCTCTGACAAATTCTTTAGCCTTAACATAAACTAGCAAATATTTGTCCTTTGACAAATTAAGTGAGTTGCTGAATTTACATTTCACTAATTAAAATGCAGCGGAGAATCCTTCACAGAATTCATCATTATCCGTTCTACAAAACTCTGCAGCAGCAGCATGAATTAACCGCTATAAAATTAAAATTTAACTTTTTATACCATTTTCTTCTCCTGTTATGACCTATTTAATTGGTTTAGCGACAGTTGTGTTAATTGTGACTTCATATAATTCAGATGTTGATTATCCGACGGCGTTAACGAAGCAATTCTATAGGGCAACTACAGCTCTTCTCCGCGATTACCAACCTTGTTTACAGTGTATGAGTATAAGACAAACAGACATAAGAGTTGTGTGTGGCGGGCGTAGAGCTTCGGCAACTGAAGTGGCATCTTCTACCGTTCGTATCGTTTACGTACCGTTTATGCAATGTTGACGTAATCAGTGCACTCACTCGCCTGCGTTAGTTTCAGGCGGGCCGGTCAGACATTTTAATAGAAGCCTGCCATAACAGCGGCAACGAACTCGTCTGCCTGAAAGTTTCCTGAAAATATAGGCCCGCGAAAAATAGGGAAATGTGGCAAAAATGCACACGCGATGAAGCCAGATTTTAACTATAGCACATAGGTAAATAGGCCGAACGTTCCTACAAATTGGGCAGGCGAGGATAAAAATGCTTATTCAGGTCTTCGTACTATTCTAAATACGAAATAACGCTGGTGATCTGCTATACAATATTTAACAATACTTGTGCGTAATATTTTCAGGGATGCTTCTGTATCAGATATCAATTAAATTTATACACGATTTTTTTTAAATGCCGCGTTTTGCCGCGAACAAAACTTAATTTTCAAATGCCTAATTATGGCGCATCATCAGAACGACTGTAGTATGTGTGCAGTTTAATAAATAAATTAAAGCGCGGCTCTCTACCGGACGAAGGGAAACGGAGCGGCAACGGCGGCGCGGCGCAGGAACTATATATGTAGGTGAAACAGCTGTTTTGGTACGACGAACTTTGAATATAAATATCTCTGAAATTAAAAGTAAGTCTGGCATAGTTACATTACATTACATTACATTACATTACAAAGAAATTGTATTTTGATTCAAATCGCTATCATGCTATTATTCTATTAATCAAATAAACTACATATTATAGGGTCTGTAACATACAAATCGCTACATCGACCATGCAAAATTGTATGAAATATGCAACGAGTTAATGCACGCGAATATGGAACATGGGCATGTCGAACTGAGGCATGGCTTGTTCTCGGATTACAATTTCGCAATTAAAATGCCATTAAGCCACATTGCTTGAAACTGTTACACGGTCTATGCTTTTTACCAAATATTTTAGCTTTACCCGATGTACATATGTACATATATTAATATTTGTCGTTTATCCGAGAAAAGGGATTAGCATCTCGATTGGTTATAAGATTGACCTTTTTCCCTGTTGAGATTTTGGAGATTCATCTAGTCTAATGTCGATCGAATACTTTGGTGCTTCAGGCTTTGGGGCATCGTATATTTCCCTTTCTATTTTATGTGAATGGTCTAGTCTGGTCTCGCAACCATGGTCTCGCAATGTATTCGGGTTATAATTACCATTGACCTATAAACTCCACCGCACGTGCGCCAGCGTCGACTCTAGTGTATTAGGTTGAATCATAAATAACTTCCGTTTTTTTATTAGACATTTATTTTGCTTTCATTAAATAACAAAATTATATGAATTTATTATATATTCCTTACTATTATGTATGACGTTTTCCTATCTGCCTGGCAGCTTATCAATTCCTTCCTTGTACAATTTGGTTGGTTGGACTGGAAGAAATTTTCGACAGGCTGACTGACTTGCTCTTTAGAATTAAAGATTTTTCCATTTTAAAAGTTTTGTAAAAAACAAAAAATGTGGTAGTCAGTATGGGTAAGGTCCGGCGAGTAATGCGGGTGTCGTAAAACAAGATTTTTTTCTTGAGTTACCCTTACTGTATGTGGTCGCGCAATGTCATGTAAAAGAATTATGTTTTTGCATTGACGAGTGCAGGACGCTTTTCATGAAGATTCTATTTACATTTTGCAGCTGATAAACGTATGTATCTGCAGTAATCGTTAGATTTGAATTCAACAACTCGTGATGAATTATATACCTCAAAATCATACCATAAACACAATAAAATCATTTTTCATGCATTTTTGCTTTCGGATCTGGCAAGGGTGGTTGATCCTTATCAAGCCACTGTCTTTTGCGGACGATATTGCCATAGGTAACCCATTATTCATCACCTGTTATAATCCTGTCTCAAAAAGGCTCGATTTTTTCCCGTGAGAGCAAACTTATGGCAATTGACATGCGATCTTCTTTATTTCTTTCGCTGAGATTGTGAGGTATCCACTCACCATACTCCCAACTTGCTGATTTTCCCTTATGTCTCAAGGTGGCGGCAAACAGTTGATTGTCATGTATTAAGCCTTTCTGTTATATATCTTGTTGATTGACGTGAATTTTGCTCCAATGTTGCCTTTAAAAGGTCTTCGTCAAAGTCGGAAGAACGTCCCGCTCTCGGTTCGTTTTTTAAGGTCGTATCTCCGGAACGAAATTTGACAACACAATTTCTAACTGCCCGATCGGTTACTAGTCCTTCACCGTATACACTGCATATTTTTTCAGATGTAGACGTAGCACTATTGTCTTGTTTAAATTCCCAAAGCATTACAAATATGCACTTTTTGACTCTCCAGTTTCGGGGCTAAGAACAACAATTTAATGTATCGTGCGCCACACAAAAGAGTTATGAGAAGATTAACTGAACCCTTATCTATTTAGTGAAAGCAAAAACTCGTTTGTCCCTTTGACCCTGTGGGTAAATACACACAATAGATTGTACATACCTGCGTCCGAAGTTATTTATGACTCAATCTAATAGTTGTCGAAACATTCCACTAGCTTGATCCTGTCCATCTCACTACTGCTTGTGTTCCAGGAGCACACTCAATTATCGCGGCCAATATAGCGGCCAAACCGTATTGGCATCAATATCGGTAACGTCGCTGATGTTAAATTGCATAAATGGAAATGCTTCAGTAGCAGATCGCTGGCTTGGCTGCCTAAACACGCCGAAATTTTCCCGTCTCACATAGGGGTATTGTATAAAATTCTCTCATCTCACATTTCACGTAATTATATGAAACGACGCGTTTATCCTTCATTAGCCGAAATAATATACTTTTGGAAATAATATAATATGGGGCTTTTTATACGGAGTTGGAAACAATTTTTTTCGAGGTTTCCGCCACGATTCTCGTCTGAAGGCGCCACGGACCTCCGTTGACTTGCCGTCGAGCTTTTTCGCGTTAGTGGGTAGACGATTTTATTTCGTCTGTTGATGTTTACTATATCAATAGTCTATCTAAATCATTTTTACGCGATAATAACTGCTGCCTTGAAATGTAACATATTTCAGACCAATTATGTCACTTATGGGCTATTTTTATTTTCTTAACATACCCGAGACGTCGAATCATTTGAGATTTGTCGATTCATGGATGAACACTTTCCATTATATAATTTTAACATCGGTCGGCTCAACTCACAGATTGTTTATTTTTACTTATTTTTTGGCATATGAATTTTATGGATAATAGCTAATGTTTATAACTTTCATTTTTTTATTACTAACGAAGAAGTAACCTATGAGATAACCAACATTAAAAAACAGATGCATTGATTATTTTTTTGCCATGATTGGTCAAGTCTCTTTTTGACAATAATTTAGGAAATAGATGGAGATAAATATTAAAAGAAAGTGAAGCAGAAGATAAGGCAAACGAAAACGACAGGACGAGCGGACGGAAAAATAACATTAAAATGCGTTTTTGCTAATTGTATTTTTACCCTTTATGAATTGTAAGTTTCGTTTCGCTAGAATCATCTCGAAAATATATATTTAAACGGTTTTCAATCTATAAAACGTACCAATTGATTCTGATCGAACAACCCACTGTGCGTCTGCTGTATAGGATGTGTCTCTCGCTAAGCTTTCTGCTGATGGCGTGCACTCTCCTGTCGGTTCCACTTGGGGGGATTCTGGCCGCTCGCACATTATATCACACACGTTGCTCCGTGTTTCTTACTTGATATGACATACACGGTATGGGCCTTTTAGCTGTGTTAATTTCAACGCGCTTCACCACGTTAATATACCGTGTAAAGCATTTGACTGTACGTTTTCATCTGCAATCGCTATAAACGAACGACAGTTACCGTACAAAACATGAAAGAAATAGCCGAATGTACACAATTTAGGTAGGTATATGAAATCGAAGACTATCGCGTTTTTTTGACATTATAAATAGGATAAACAGGAATTTACCGCGTGAAGTTTGTAGCACCTGACGATTCGGCGACGTTGCAACCGCCGTCGTCCAGGGTAGACTCCTTCAACCATGGTAGAGTCTTCCCCGTATAACGGCTGTTGCAACATCGCCGAAACGTCGGATGCTACAAACTTCACGTGATAAATTCGTTTTTATCCTATGTTTAACAATTTAGTTAGTTTTCTGTGTAAAACGTTAAGTTTTGAAGCAAAATATATTTTAATTGCCTAACAAAGACACAATGCGAGAGTCGTTTGATCGATGTCTTTTTTTTTCGTTTATAATAAACACTGTATATATATTGGTATAAATACAATAGGGTATGTTGACATGAAGCTGCGCCTGGAAATGGTGTTCTGTCCTTAAAACATTGATGGATGTATCCTTAAACTGTTCTTGAGAACATCTTGGTCGCCTCGTGAAACTGCTGGTTTGTTTCCTGCTGTAATCTTCTCACGTTCGTGTAACGTACGTGCGTATAATCTTATTCTATTTAATTGAAATATAAATATTTAATAAAATATACTCATGACGGTAAAATGGCATCAGGGCGACATATCGTTAGAGGCTGACATCTAATTGCTTTAACCAAGAGACTGCTGGTTCAGTTGCCTAATGCAACTCTTGTATTGTTCTGGAAAAGGCATGAGTGGGCCGGGCCGTCCATGCCGTTAAAAGAAATTGTTATTGGGTCAGTGGTATTGAGCCTGACACAAGGTTTTGTGTAAAACGCAGAGGTCTTACATGGTATGTAGCTATATTTATTTCGGATTGCTTAATACCTATAAATGCGATGCGTAGGTCACTGATCTCTAGACTGAGAAAAGACGACAGAGACGTAAAAGGAAACAGTCGTTCCCGTAGGCTTCTGGTTTGTGAATTTAAGTGCTGCTTCGTTTGGCCACTAAATGTTTGCTAAATTTGGGTGCTAATAGGCCCTGTTGCAGTTTGGCTACTAAGACCCATGTCAATGTGTGTAGGGTCGACCAAACGCACGGGTCAACATCCATCCGGCGGCCTCCACGCAGAAGTGCTATCCCGGGTAGGACTCTGGCCTGCGGGCCAGTTTCCTCTATGAGTCAACCTCCGGGCCCTCCTGGACGGCTTACGCACAGTGCGGCGTTAGCCAATTGATTATGCATTCCGGCTGACAGCCCGGGGAGTCTGAAACAGTATTTTTTCTATAGAGCGGGAGTAATTGGTAACCTTACGGCAACTGCCATTGAAACGACCATTCGGCAACCCGATACCGTGTGAAGAGCCGGGCAATGGATGCCGTGGTCTGCGATAGATTTGGTAGACACCGTATCACCGCTACGCAAGGGAGAGGACCGCGTAAGCGACCTCGAACCTGTAACCAGTCGGGAGGAAGGAGGTATTCTGATGGTTAATTCCAAACGGATATACCTATCCTTCTAACTGGTAGTCTCAGGGGGCGAGGCTGCCGGTTGGGTACCTTACCCAGTACCTCGCCGGGAAAGGTACCCAGCGTAAGTCTTCTACGATCATCACATAGCTGTTAGAACGATCACATATCGTTAAAACCAGCCTGGGGTGAAGGGTTCGCCCGTTGTAGTCGACACTGCCACTGCTGCGTATGGATTGTAATCTGGGAGATATAATGAGCACTGGCTGATATCCTGGACGTAAAGCAGTGGACTGTATAATTTAAATAGGTCCTGGTTAGAGCTGGACAGTCAGGTGTGAATAACCTCATGAATAAGAAAAGGAGTTCCTTGAAACACCGCTTCTTCCCGGTCTTCCTTGGCTGCTCTGCTGATGTGTAGCTACCTCAGACGCTGGTGCAGATCCCGATGATGATTCCCGAAGTGCACGGAACTCGCGAGAACGATTGTATTATATTTTCTGTCACGAACAGAGCGAGAAATCACTTATAATGTGAACACGCACGCAATACTACTGAACTTCGAACGCAAATATATTCTTGCGGTAATACATAATGTAGGTACTAGATAGGACTGTAATGTATTTCAGGATACACAAAGAGTGTCCAAGCACTAGGAAAATTTTTTTGTTAATTTTTGGAATAATATTCTAACGTACCTATCGCCTGCTGTATATCCACATGTGGAAATCCTGCTTTAACTTTGCTTGTACCCTGTCGCTATCAGAGACGTATGATTGACACAATAGCCGCAACGAACGTTCGCATCCGAACGTACGACATTAACGTCACGTCTAGCAATTACTTTGACGTACTGCATCCGCATCAAGCCGATACTGTTTTAATTGATTCATTTGTATTGTTGGTTTGCCGTAGTATCAATCTGCAACCTCTTGTTGGCAGATATTACACAGAATGTCGATGACGTAGTTACTTCGATCGTTGTGTACGGCATTGTTCCAGAATTACCATAGAACGGATAGAAATTAACTATTGAACATTGTGAAATAACCAATGAATGTCTACTTTTATATTTTATGCTACCTTGCTTTTTAAGGATACTTTTGGAAGACGATGTGAAGGAAGAAAAAGATACAGGGTGAGTTCTTTATTAGTGACATCCTTGTAGTGGGAGAATCATTACGAGCAACTTTTGATAAAACTTATTGGGACAAACAAAAAAAATGTTTTATTTTTTAAATTTGAAGTATACAAGCGTTGAGAGCGCTGCGTCATCTATCAGTAGGTAAAATATCGCGAATGAACAATATTCGCCACACTACCTACCCCTAGATATCGTAGCGCGCTCAACGCTTGTCAAACTATTATTAACAGTGATTTTTCTCAAAATTTAATGAAAAAAAATTTTTGTTTTTTTTTTTCAATTTTTATATATGTTTTTACCTTACTTGCTTGAGCTGATTAACACACTACAAGGATGTCACTAATGTATAAAATGATGTGATTATAGAATAAGATAGAAATCTTATTATTTATTTGCAATAATACGATTCCATCGATTTAATCCTTTTATAATTCAAAGAAGGATTTAAAAATAGATCGGTGTGGTAGTTGCAAACAGATAATGTTGATGAAGGCGTCACCTAGAGGGCGATTACCTTACTATGCTTCCGTTTATGTCTAACTCATGACCATTTTTTTAATATCGTCTGTTTCTCTTTTATCGTTAGAAAATATATGCAAGTGTTTCTGCTTCAGGGTATTGTATTATCGTCGATCCCCGCGAAAGTATGTAAACAATAATGTTTTCCTTTACTTTGTTTCGGATTCTTACCACTTTACCACCGCCAAGAGCGATAGGATAGAGCAAGGGAGAGGGGGGGATATAAATATGGAGAAATAATAGCGAGCACTATGGGGGAATAATACAAAATATACTCACGATAACATTGGGACATTTGTTTCTAAATTAGATTTTTCCCCCTAGTATAATATCCGATCATCACACTGAATTCGAAACCGAATAAATTGTATTATTTTGTTATTGCTACGTGTTCTCACAGCTGTTAATTAATTTCATATTCAATTAAAACTATTTTTACCCAACCGTGTTCCAATTAATTAATGTATAGTCCATCGCTTCGTACGAGTATATCGCTCGCATGGCGTTAATGACTTTAACATATATATTTGTATTACAAACATAGCTACATCGATCCCAAGTTGGACGTTTATTATTTTAAAGTGTGTCATGATAATAAATGTGTATAACTTAACTTGCGTCAACTTCGATGTTTTCAATACCATGTATCTGCTGAAAAACGAGACGTTTGCTACATTGCAGGATCATCCTATGTTGGCTACTAAGCTCAACAGCACTGCGTTTAAAAAAAAACTAAAAATAATACTGCCGACTGTGTAAAGTACGACAGGCTTGAGTGAAGCCTTGCTTTTGACCGAAGGTTCCAACGCGGCGGATTACGGTGAGATTCCTTTAAGAAAACTCACCGGGCTTGAATTTCCCTGACTTAAATATCTAATGGGAGTTTAATAAAAAAGACGCTCCACTGAGAGATCCTTTCTCGCGTATTACTTGCCGCCGCGATCTCTCACAGGAAGTAGGACGAAGGATTTCTCCGCGCGCCATCTCTCTTTTCATACCACTGAGACCGTTCCCTTTATTCGCTTGTTTGCCGATCTTTCCCGGGAAATATAATCTCGAATAGGCTATACATCCCTACCTTTCAGTTGCAGTCTCCTCTTATAAGATTTATCCATTTTCCGGTGCTTATCGGCAGGTTCTTCGGAATAGAGAATAGGAGTAGGCAGTGAGAGCTGCCCACAGACTGTAACTTATTTTCAAAACCTAAGAAACCCTACAATCTATAAGGATCAAAAAGGCGGAGATTCCAGTATGTTACATTCGGTCGGGGCGCTCTAGTTCAGCGAGGCGGCTATCAATCCATCTTAAAGATGTTTTTTTAATGTTGGTGGAGTTATTTCGAATATACGTATTGTATAACTGATGCTACTACTTATTCCGTCGAAATCCTGCTTTCACTTCACTGGTAGGGTTTTCTCGCGTGTTGGAGTTATTACGATAGCAAAGGCAGAAAAAACACGGTAAGTGACGTTCATTTCTCAAGTCTTATTCAAATCACACTGCTGCAATACAATATTGCGCGGCGCTCGTCGCGCCGCAGTACGCACACCATATAGTACTCTTAGCATCGAAAAGTGACAAAATAGTTCACTTTGTGACCCCAGCATCAACTTTTAGTATGTTATTAAACATGTTGTTATCTCTACAAAACCGTCGGGACCCCAGCTGTATAGTATGCCTGGATCCGCAGATATGACGTCATCAAAATGGCGGCCGCCGCATTTTGAAAACCCCGAATTATATCGAAACTCTTAGCCCTATGTACATGTGCAAGATGTCAAATGAAAGGTCATTAAGTGTTCTACAATAACTAACTTCTTACCTGACTAGCTCAGTTAAGACAATAATAAAAAAATGTGTAAGACAAAAATAAAAATAATACAGATCCATATGAATTTAATAGACAGAAATACGGGTGATGTCCCCACCGATTGAAAAAGAAACAAAAATCCTTGGTTTCTCTGTAAAGGCAAAATTTCACATAACACAATGTTCTAGCAAAGAAATTTTTGAACAAACGAAAGGCGCAACTTGCCATAATAGATCCGAATCAAATGCAAAAATGAAATATTTTCATTACAAATTATGTATTTTCTACAAAATTATTGATTTTTTACAGAAGATCGAATTGCCAAAAGGGCAGAAAATATGTCCATTAAATTTTTTGAATTAAAATCAAACTTCGTAAAAGGTATTATGTCAAAAATACATTTGGCAGCAAAATTAACTTACCAGAAATTACTATTTTTGCAAGGTATTCAATGATCAAGATATTAAAATCAGGAAAGGCATGGCTGTGTCGCGAAGGAGCTCATATTTGGGGGCCCGTGCTTGACATTCGTTTTTTTCTCCAGGATAGACTCATAGCCAGGCAAAGTACCACCAAACTTATAGTTTAAAAAACACTGTTTTATCAACCATTTAGTTAATCTATTCATTTTACATTTTGTTTATTCCAATTGTGTAAACATTCGTAAGTAATGAATTTTATTTTATGTATATATAACTCTTTAAACGTCTTTTTTAAATCGATCATACGTACATTAGTAAATATTACATTCTTTCGTCTCAGTGTATTATTTTAACCGTAGCTGCAGCAGATATACAGTTTTATAATACTATATTAATCATTGGGCGATTTTCGCCTTTTTTATGCCCTGTTAATTCGGTTATTACATGTTTTTTTTCGGTGACTAAAACCCTTAATATTTAAGCTGTTTGACGGTCCTTTGTTTTGTGTATGGCAATATTTTTATCGAGTGTTGTTCGAGCTTTAAATATTGACCGTGCGGCGGCCCAACTCGCCGATAACTAATCATTTATTCATTAAAAGCGGACGTCCGTATAGTCGTAATTCGGCTTGCTCCCTAATTGCAGTCATATTGCCTAATATAGGCACTCAATCGGCTCAGAAATAACGTATAATTTGCCATATTTATCTCTTGCCTTTAGGGCGATCGAGTAAGAGAACAAAGTAGGAGGTTTAGGTACGTTGTACTTCTAACTGTATAAGAATGTGAAGAATATTAACTGCTAAATAGGTAAATGCAATAGAGATGCCGTTTCTCTAAAATTGAGGACCAAGTTCCGATTGCTACGAAAGTCCCTATGGGAATGCAAGGAGTGAGGGAAGCGTTCGGTGTGTATAGCCTCGTGTTGACATGCAAGTTCGACGCAAAAGTGCATCAGTAAGCTATGAGACGCTGCGAGCCGGCCCCGCGACTCTTAATAGACTGTCGCAATTTTACGCCAGGCGTCCTTTCTTTTTAATTTGTTATAATGAGTGGGGTGTTTAGGATCCCAATATATGCGATACTCATTATACAACGATATAAGAACCAATGTTTTTTCACGGTCGTATATTTCGCTCACGAACTGCGCGTGCGACCATCTCCACAATCCGAGCGGTTCAGACTGAGACCCCTTTAAACACCGTTAAAAACCGATTGCGCGCGGCTCGGGGTTGAGCGGCGCGGAACGAGTCGCACGACTCGAGCAAACCGGTACCGACATGCGAGCTCAGCCGCTCACAGCGAGCCGCGCTCGCAAGTCCATACGAAGCTTATGGTGAACGATGGCTATAAGTAGGAACCATTTTTACTACCTAAGTTTCTGTAATCGACTTTTGTGCGTCAAAATCGCCCAAACACCCCTATGTGCCCCTTCAGCCATACGATCGGTCTCGCTAGCAGTTGTTCACCACAAGAAGTATGAGGATCATGCTCAGGTAAATCACTAAACTGATAATTTTCTGTGCTGATAATTTTTGATAATTTTGATAATTTTGTAAATCATGAGATACGGCACATACGCAATTATAAATTAAGCAAGCGGAGTACGCATATAATATTATACCCTAATTAGAAACAAAGTAAAAATGTTAGCGATAGCCATGTAATATTAGAGTATTGTTTGTGTACCTTTTATAATAAATAAATAAATAAATAAATAAATAAATAAATAAAATAAACCGATGATGATTTTTATACGTCGGTCACACAATTTTATTCTGAGAAGTTCTGGATAGGATACAGGTTAAGTTATTAATAACTAACGTTGTTGGAGCTAGTGGCATTTAAAGAAGAAAGTGACGAAAAATATGCTTTTTTGACATTCTGGACTCAAAGCTACTGATTAGAATGAGATGACACAAGGCGAAAAGCGAGACCACATGTTCGAAAAAGTAATCGGTTACATCCTAGCTAATACCTCTCTATATCCCAGTTTTCTTAGCCCACCGGCAAATCCCCGAGTAAACATCGCCCCTTATTAAAGAGATATATCCCTGGAAATGAAAATAAGACGAAAGTTCCTGCATTATATATTAGATCGGCAAAGCCAATTGAAAATTTTATAACTTTCTCGATCGTGAATATCGTAATACAGAAACTTAGTTTAGATTTTCTATAAAAAGAACTGCACTGAATAATTTGAGAGAATGGGAATAAAATCATTTTACATCCGCTTTTAGAAAGTTAACATATGTGGTTTCCCGCCAGTAGGTTTAATGTGTGAGTTCTGTAGTCTATTCAGCCAGTACCCAATTTACCAGCGAGGGCTTTGTCCTTCGAGTATTCCGTCCAAAAAGAGAGAAATAATGTCTTGGCCGAGAAGAAAGGAAAGGATACACACACATATAAAGAGTTAACACACACGTATTCTACTAGGTACTGTTTATTTTTAATATTAAGTTCAAAAATGTAACAATGTAATAAATTTATGGGCACTTTTAAGGAAGTCCGATTCCTTCGCGAGTATTTTGGCTCTATATGCGTTCCTATTGAATGACGGCTTCTCTCTCTCTCCCCGTCACATTTTATCACTGGTAGAGAGAAATCGACAAACTGTATCACTAGCGCTTCCGCCGGCATACGAAAAATACGTTTTTTTTCTTATTTACCGCAAAACCAAAAGCTCTATAAATAATCTAGCTCGTCTACACTGAGAAAAATATATTTTGTAATACACGGAATATATTTCATATGAAATACACGGAAATATGTATGTTTCAACAAGGGTTACGTATATAAATCGGACTGTGGTCCATACGTATGAATTAATATGACGCGTAACGGTGTTGGCTTGACGGTAGTTACTGTGCTGTAAAATTAAAACATAATGTTATTTCATTACGTCGCGACCTTGTGATCTCGCTTCTAACATGACAGCATTTAGTAGTATACGTACGGATATAGTTGGGCACATGAATCATATTGAAACTTCAGTTTTCTGTTGTTTCCGTATTAACCGTAAGGAAAATGTTGATACATATAATCAAGTAATAGAGTTTCGACAAAATTCCTTGTAATTCAACAAAATTACGATTAAAACATAAAACCGTAATAACAAAATGGTTAATGTCAATCAATCCAAATTTTCCTCAGTCTAGTCGCTAGATAATGAGATCGCGCTTTTATGGTTTTATTGGTATATTTAATTTTTCTAGATAAACAATAGTTTTTAGGCTGCAACCCGAAACTGTATCCTCTTATTTTGTCATATGGGTTTCTGTTATGATTCGTGCATGAGCAAAAATAAAACTATAATTTGTTTGTGCGACGCAACAATAGATCAAAACATGAAGTTTGGCGCCTGTATGGAGATGTCATCCCACTGCGGGGCGGTGAATTTGTCCCCATAGGCAATCAAAAAAAAATGCAGTACAAAAGAAGGGTTTTTGAAGGACCAAAGTACTAAATAAAAAAGAAAACAAAAGACTAAATAGTCGGTATTTACATGAACTACTGACGATTCATTTACGGATATATTAATAATGCGGTTTTTGATGCGAAAGATCCTGTGATGCACTGTTACATCGCAAGGCTTTTAAATGATGATAAATGCTATCTTGTTTACTCTTCCTTGTGGTGCGCGGCGGCATTGTTTCCATAGAATTGCGGACGTATGTACGTATTCCAATTAAGCGTATGAAATGTTATTGGTAGACAGGAAAATTATTCGGAGAATAAATAAATACACGAAAATGGGAAGGAAATGGCGGATTATAGCATAAAAAGTAATAAGGGGAAGTCCCCTAACACTAATAGTATCTCGACAAGTCGCGTCGCGATCGATACAAAGACATAGGAAAACGAAAAGCGTACACTTCCCCGCACCCTTTTCACCCGTCTTTGTATCGATCGCGCCGCGACTTGTCGAGATACTATTAGTGTCTGACGCTAGGTGCCGTCCGGCGTCAGGGGACTTCCCCCTAATGCGCTACGAACCTCTATAGCGCAATCGCCCTCAATACAAAGGTAAATTTATGTATTCGACATTTTTGTCATCAAATCACGCGACGTTTTGGCTCACGTCTTAAACTTTAACCATTGATTTTATAGCATATCAGATTACTCAATGACTTACTACGTTTTGGCAGGTAGGATTTTACTACGAAATGTTACGTTTAGATGGCACTCAAACGTCCAAACATTGATTAATCTTCACTTATGTTTATCATCATAGTAGATGGCGTTCTAATCATGTCTTTTCTGTAGGCTATCTCAAAATAAAACAATGATATAAAAACAAACGATTTTTTAATTATTATTATCTTGTTATTTTATTATCGATTTTTTAAATCGTAGCTCTTATTATTATAATGATGTCAATTTTAATTTGCTATACAGGTTTCAATAATAATTAGGTGCGGTAATGTTCAAATAGTCTTAGAAGGCATTCTCATCTTTCGGTGATGTAATCAGCCTATTTAAAAATGCGATGGCTAGAACCAATAATTTAATGTGATTATTATTATTATCTTTGTTTTAATATTGTGTTTTTAAATCAGTCATTCCTTTATAATAACCATTCATTATTAATGTTGTAATAGATGGCCATATAAATTGCTGTTATTTTCGCTGGACAATGATATCAGTAACACGTGCATGACGCCGGCGCACAAGGGTTGCCTAAACGTACAATGCGATAACTAACGATTCATCTAGCTAGCAGGAATATTAGATAATATATCTTAGTGACGGCTTTGGGTCTCCCTTGTGTCTTTGTAGAATTTATTATTTCTTTCCGGTTTTCGGCACATTTCAGTTTTCGGATAAGAGCCGGCCGGGCGCCCGCATTAAGGCTACAAAGCAATTCCTTCAAAACAAAAAAGGGAAAATCTCAAAAGAAGATTGCGAAGCGCCGCGAGCAGGGTGCCGGTCAGGCGGCCAAATTACTAACGTATTTGCAGAGAAAATACGTGGCTGGGTCAACAGAGTGACGAAAGAGAGAAGGCTGGTAGCCGTCCCGAAAGATGGACCGATAACGGTTTGTTAGAAAAAACAACACACCCGCACAGACGATCGAGGCGAGCGCCCTAGGGTCACAACATATCGGAAGGAGCCCACAATAAATACACCGGGGCGAGCCTCTGTTGACTTTACTAAATTACTTACTAAGACTGACCTAACAGGCGGACATTAATGGAGGCTTATTAGCTCTATATATGATACCAAGTTTAATAATACCTTGCATCGACGCTGAGAAGTAATAAAACGAATAAACTACGAGAAAAATGCGGAAATTATGCCGTCATATTTTATTCAAGTTTATTTAGGCGAAGTTGCTCGTTGGGTGCTTCTCGTTGCCTCGCCTAAGGCGTTGGTCTCTAACGGGCTAGTTGGCAGAGCTATTTAGTGGATTATTTTCGTCCCCAAGTCTCTACGCTTAGCACGGGAGCTTTTATTATTAGGCTACGCGGTGACAGGCGGGGAGAAACCCCGCCCACCACCCGGGCAGTTCTAACGACATGGGTCGTTTTATCTGCCCGGGATATCGTGCATCGACAACCTCACGCGTACCAGAAGGGTATTACGTGAGGGGTGGACGAATGGAGATATGGAGGAAGGTTCTTCTGGTTTCTACCATCTCCGGCACCCCATGAACCGTTTATTTAATCATAGAAATATCAACAATTCACTTACTATCTACCATTATAAAATATACAAGTTTTAGCTTACGCACTAAAGTTATAAACAGAGTAAAGGAAAAAAAAGAAATAATTATAATTTAGTATGGTAAATGGTAGGCGATGAG
The DNA here is from genome assembly GCA_944548615.1 of Micropterix aruncella. Taxonomy (NCBI): domain Eukaryota; kingdom Metazoa; phylum Arthropoda; class Insecta; order Lepidoptera; family Micropterigidae; genus Micropterix; species Micropterix aruncella. The sequence goes on from OX155960.1 coordinate 2,194,149, forward strand.
ATGGTGAATCCATGCTACTGAGTGGTCCCGGGTTCCGGCTGCAAACGGCAGGGGTTCCGTCGGGGGCATCTACATCGGGAGAACCTGCAAGAAGGCACGCACCCACAGGGGCGGCTAGGTACGTCACAATACAAAATGGGCGACTTTGGGCGATGAAGCAGCCTCTGGACAGCACCGTTAAGAGGGGAGGCCCTCCCCCCTTAGCACGGGAGCTAGCTAATAGGCCCTGTTGCAGTTTGGCCACTAAGACCCATGTGTGTAGGTTTGGCCAAACGCATGGGTCAACATCCATCCGGCGGCCTCCACGCAGAAGTGCGATCCCGGGTAGGACTCTGGCCTGCGAGGCAGTTTCCATAGTAGTCAACCTTTGGGCGCTCCTGGACGGTTTGCGCACTGTGCGGCGTCAGCCAATCGATTGTGCATTCCGTCTGACAGTGAGGGGTGTCTGTAAACAGTATTGTTTCCTATAGAGCGGGGGTACTTGTGAACCTTACGGCAACTGCTCTTGAAACGACCATTCGGCTACCCGATACCGGGTGATGAGCCTGGCAAAGGATGCCGTGGTCCGCGATAGATTCGTTAGACACCGTATCACCGCTATGTAAGGGAGAGGACCACGCAGGCGACCTCGAACCAGTCGGGTGGAAGGAGGTATCCTGATGGTTAATTCCAGGCGGGGATATCCTTCCAAAACTGTTAGTCAGGGGGCGAGGCTGCCCGTTGGTTACCTTTTTCCCGGTGCTTCGCCGTAAGGCGTTGGTCTCTGACGTGCTTGTTGGCATAGCTAGACAGGAGATTTGTATTGTCTCTAAGTCTTCTACGCTTATCCCACGGCTGAAAGAACGATCACATATACCAGCCTGGATTGACTGGGTCGCCCGTAGTAGACAACACTCCACTGGTGGCCATATATAGGTAAGGGTTAAGCCACAGTGGCCCTAAAAGTAGTCTTAACTGCGGATTATACGGACATGACTATCCCCCATTGCATCATAAGTATCATCATCACGATCGTACTGTGTACATGCTCTTCAACTACTGTGTACATGCTACTCCATCGCGTTGCATCCACATCCAGTCGCACGTTCGCGTAGCCTTTGCTCATGCTGATGTTGCCTTTGGGTGCTGTCGCTGTTTACATTTTTACTGCATGCCGATCTCACATTTCAGAAAAAAGCGAGGGCAGGAGAAAACCGCGCGGCCGGCGCATCGCGAGATATACTACATATTACTTACAGCTCTGGACCGGCGGGACACCCTGCCCGCACCGGTATACAATATTAGTGATGGAGCTTATTACTTATGACCCGACTAGAGAACGGGACACGACTATTTATTTATTTTATTTGGTACTTAAACATAATATAGATACAGTACATGTCTATATTATTTTTTATATGAGTACACATATAACTTAACAATAAATGAACAATTTAACGGTAACTAACAACGAAGTAAGGTTGAATTTCAGAAAAATATATAAAATATAAAGGACATTGAATTTTACAGTATGTTAAAGAGCATTGCTCTGATGTAGCCAAAACAACCGTAAAATACTAGTATATCGATAAGATTGTCATAACGAAAATTGTTGTACAGGCGACATATTCGAGGGATGACAATTAAATCCGGCATTGTTTCCCGTTGATGGAGGTTTAGATAAATCTGGATTTCGAAGGTTTCCATTCGTGACATTAAAATATATTTTCTTGAATGAAGAAGTATTGACTTATAATTTAATATTTTTTGTGGGAACACTGAATCTTCCACCTGGCGGTCCTTTTCCAATGTTACCAATTTCAAAACAGTCAGCCTTTCCTCGTCACCTTGAATGAAAGCATTCGCAAACTTTCTTCGAATGGATTCAACTCTATCAGAATACGTTTTAAAATGTGAATTCCATATCGAAGACATAAATTCAAGATAAAAGGGCACGAATGAATTATAAAGCACGATTATTCTATGAGGATTTTTGAAACTACCGAGCATATTATTTGCTTGTCGACTACATTTTCAGTGTGTATCTTGAAATTTAGATCTGAATCCTAGATCATCTAGATCTGATTCCTAGATCGCCGATGCTAGATACATTGGTTAGGCGGTGACCATTTATTGAATAGTCATATTAAGGTGACCCCTGTTGCTACAAAAAGACATGGAGTTGACAAAAAAATATTCATTTTTTGAAGTAATGCAAATATTACATGCAAATATGGCATTCAGTCAATACAAGATAATAAATACATCGCCTAGTTCACTAGCAATGTGCTTGCTTAAGACTGTATTTATATAAATGGCATACCATATATCCTTTCTTTATTAAATTTACTAATTGTATTATGAACAAAATAACTAACAAAATTAATTAATTTACTAATTGTATTATGAAATAAAGAACTAATTAAATTTATGAACAAAAGAATAAAAATTCAAAAAATACGTTATAATAAATGGTTTCGCAAAAAAATATTAGAAGATGTCATCCGTTTCATTAAGCATATTTTTATAGACAGCGTGTTATATATTGTCATTAGCATAATTTTATAGATATAGATAGCTTGTTATATACATGTCATATACGGAGATCTAAAAAAAATCTTCTTTATATATAAAAAAACAGCCTGCGTATGTTTGTGCTTGAAAAACGAGTTTATCGATTGACTTAACGTTTTGTCACAACGTTGCATTCTAAAACGCGCGTGTTTTTGTGGTAAAATGAAATTTTGATACAACGTTGCATTCGAATGCGCGCGATAAAATCTTCCCGCACTCTGTGAAATCTTCGCTGCGCTTCGACATCGATGCGTTTCCCATTCATTACATTACATTACAATTTCGTCGTGTCCAATTTACTGCTAAAAACCGCTCTTAGACGTGTTAAAATAATTGTGTTAGGTAGGTAGTCTCGTTAGTACTCGTTACCAAACATACATAGGTAGTCAAGAATTTAACTACTAGATTGTCAAACTATAAATATAAATAATCAAAATAGAAGCCTAATATCCTAAATAGTCAATAATTCGAAAAGATACGTAGTCAAATTATTCATGGTAATAGTAATTTGATATCAGACTGTGCCATCGCGAAGCGTGGCCGTGATTAGCTAGTTTATTTATATTGTACTACTTTGAACATTTAAAAATATCACTTCAATCTTGAAATAATGCTTATTCATTTAGCTTCATAATTAGAATGTGAAGAGTGTTCATAATTATAACGGAGTATTGCGAAAGATTTTAACTAATGATTCACGTCCAAATTTGCAAAACTTTGATGGAAACATGTCTACTGAGCTATACATAGAATAAACTGAAATGGTTTCCCGGTCCTGCGAAATAAAGCGTAACAACGGCGATACGGTCGCAATAAAAGGAAACAGTCCCCATGCGGACACGATATACGTTACAGCGGAATAGGCGCTCTCTACCCGATTTTAAACCCTAAACAAAATAGCTACTGCTGCCTGGTTAATAGATTTTAAAGATCGTCGAAAATGGTGGAATGCCAACAGATGCGTTGAGTGAGGTTTCTCGCGTCTAAGCAGAAATCGAAAGTATCTCAGCATCAGAATCAGAAAACTACTTGTAAATGCTCTAATAGTCTATCGTGGACTAGTAAGGCCTGTGTATGTATAGGAAGAATGAGCGGAGACTCCAAAGAATGCAAAATACCTGCGCAAGAATTTGTTTTAGGATTCCCCCACTTCATCTTTTGAACATATTCCTTACCAGGGCTTGGATGATGGGTATGAATAAAAACAGGCAGCTCCAACTAGCAACGCATGTACTTAACGTAATATGCAATTATCAGCCGCAATATCTTTACTCGCTTATGACCTGGTCATGTAACTGACATGATCATTCAACGCGTGCGCATGAATAACTTGCCCAGACATAAGTTTCCAGGGAAATTTCTCTTTTTATTCTGCGGTCTTATGTAATCGGTTAGGAATGACTTTTCGATCAAGATCAATTGGAATATATAGGTATAGTACCACTATAAGAATATATTACTAGAATATGATTGTTAAAAGCCAAAGATTTTTTTAGAAGACTTGTGAATATTTTTATTATTTTTACTATACGACTTGCTGGTTCTCTAACGCTAGCTATTTACTGCCAATTTTACGATTCCAACGGCTACAATCTCAATACTCAAATTTGGTTTTATTTGACATCATTAGATTTATCTTTAATGCGATCTGTTCACTATCTCTCTCTCTCGCTCTCTCTCTCTCTCTGCTCTCTCTGAAAGGGGCTTTTAGAGACGGCTTTATCTTTGGATGAATCTGCGGAAATTGCCTGCCATTAGTAAAATTCATAATGTTGCCCTCTTTATGATAAACAAAATGGGTTATGGTAACATTACTTAGCGCATTTTTGGGGGCCGGATTATTCTAATTAAGTATTAATCCTGTTGAAAACGAGCTACACCCGCAGCTCCGCCCACGATAATGTTGTAGTGGGCGAATTCCGCGATTTGTCATTGTACGAAAAATGGAATATTAATAAATACTTGCCAGACATCGCGATAGTTTTTGTGAAATATTCGACTTCCAAATTGCGACTTTCACGTCTTTCTGGATTTGTCGGTTAGTTTTTGCACTACCCCAATGTTATGTACGAGTATATCGCGACGGTAAATACTACAGGATGAGTTTTAATTAACCGGCATCCTTGAAGTGGATAAATCAGTACAAGCAAATAAGCAACTGTTAATAGAAAAATGTGGGGAAAAACAGAAGAAAAAAAAAGAAAAAATTTACATTTTCTTTTCTTAATTTTCTCTTTTTTTAAAATCAAAGTTGCTTATTTACTCGTAATGATTCACCGACTTCATGGATACTATTTAATTAAAACTTACCCTGTATAATAACCGCATAATCTTAATATAATTGCGTGGACATTATATAGTAAAACATATTATTATAGGTATGAATGTTGGAAGATAGGGGGCAAGATCATCGGTCGACAGCGAGGATTTTTTGCATTAGAGCTTCAGTGTAGACTATATTTTTGGTTTAGCAGTCGGGGGCGAGAAGGGAAAGACTCCTGCTGGGACTAACCCAACAAAACATCCCATAGATCTGGCCATTCGAAAAGCGCGGGTTGCGTATATCAATGCCTGCAACCTTCAGCGACTTATTAATAGTCGGATGATATCACAGAACAGATGTTTTAATTGGGATCCTCGGAATCAGAACCTTTTCTCGGGTGCCGCACCCAGTCGAAATAGTTAATTGCGTCTAAGATGTAATTTATTTATTTATTTATTTATTTATTTATTTAGTAGTAACACATCTAGTAAAAAAAGTAATGTCATATTTGATTAAGATGTTAGCAAGAAATTGATGCGACATTATTTTTATGATTGACACAGTCGCCTAACTAGGCCTAGGCCTGTTCTAAGGCAGACTTTTAATGATGATATTAAGTGTGCACTGTCAACTTAATCTTCAGAGAATAATATTTGATGCTAAAATATTCCGGAATTTGCATATATGTACTACTTTTCGTGAAAGGTAAAGTATTTTTTTATTATTTTTTTGTTTTGAAGTTGTGTATCTCAGATCTTCTTTCTTTGCTATCTTTATTTAAATAAAAGCCTACTAATAATTTATGTAAATACAAAAACGTTTAGGTTAGTATATTTAGGCGCTTAAAGAGAGGGAGTATTGCATGGCAAAGTTTCCATTTTCCAGTTTCAGCAAATTAATAACATACATTTTTTTGAGGACTAAGTCGCCTGCATTTCAGGTTCCATAGGCAATACCTAAAACAGCTACGCATTGTATTTGGCTTCATCAAAGCGAAATTTGGGAAAGTATATAATGCCGTTTATTAGGCAGATTTTTTTTTAATACTACTAACGGCTGATATTAAAATATACCTGTGAGGTGAGAAGTTGGGGTTCGCCGACAGTCGTCCGTAGCGACCCGTAATCTATCCCTCATCTCGTCTCTCAGCCGTTGGCTAATTGTAATTGACAGCAGACGGCGCGGGCGACGGCGGCGGTGTGAATTATGCAGCGGCCCGGTGGAAACCTGTCACCGGCCCGAGAGCCGCCGCTTACACATTCATCCCCAGTTTCCCTTCCGGCTCAGCCGAAATCGATAATGAAACATAACAACGTATAAGAATCGAACGCATCGATGCCTAGGTCGCGCAGAAGGCTGCGATGCAGTCCGCGAGGGAATTATTCGATACGTCAAACTGAAGTTATTAAAACTGCCACTAAACAGTACAGTAGAAAAAAAACGGATTTTGAAAATGGAGCTTTACCTGTCAAACTTCATTAAAAGTCCGAGACTGCCATATTTATTTTATTTCTGGCGGCAATTTGAAAAGCGTGTTTCGCGGAAAATTCATTTAACGAGAGAACATTTTCGTTTAATGGTTTTATAGCTTTCTTTGCAGTCTACACCAGAAACAAAATTGACATGTCGATGAAGCCCCATTCAGTGCTATTGTTTATAACTCATTCAACGGATTTAAAGTCATATCTCCAACTCAGTGACGATGTAAGAGAAGGGCGTGCTGGGTTAGCGGTATTGTGAGGAACACATCAATACGAAAAAAACGCAATTTTACATTATTTCGACGATTGCACTCACGAAAGTATCCGATCATAAATAGGCAGATTTGGAAAAAGGAATAACATGGCTTCGAATTAAAAATTTACTAGCTGAAACCCCTCGAATTCGACGTTCACTTTATCAACCGTAAGGTTTAAAAATAAACGGCAACTTATTATTTATATACAAATAATAATTTGTTTTAAATTAATTCGATTACGTTGCGGTGCCTTGCTCATTTGATCTACGATCAGGAATGTCACAAGGGTCTTGGAGAAAACGGACAGGAACAATTAAAGGGCGACGCGGACGTCACAGGACGAAATCCAGCAGTTGGCATTTCATTTTTTATTTTTCTATTTTAATGACCTTTCTATTTATGACTTTTTTTTCTCTTTTGATGACATATCTACAGACCGAGAGCTTTTATTAGACACCTAAACGAAGTTTTTACACCTATCCGTTTTCTCAATTCGGCGGTTACAGGAAAAACACGTTTCAAATTAATGTATGGATTTTTTATTTTTCTCTTTTGATGACTTAATTTTTTTTTTCGATGACGCATCTAGAGACCAAGAGCTTTTTTTAAACACCTCAAACGAAAAGTTTACACCTATCCGTTCTCTCAGTATGGCTGTTACAAGAAAATACACGTTTCATATTAATATATAGATATATAGATTTGAATGTGGAATGCCAACTCGAACCGAAGTTATCTATGTAAGTTCCAAAAAAGCTAGATTGAATAGTGGCTGCTATATAAGGACCTAATATTATTTGGATTGTTCGTTATATTTGCGTCATATGGATGTGGTGTAAGTAAGCCAATTTTCCCGCGCATGCAACCGTGGAGCGATCGCTTCTTTATCATAAATTGTCAACTTTCCGCAGTTGACGCGCCGACCCCGGATCGCTAATGTAAACGCTGTGCCGCCATCGCTGCGCGTGCATTTTTTAAAAGGTTTTTCGTGTTAAACCCGTGACATTATTCTCTTGTCGTCCGATGGCTTTGTAACACGGCACCTGATGCCATACCTGCATTTTCCCGTCATCTGACACCGACCGGCGCCGCTTAATTAAACTAACTTTTGCACGATTTTTTCTATTTATTTGCACGTATACAAATTCGAACGCTTCGGAGTCGGTTTCACGAGAGGAGTTTGATGAAATTGAAACATCTATGCGTGTGAAATTGTAAACATGTAAAATTGTAAACCGTAAACGCAAGTTAAAATAAAATTAGAGTTTAAAAAACTAAAAAATCACGCTTTAATAGCATTGTGAACTAAAAAGTTGAAAGTAATGTTGAAATATGAAGATATTGTTCAACAGCGATTGAAAGTACCCTAACTCAATACAGTTAAGTGATTTTCAATAAGTTTAAAACGACAAAAATTGACAGAAAGAAATATTTTTATTTAAAAATGCATGAGGTGCTTTTTACTCTATTTTTATAATAACTCTATATTTACAAATAGCTACCAATGAAATATTTATAATAATTGATATCATGCACCCCACGCTTTTTTTAAATTAATATATTGTTTTTGTGAATCACTTTATTATCATTTTAAACTTATTTGTTATTATTTAATGGACATCTGTTAATGTACATTATATCGCTGTTGAAATTATCTTTATATTTTAAAATATTTTTTTACTTTTTAGTTCACATTGCTATTAAAGCACGTTTTTTTAGTTTTCCTTTGCACTATATTTCTTTTCATTTTAGTCTTTTTAGTTTTTTAAACCTGAATTTTAATTATAAAGAACGACATTTTTTACTGTTATTATATGGCTGGTTATATGTCTAACTTGTAATATCACTATTTTTTTTCTTTTTAACCTGATGGTCCCGTTCAGGACATTAGGTCAAAAGTTTACGATTTTTTTGCATTGTCATCGGTTCCTAATAATCTGCAAAATTTCATATTATTCAGACATCCGAAAGTTAGTGGAAATTAGCTTGAAAGATTCCGTTACATTGACCGATAAATACATACATACATACAGGCCTAGCTAATAAAAGCGTTATAATAATAAAGTTACTTTTGAAGCGTAGGTGCGACATTGTACCGATAAGCGGCCCCAAAATGATAATATGGTTCGACCAAAAAGTCTAAGGAAAATATTTATTTATTTATTTTATTTTCCCTATATTAACTTCTTAAATACAGAGTTTTATATAAAGCTTATTCAATGGATAGGGTTACGGTTTTAGGATACAGATAGGGATAAGATTTTTTTAAATACACTTTTGTAGTAGTTCGAAGGAAGAGAGAAGGGCTTTGACTCATTCGCCCCAACCATTCATTACATATATTAAAATTCTGACACTCAAAGCGTGATATATATATTTAGAAATGTTGACGGGCCTATAATATTTGTCATTTCTCTGAAGACTTAGGTAGGTTAACCTCCTAACTGCAGGATGGTGACTCAATGAGATTCAGCAAATAAACTTATTGTCCACGTTTACAAGATATTTTTTTGAGCCAACCCTTTCCAAAACTAAGTATTTGATTGTTTTCTCACTACCGTGTTTGTAATGTGAAAATTTATTCCGATAGGGGCCTGCCACTACGTTAATGCTGAATGTAAGAAACGCTGTTTATCGTATGTTGTTTATCGAATTTTAATTAGCAATAGTATGCCTCGGAACAACAGCGGACAACAAACGATAGTACTTAAGTCTATCCTGTGCAACGGCAATTATAACGACGGGAACTTCGGTAAAATCCGTTTTTGTCTTGTTTATAAAGTCAAACAACCGCGATAATCTTCGATTTCACCATTAACCCAAAATAATCAAGTTAGTGTTTCATTCTGACAGTTGAAAAACCGGCCATTCTCGATAAATTGTCAAAATGTTTCGATATCTGCGGCGGGCCGCGCCGGGTCCGGCGTAGAACGCGGACGCAAGCCATGCAGGCGGCCATGATAGCGCATAAAGTATGGCGCAAAAGTCGACGCTGCGGAAACGCCGAGTTTATTCACGCAATAATGTACGATTATGTGTTTGGCCGCAGGCGCTTATAAATTATGCCGGCGCCGGAAGCGTTGACGGGACGCGGTAACGACTCCCGATGGCGTCTAGACGCGGCCTGCGACCGCCGATTTATGTATTTCTCTCGGCGTTCTCGCGAGCGTTTTCCACTCGGCTCATAATGGGCCGTCCACCAAAAGATGGCATATTGGTAGATATATTTTCAGTGCTGCATTTTAGATTTCCTTTTTGCCATGGGCTGGAAAGAGCGAAGCTACTAAGGAAAGCATGCTCTATGAGGCTGTCATAATTAGGACGTATCGGTATAATATATCGTATATTTAAATGATAATTTTAACATCTTTTTGTTTATTCTGGACAAAAATAATTTTGTTCTGTTTTTAATTACATATATTGACTTTGTCTCTGGTGTTGATTGTTCTCGAAAAATTTATTGTTTATTGACTAAATTATCTAAAAAAAAAAATCGATTGATTATTTTAAAAAAACTAGTTTGTTGAATAATTTAAACATATATATATATATATATATATATATATATATATATATATATATATATATATATATATATATATATATATATATATATATATATATATATATATATATATATATATATATATATATATATATATATATATATATATATATATATATATATATATATATATATATATATATATATATATATATATATATATATATATATATATTATATATAAATATGCTACATTATTTTATATGTTATAACATATGATATTATATTATATTGTAATATGTTATATTATATTTATATTATATTATGCTAAATTATATTACGTATTGTTTTTTTTTTTAAGACAGAAGAAGGACAGCAGGCAAGGCTACAGGCTCAGCAAATAATACCACAGAACTATATATCCATCACCCCAACACAGGCGTATACCTAGTGGGGTAATGTAATCCTGACAAGTTAATGCCCTTTCGCGATTTTCTTCATATGTATTCTTTTAAAATGTGTTTAAAAAAATTAACACAATCTTTTTTATGTAACTATAAAAAATAGGATAAATAAATAAATAAATAAATAAAATAAATAATTAAATAAATAAAATATATATATATATATATATATATATATATATATATATATATATATATATATATATATATATATATATATATATATATATATATATATATATATATATATATATATATATATATATATATATATATATATATATATATATATATATATATATATATATATATATATATATATATATATATATATATATATATATATATATATATATATATATATATATATATATATATATATATATATATATATATATATATAGAATTGATCAATAAGATGATTATAAAGTAAATAATTATAAAAGCCACTTACATCGTGACGAAGGATTCCCTTGATCGGATTCGGGAATGCTTTAGGTGTTAACGAGAATGATGAATGCCTCTCACTTGCGGAAAGAGGAGTAGGTTTAAGTTGGGCCCATTTTTCAACTAGTAAACGCTCACCCTTCATCCAATTATCTCAAAAATTAAGCTACAATCCTTCTTTATACGTAAACTCACTCAATTTCCTATTATTTCAGGGGAAATAACAAGACAAGACGAGCTACTTGACAGATGGAAAAATTTAAAATTTCGAATTTCGTTTTTTTATTTTCTAAAGGTGCGATATAAAGAAGCTGCGATCAATATTCAGCTGAAAACTTAAAACTAAAAGCGTGACATGCCCTCATATCAATGAAAGGAAGCAGTCAGCTCTTTCCTATTAGTTGGAAAGATTACCTTTAACCTAAATGGATTATTTACAATGAACGAAACATAAAATATGTAAAAATTCAATATTTTGAAATATTTGATAGTTTTGTGTATATATTATTTTTAGAATTGATCAATAAGATGATTATAAAGTAAATAATTATAAAAGCCACTTACATCGTGACGAAGGATTCCCTTGATCGGATTCGGGAATGCTTTAGGTGTTAACGAGAATGATGAATGCCTCTCACTTGCGGAAAGAGGAGTAGGTTTAAGTTGGGCCCATTTTTCAACTAGTAAACGCTCACCCTTCATCCAATTATCTCAAAAATTAAGCTACAATCCTTCTTTATACGTAAACTCACTCAATTTCCTATTATTTCAGGGGAAATAACAAGACAAGACGAGCTACTTGACAGATGGAAAAATTTAAAATTTCGAATTTCGTTTTTTTATTTTCTAAAGGTGCGATATAAAGAAGCTGCGATCAATATTCAGCTGAAAACTTAAAACTAAAAGCGTGACATGCCCTCATATCAATGAAAGGAAGCAGTCAGCTCTTTCCTATTAGTTGGAAAGATTACCTTTAACCTAAATGGATTATTTACAATGAACGAAACATAAAATATGTAAAAATTCAATATTTTGAAATATTTGATAGTTTTGTGTATATATTATTTTTAGAATTGATCAATAAGATGATTATAAAGTAAATAATTATAAAAGCCACTTACATCGTGACGAAGGATTCCCTTGATCGGATTCGGGAATGCTTTAGGTGTTAACGAGAATGATGAATGCCTCTCACTTGCGGAAAGAGGAGTAGGTTTAAGTTGGGCCCATTTTTCAACTAGTAAACGCTCACCCTTCATCCAATTATCTCAAAAATTAAGCTACAATCCTTCTTTATACGTAAACTCACTCAATTTCCTATTATTTCAGGGGAAATAACAAGACAAGACAAGCTACTTGACAGATGGAAAAATTTAAAATTTCGAATTTCGTTTTTTTATTTTCTAAAGGTGCGATATAAAGAAGCTGCGATCAATATTCAGCTGAAAACTTAAAACTAAAAGCGTGACATGCCCTCATATCAATGAAAGGAAGCAGTCAGCTCTTTCCTATTAGTTGGAAAGATTACCTTTAACCTAAATGGATTATTTACAATGAACGAAACATAAAATATGTAAAAATTCAATATTTTGAAATATTTGATAGTTTTGTGTATATATTATTTTTAGAATTGATCAATAAGATGATTATAAAGTAAATAATTATAAAAGCCACTTACATCGTGACGAAGGATTCCCTTGATCGGATTCGGGAATGCTTTAGGTGTTAACGAGAATGATGAATGCCTCTCACTTGCGGAAAGAGGAGTAGGTTTAAGTTGGGCCCATTTTTCAACTAGTAAACGCTCACCCTTCATCCAATTATCTCAAAAATTAAGCTACAATCCTTCTTTATACGTAAACTCACTCAATTTCCTATTATTTCAGGGGAAATAACAAGACAAGACGAGCTACTTGACAGATGGAAAAATTTAAAATTTCGAATTTCGTTTTTTTATTTTCTAAAGGTGCGATATAAAGAAGCTGCGATCAATATTCAGCTGAAAACTTAAAACTAAAAGCGTGACATGCCCTCATATCAATTTTTGAGATAATTGGATGAAGGGTGAGCGTTTACTAGTTGAAAAATGGGCCCAACTTAAACCTACTCCTCTTTCCGCAAGTGAGAGGCATTCATCATTCTCGTTAACACCTAAAGCATTCCCGAATCCGATCAAGGGAATCCTTCGTCACGATGTAAGTGGCTTTTATAATTATTTACTTTATAATCATCTTATTGATCAATTCTAAAAATAATATATACACAAAACTATCAAATATTTCAAAATATTGAATTTTTACATATTTTATGTTTCGTTCATTGTAAATAATCCATTTAGGTTAAAGGTAATCTTTCCAACTAATAGGAAAGAGCTGACTGCTTCCTTTCATTGATATGAGGGCATGTCACGCTTTTAGTTTTAAGTTTTCAGCTGAATATTGATCGCAGCTTCTTTATATCGCACCTTTAGAAAATAAAAAAACGAAATTCGAAATTTTAAATTTTTCCATCTGTCAAGTAGCTCGTCTTGTCTTGTTATTTCCCCTGAAATAATAGGAAATTGAGTGAGTTTACGTATAAAGAAGGATTGTAGCTTAATTTTTGAGATAATTGGATGAAGGGTGAGCGTTTACTAGTTGAAAAATGGGCCCAACTTAAACCTACTCCTCTTTCCGCAAGTGAGAGGCATTCATCATTCTCGTTAACACCTAAAGCATTCCCGAATCCGATCAAGGGAATCCTTCGTCACGATGTAAGTGGCTTTTATAATTATTTACTTTATAATCATCTTATTGATCAATTCTAAAAATAATATATACACAAAACTATCAAATATTTCAAAATATTGAATTTTTACATATTTTATGTTTCGTTCATTGTAAATAATCCATTTAGGTTAAAGGTAATCTTTCCAACTAATAGGAAAGAGCTGACTGCTTCCTTTCATTGATATGAGGGCATGTCACGCTTTTAGTTTTAAGTTTTCAGCTGAATATTGATCGCAGCTTCTTTATATCGCACCTTTAGAAAATAAAAAAACGAAATTCGAAATTTTAAATTTTTCCATCTGTCAAGTAGCTCGTCTTGTCTTGTTATTTCCCCTGAAATAATAGGAAATTGAGTGAGTTTACGTATAAAGAAGGATTGTAGCTTAATTTTTGAGATAATTGGATGAAGGGTGAGCGTTTACTAGTTGAAAAATGGGCCCAACTTAAACCTACTCCTCTTTCCGCAAGTGAGAGGCATTCATCATTCTCGTTAACACCTAAAGCATTCCCGAATCCGATCAAGGGAATCCTTCGTCACGATGTAAGTGGCTTTTATAATTATTTACTTTATAATCATCTTATTGATCAATTCTAAAAATAATATATACACAAAACTATCAAATATTTCAATATATATATATATATATATATATATATATATATATATATATATATATATATATATATATATATATATATATATATATATATATATATATATATATATATATATATATATATATATATATATATATATATATATATATATATATATATATATATATATATATATATATATATATATATATATATATATATATATATATATATATATATATATATATATATATATATATATATATATATATATATATTGACTACTATTTATATTGTGATGTGGGTTGAGTCTGATTATTATAATTGAACAGAAGGTACCTTGTTTTTACATTAAAAAAAGTATATGTAAAGTAATGAAACTGTGAATAAATTCGAGCCAATGTATTCCATAGTCTGTAACTTTTAGGAATTAAAAAACTATCACTTTGATTATGACTATCGGTGTATTCAGCGCTGAGGCGTAAGTGGCAAGTCATGGCAACCAAAGCCATAGTTCCACCATCAGCCACTTATAGCAGTAATTTGCAAGGAAATAACAGTAATTTGTAGATTGCGAATTGGCCACAGCTGCACTCCCGCTCACCTCTATAAGATACACGTATACCTTCCGACCCCCCCCCCCACCCCCACCCCAGCGAATTCTTAAAAAGAAAAGATTTTACACAAAACCAATCAAATATCAACAATATTATACAATTTTATCTTATGTTTTGAACTCTTGTAAATATCATATAGCCAAGTATAAACTCCTCGACCAGAAATTACGATTTATATCTTATTTCATGGGAACGAGCAAATGAAGTATTTTATTTTTATTTTTATTTAGTGGCTGGCTGATAGCGAGCCCAGCAATGGTATATCGTCCTTTTAAAGAGTGGATATATTCGAATTTCAAATCGAATTTTCGGTATGTCATTCCGCATTTAAGAGACGATTAATTGTGATTTTTTAAGCTATTTCATAGCTTTTATCGCGGGCCTAGGCCAGCGCGGCGACCGAATGAAGAAATTTCTCAACGAAAATTAATGATTTTAGACTGAAAATTACGTCTAAGCGAGTACTGCTTACGATTCGAAAAAAATATATGTTAAACAAGAAAGTTTTCCGGCCCGGGTAGGACTCAGGCCTGCGGGCCAGTTCCCCCAGGAGTCAATCTTCTGGCGCTCCTGGACGGTTTGCGCACCGTGCGACGTCAGCCAATCGATTGTGCATTCTGACTGACAGACGTGGGAGTCTGGAAACAGTACTGTCTCCTATAGAGCTAATGGGGAGCTAATGGGCCCATGATGGGTTGGCCACGAAGACCCATGTGTTCAGGGTCGGTCACACTCACGGGTCACCACCCATCCGACGGCCTCCACGCACGGGGTGCGAACCTGGGTACGACTCTGGCCTTGGTCAGTTTCCCCTGGGATTCAAACCTCCGGCGCTCCTGGACGGTCTGCGCACAGTGCGGCGCAAGCCAATCGATTGAGCACTGACTAACAGTCGGGGGAGTCTGGAAGCTGTATTGTTTCCTATAGAGCGGGGGTGGTTGCGTACCTTACGGCGACTGCTCTTGAAATGACCATCGGCTATCCGATCCTGGGTAAGAGGCGGGCAAAGGACGCCATGGTCCGCGATAGATTCGGTATACACCGATTCACCGCTTCGTAAGGGAGAGGATTGCAAGCGACCTCGAACTCGGAACCAATCGAGAGACCGGAGAAATTTGGTCACAATTGGAAGTTAGGGCGCGAATGTCGGGCCCGCCAGGTAACATAACTGGCTATCTCGCGGTAAGGCGTTGGTCTAACGGGTTGTGGCGTAGCTAGACGGTGGATTGTTTTTGTCCTAAGTTTTCTACACTCACTCCTGGGAGATAGAACGACTAATCGTTAAAACTCCCTGTGGTGACGGGCTCGCCCGTTGTAGTCGACAACCCAAGTTGTCTCCTATAGAGCGGGGGTAGTTGCTTTACCTTACGGCGACTGCTCTTGAAACTACCAATCGGCTACCCGATTCCGGGTAGCAGCCGGATAAAGGGCGCTGTGGTCCGCGATAGATTCGACAAACGTCCTATCACCGCTTCGTAAGGGAGAGGACTGCGCAAGCGACCTAGAACCCGTGACCATTCGGGAGACCGGAGTAATATGGTTACAACTGGTAGTAAAAGCGCCAGTGTCGGCCCGCTGGTTGACTACCTGGCTATCTCGCGGTAAGGCGTTGGTCTCTTACTTGCATGTAGCGGAACTTGACGGTGGACTGTTTTGTCCTAAGTCTTCTGCGCTCACCTCACGGGAAACAAAACGATAAATTTCGTTAAAGATTCCTGGGGTGACGGGTTTGCCCGTTGTAGTTGACAGCTCTAGTTGCTATTTTATCCTATTCCATTATTCCATTTCACATTTTGCTCTCAGATAAAAGAATGCCTTTTCTCGGCGAAACTATAAACGAAGGCAATCATACTTTAGAAAGAAAGGCAATTTAAATAGCAAACACGCAAATGAAGTAGTCGCCCTGCCCCGTCAGGAAACTCGAATAACTGGAAAACTAGAAGATCATCGTAAAATAGAACGATGAAAACTGTGATGGCTTGATTCTATAGTTAAAGACCTAAAAATCAAAATACGTAACTCGACTAACATAACGTAAATAGCCCCTTTGAAACTCTTTTTCACGTCAAGGTGAGTATCCATTAGGCTCGCGCATCAACTCTGCTCCAGTAGTGGATACGTTCGCGCTCCTGGAGCGTGCAACGTTGCACGCTCCGCGGCGAGCGCCTCACGCGGTGGCGGTAAATGCTGCGAACACAAAGTATAGCGCAGTCTGTTCGTAGACGCGACGTTGGTATGTACGTTTCGCGCATCACTTTCGGCGTTCAGTAAACGCGAATCCATTGCTGTGGTGTGGGCCGAAGAGAATGTCTAGCTCTAATCGAGGAGTACTGAAATTATACAGTGCTGTGTAATCCGAAGGATGAGAAATTTAAAAATAAATTCTGGCGACGATACGTTCGCTCAATGTTCGAATGAAAACTGCGGAGCACTCGTTGTTCTTGAGTTGATGCGCGCACCGTCTCCATTTGAGCAGTTGCAGATGCGCGAACCTAATGGATACCCACCCTCAGGTCACCTGTTAGACAGCATCGGGGGCGGTTAGTACGATAATGGGTGGCCTCCTGCTTATTGCCACGTGATGTTATAAAAAGTCGGCCGCCTAAAAGATAAATAATAATTTACCGTATTTAAATAAGCACTAAGCGTTCATTTGTCGAAAATGCGATTTTAAAACTTACTGGTTCAATGAATGTGCTGATGTTTTAGGCGTATAGTTGGACGTGCAGGAGAATCTACTGACACATTAGTTATGTAGCGCATAGGCATACCTAACTAAATTTAAAAGCTTGTACCTAGGGATGCTTCTTGTAGTCCCTAATTATTTCGCAAGCTGGCTGGTTATGTAACTGAAAATTGAATAGAAGAAAGAAAATGTATATGCAATAAAATAAGAACTTAGAAAGTAAGTAATTTTAAAACTAAATTGTCGTTTGAAATCGGAGACTATCGCTGTTTTTTGACCGCCATAAATATTTTAAACCTTAATCAATCGACGTTCGTCAGGGAAGCTTGCTAATACCTAAATTTTAAAAATGTACACACATTATATAATGTATTACTAAAATAAAATACTATGTATAAAACACATAAGCATCTACATTAAACATATTCTTAAATCTAACTCATCTACCTTTATATTTATTATGCAACACAACAGTATCTACTATCAGGCAAGTAAGCAACAAAAAAAAATATTTTTTGAAAAAAATAGTATTAAAAGCATTGAGCACGCTGCGCTATCTAGCGGTAGGTAAAATATTGGTAATATTGTTTATTAGCAATATTTTATCTACCGCTAGATGGCGCAGTGCGCTCAGACGCTTGTCATACTTTTATTTAACAGTCAAGTTTTTCAAATTTTCAACATAAAAAAAAAATTGCTGATTTTTTTTTCTTTAGTATGTACCTATACACGCTAGAGTATTGTATGCGTTGTATGTTTTCCAAAATGTTTTTGTCTTTTTAATTCCGATATTCAATTATTGTCGGACAACAATGAAAACTGTTACTGCAAAGGGTGTAAAACATAACAGCAATCTAGAAACGATAACCGTTTCTCTGTCGCTACTCGGAATAATAACTATCACCGCCGCCTTTTAAAGCCGATGCAAAAGTGAGCGCAATCTTCAGACAGCGAATCCTTTGATTCCTTAGTAATCTCAATGCACATTCGGTGTTTCTTTGTCTCTGACTATCGTATATTTTCTCTCCCCGAACGTGATAACGATTAGAATGTGACGTCACTTCCGCCCGCTGGCTGGATTCAGTGCCGCTCTCAACATCCGCCGTTGTTCCCATTTAAATTGTAAGCGGAAGAGCTCGGTGTCTGGTAGCGCGCACAAAGACGCCACGTAATTCAACCCTTGAAACCGCATATTCTACGAATGCTACTGGATCGCTGAAATCTTTAGGTATGAAGGTTTGAAATTCTGCCGAACGTCAAATCTCAGAACGCTTGTGGTTAGTAGAAAATGCACGAAAATCACGATCAGTATTATTTAGTACGTTTGAAAAACTTTATTGCTCACACAATAGGGTACCACATGGTGGACTTATTGCCAAGTGGCAATAGGTTCATAGTGGCGAAATGTTTATGTAGGCAAATTAATATATAACAAAAAGGGTTTTTGGGAAGTAGTGGTCATAACAAATCAGTACAATCACACAATAAAACATCATAATGAAAATAAGATAGAAGTTAATAACGTTTATCAACTCAATAACGTAGGGAGGAATGGGATATAAGGACAATCTACGAGACTGGTGGAGGGGGGGTTAGACGGGTAAACAGGATTTATATACATATTTAGTGAATGTCTCTTAATACTTTTTTTTAAAACCCACGTATACATGTACATATACCATAGCATACTAGAATAGACTGCGGTAGTACAAAGGTGGACTGTGAGCGAATGCGACAACGGAATAGAAAAAGATAGCTGCATATGCCCCCCCCCCCTCTATCCTCGTCTAGTCGCGCATTGAGCATAATAACAATAATTCTAAATCATGTCCCGTGCAAGCGCGACTAAACATAGGGGGTCATATGCAGCTTTCTCTTTCTATTACTCTATCGATTACTAAGGCTGGTCGCATGGTCTATTCTAGTATGTCTGTGACGTATATACAGGGAGACTGACAAAAAATGCAACAAAGTAAGACGCTATTATTTCTTTATTTTTCGTTGAATTTTATTGAAAAATATTAAAAATAGTCGAAAACAAGTTCAAATTTTGGAACCAATTCATTTTAGTTAAATATGGCCACCTTGATTCGCTCGTCACTTGGTGTTCTGAAAATAAAATGGCTCTCAACATAGGTAAATGTCACTCGATGTCCTTTTGTAGGAACAGGGGTCACGTTAAATACGACTATTCTATAAATGGTCACAACCTAAGCAATGTATCTAGCATCCGTGACCTAGGAATAACATTTGACTCAAACCTAAATTTCAAGATACACATTGAGAACATAGTCGAGAAAGCAAATAGGATGCTGGGGTTGATCATGCGGATCACTAAGAATTTCAAAAATCACAACAGCATGATTTATAACTCACTAGTGCGTTCTCATCTTGAATTTGGGTCCTCGATATGGAACCCATATTTTAAAACGTACTCCGATAGAGTCGAATCCATTCAAAGGAAATTTCTGAGAATGCTATCATTTAAATGCGGCCTTAAGAATCATCTGACTGGCTACGAGGAAAGACTGACTGCTTTTAAATTTGTCACATTAGAAAAACGCCGGCAGGTTGCAGATTTAGTGTTCCTGTACAACATTTTAAATAATAAAATCGATACCTCTTGTATAGAAAAAATACAATTTAACATTACTAAAAGAAGTCTTCGATACCCAGACTTATTTAAAACACCTTTAGCAAAAAACTATACCGGAGTAAATAACGTAATCCCACGTATATGTCGTCTGTATAACAAATTTCATCTTGACAATCGCATCGATATATTTCATGATAGTTTATGCTCCTTCAAAGCGTCCCTCTTTAAAATACTGTAATTCTGGTATTTTTTGTTTTTTTTTCCTTTTTTTATACTTATTTTTTTTTTTAATTCAACCATTGTTCATGCATTGTGCTAATTGTGTACTCATATCAAAAGGATATTGATGTAGTCATGTAACTGTAGTATATATATGTCACTGTATGTGTTGTCAATATTCTGTTTGGGTACCAAATAAAATAAAATAAAATTTAGCATTATGGCCTTCAAACGGCCAATGAAGCCATCACACGCTGCCCGCAAGTGGGTTTGAGGTATTTTGGCCCATACTCGCCGAAGCGCTTGCTTGAGATGGTCAACGCTTAGGTATTTTTTGCGTTAACCTTGTCATGCAAAATACCTCAGACCAAGAATTCCAACGGGTTTGCATCTGGTGTAACCGTGCTAGTGGTCCGCTAATCTAGCAGACTGCGCGGGTACGGCTTTCGGACTTCTGACGGCTTTGTGTGGAGCGGAGCGAGCTGACGGATGTGCTCGTGTGGCGAGATGTCGGCTCTCTGATACATGACGCGCGCGAGGCACTTCACTTAACCCTCCACGGACTCTTTCTCGCTAAAGTCGCATTTCGGACGTGCCATGGCTCTCCCACACTTTTCTCAGTCTGACGTTCATCACGGATATTTGTCCGATGTGATGTCGATATGAGGGGCTACCAGGCCGGTGCCGCGTACGTGAGTTTTGTCCCCAGGTATATCTTAGGCATCAGCAGTCGTATCTTCGCCGGGATCGCGGCCGGTCGAAGCATGGGTAGCAGCGCATACTACATGAGCAATTTTCACATCGAGTACTACATAAGCAATTTTATTTACACACATACATATGCATATATTGGCATATATAGACACATACCGGCATACCAAATAGCTTCGCGACTCGTTTCGGCCTGCGCCGTGGATAGGATATTGAAAGTTACTCTTTACATAAGGTTTCCGCAGTGCAAGTTGCGTCAAACGAAGCTAGCGTCCGGCTGCAACGCCGTAGATTCCGTAAGACGAGCGCAGACTGCGGCCATTACGCTTAATGCAGCGATTACATTAATGACACATATTACGTTGCGAGTATTTTATTAGCGGTCTCCGCGGCGCTCCAGCCCAGTCTCCATTCATCATACGGACGCCCTCTTCTTATAAGGCGAGACGCTCTGAAAAATCGCTTTGTCTTGATCATCGTGGCTCTGAGAGAAGGGCCACGCCGGGCTTTCCTACGCCTTTGTCGCAGCGCCGCGCCGGAGCCCCGATGCGCTTTGATCCGTTCCGATTCTGTCTATGAAACGACCCCGCACAATGATGTTCGTCTCTAATGAAAATGGGAAGAACTGAAGGAGTAGGTGCATCGCGATATTACTGGATAATACTCCATATTTGAGTATAACTTCGCTACTTTGTACTTTTACTGAAATTTACGATATCTTGGTAACGATTTCGAAGATATTATAATACTCAAATAATAATTATATACTCAGGGACAAGGAGTGACATTAATATCATTGACGACCTAAAAACACATTACAGTACAAAATTTAATAGCTATTACATTTCTGCCGGAACGTTTGTATGCCAGTCAATCCCATTTGCATAAGCAAAAATCTCCACGAAAGGGTGAAATAGGTTCTTGAAAGACCTTGTGGGAATCTTCAATTCGCCGGCGTATTTAATGTGCATCCAAAAAAATCGTTGATAACGGAATAGACAAATTCTACCTGTTTAGATGCCCCTAGCGAGATTATTGAAAGATAAAAAAAATACTTTTTGGCTCAGTCACATCCAATGTATATAGTCACCAGACCGTCTTTATTTATTTTATCTATCGTTGTCGCGCTAGTCTAGCGTAACTCGTCGAGTGATTAAACCCACGACCAATCGACGAGCTGACGAGATCTTTGAGGTACTCCAGCGTACGCCACCAACCAGGAAAGAATCGATAGGGTCCTATCCTAGCTGCTTTGTGTCTTTCCCTTCACCTCAGATTGTTATATGTGTATCGTGTTTCTAGGCGGTGCCCTGGCCGCACAATTCAACCGCTTTCTGATATTTTTTCTACAGTTACCTAACAAGTTTCATTTTGACGTTACCCAAAATACTTGTTTCTAAAACGACACGTCGCAATCTATTTATCCCACCTCAGGTGTTTATCGATGCTGTATAGCTCGGGGCGAGTATCGGAATACTCGTATATGCCTCCTCAAAACACAACAGACCTCTTTATGAAAATGGATAAACATCGCTCTGGTTTGACTCTAAGCTCATTCTGCATCATCTGGTACTAATATTGCTACTCTGCTCTCTATGGTGAACGATACTTTGCTCCACTA
This sequence comes from Micropterix aruncella, assembly GCA_944548615.1. Taxonomy (NCBI): domain Eukaryota; kingdom Metazoa; phylum Arthropoda; class Insecta; order Lepidoptera; family Micropterigidae; genus Micropterix; species Micropterix aruncella. The sequence continues at coordinate 2,216,934 of OX155960.1, forward strand.
CTCAACGGTCCAGTCAGCGTCTAAGATGGTCTGGCCCTTATCCTCTGGTCTTCATGTGAGTTAATAAATGTGCTCTATTGTTACTGCATGCTCTCTGATGATCACACCCCACCTGATTTTAACAGCAGCAAGAAAGCATTTTGCAACAACTCCATTAATATCACATAGCATTAACAACATATAGCAATAAACAGTACTTTAATAGCATATACAGTACACCTTAGTACGCTGCTTCCAAGTCCACTTATATAAAGGTTTTTCGCGTAAACACGGTACTTTTCCAGGTTGAGTTTATAACTTTGGCGTTCTCTATTGCCTTCGCTTTCGCGCTGGTTTACCTAACTAGAAACGGTTTTAACGGAAGGCAATAGAAAACGCCAAAGTTATAAAATCACCCTGCAGGTCATAGATATTCTTAGACTTAAAAACTTATTCGACCTACATATTCTAGGACTTTGGATAATGCGGGAAGAATTGATGCAGCCTATCTCTCGCTACATAATTGATATTTTCTTATATATATATATAGATTGGTCCTTTCAGCCGGATTACTTTTGCTTCTTTTCGTTAATCCTTGTCTCCCTCTTTAAGTACATATTCATTAGCGTTCGCTGAGATTCCCAGCAATGCGGAAAATGTTTAGGCGGTGTAAAAAATTATGGCGCTCTTTTCCCCGTGCCTTTTCGGGCAAATGGTTCGCGGAGTTGCTCCTCGTCCCCGGAGGGTGGGCGAGTCGAATTATCTAATTGAAAGTGCACACCGTAGTGCGGCATTCTCGCGAGTATACCGCAAACTCAGTGAAAGCGTTGAAAAAGAAAAAAAACGTAGATCGGCCGATCCGTAAAATAGAGAGAAATTCGTAGAAAGGCTATTAATGTAGCCGAAATCTGATACTTGTACAAACACACACAATAGATGATACGACGCTTTGATGTACTTCGCGAGTTCGAACTCATCCACATCTTTAGATTGTTTTCCGTTTTGAAACCCTATTCTGTTTTACCTATCTCTCCTACTCTTCTCCCATAAAATCGTTTCACAGAATTAAGTTATAAAATCACCCTGCAGGTCATAGATATTCTTAGACTTAAAAACTTATTCGACCTACATATTCTAGGACTTTGGATAATGCGGGAAGAATTGATGCAGCCTATCTCTCGCTACATAATTGATATTTTCTTATATATATATATAGATTGGTCCTTTCAGCCGGATTACTTTTGCTTCTTTTCGTTAATCCTTGTCTCCCTCTTTAAGTACATATTCATTAGCGTTCGCTGAGATTCCCAGCAATGCGGAAAATGTTTAGGCGGTGTAAAAAATTATGGCGCTCTTTTCCCCGTGCCTTTTCGGGCAAATGGTTCGCGGAGTTGCTCCTCGTCCCCGGAGGGTGGGCGAGTCGAATTATCTAATTGAAAGTGCACACCGTAGTGCGGCATTCTCGCGAGTATACCGCAAACTCAGTGAAAGCGTTGAAAAAGAAAAAAAACGTAGATCGGCCGATCCGTAAAATAGAGAGAAATTCGTAGAAAGGCTATTAATGTAGCCGAAATCTGATACTTGTACAAACACACACAATAGATGATACGACGCTTTGATGTACTTCGCGAGTTCGAACTCATCCACATCTTTAGATTGTTTTCCTTTTTGAAACCCTATTCTGTTTTACCTATCTCTCCTACTCTTCTCCCATAAAATCGTTTCACAGAATTATTTACCAGAACTGGGCAAAAATCAACCCTGAAAATGTGATGTATCTATTTGTGTCAAGCTGTACTCAACCTTGTAAGCTTGTCATTCGTGCGTTAAAACGAATTTTAAAGTTGTCTAGTATCTAAAATCGCCCATTGTCAATGTAAGGCGACGATAAAAGCTCTATGGCGCATCAAAATATTACTCATGTTTCGTCGCAAACAAAAGTTTGTTTGTGTATTTTGTAGCTGCAATTACTATGCAGATCTATTATCTAAATTATTAAGCAAAATTGAGTTAGTATGTAGGAAAATATTGAAATTAAAACAAACCAGAATCGAATGTTATTCAGCACGATGCTAAATTATAATAAATCATAAATTATAGTTGATCAATAATTATTGTGGATCAATAATCATTTCAAATTGAATCAATATTTTGTCAACAAACACCGCCTGCTGGCTGACGGAGATGCGTTGCGCTGAAACTATAAAAAAAGGTAAACTGTAGGCAGAGAAGAGATTCCCGATTTGAAAGAGAAAGAAAGCAGTTGACTAAACGAACCTCAAGGTTAAAAGGAATATTTAGGCAACTCGCAGTGAATAACATCTTCATAAATAATACTATTATTTATTCGCAAGTCAAATTGGACATTATTGAAAAGTTATTGTTATTAGAAAATACATTTAATTCTTGAAAGGATTTTTAGTCATACCGAACTCCATTTGTGCAACAAAAACGCGTGTCTCTATTGTATATAGCCTTGTAGAAGCAGATATTTAGAAGAACAATCTCGGTTTAATAAAATAAGGGTGGGCCTATCTACATTGTTCTTTCTCGTAGTTAGAGAGGAATTTCGCCCATTTTCGTCCTTGCGGTCGTCTACCAAATCCGCTGATGCTTCATCGAAAGGGTGTCGACTTATTTCAGGCATCGCGGCGCGCGTCGATCGAAGGGGAAGATATCGGATTATTTAGGTCTGGAATTCGAGAGTTATGTCTAGTTCACGCCAACCAAATAATCGGCCGAAATACTTCCTTGTAATTTAATAACCGAATGAACAAAATTCCGAGTATTAAATTTGTAAAGTTTGAAGAATAGGGCGAAAACCCAAACTTTCGTTGGCGAAAAGGAGTTGCAGCGCGCGGAAAATGTCGTTAAGTCGACTTGTCTCCGCTAAGTTAACCGTGCCAATTATCATATCTCGTGCAACCGCCCCCGAGGAGCCGGGAACAATACACCGCACCGCCACCGTTCGCAGTGACAAAGACCGCGGAATTGCGAAGATTTTAAGCCGTCGATTGCGGAAAATTTCGCAAGAAACGCCGTTCTTTCTCGTCGACGCGCGTTTAGTTTATCTTTCCAGCGGGGAAAACGCTGCGATGGATGCTGGTCGGTCGGTAGTTGCAGAGCTGAACGGGCGGGATGGCTTAATAAGGTATGAAGTTGCGAGGCATCCGTCCCGTCTCGCAGTTTCCTCCTCTCGCTATCATGCGGGGTTATTTTGTAAATCCAGCGTTGAAACTGGATCGCGTCGACGTCTTCCAAAAGAAAAAGAGACAAATAACTCCAGTGTGTGGCAGGGTTGTTATGCTGTAACTGATATCTGAACTAATACTGTCAAAACTTTTTATGCGAGAATTAATATCTCACAATCGCTAATAAAGCTATGGTTTTTTAGAATCATCGTTCGTTATGTTCGTTCGTTATGACACAAATAAGTGAAGTGAATCTAAGTGAAGTGATTGACGGAAAATCGAGGTAACATTGCGTTAAACTTTAACAAGTTTTAGAACATCAACCACCGGTAAGTATTCGTAGTTCTCTGTTAGATTCGTGTCTAGAAGACGTTCTAAAGTCGCCCAAGATTTACCATACATATTTTAAGATATGTAGTTCTACAGAGGTGTCAACATTATTACAATAATTGTCAAAAATACATGTCAAATCAATGAACATCCTTCTCTCTAGACACTGATGCTTGTGAAATTGCTAAGTTATCTGGTATTTCTATTTGTGTATACCTTCTTTCTTGCGGAAGATACTTGACTAGAGCTACTTTCCATGTCAAAGGTTTCTTGTAATGCCCACAGTAAAAAAACAATACTCTAACGAAATAAAAATAACTATTAAAATCTAAAGTTTGGCGTAATGCTATAAAAAACTGCGCAGAAAGCCTTCATGTAAACTGCAATAATATAAAATAACCTCACTTTTATTTTACAGTTGGTTTCTGCTCTGCTGCCAAAATGACACCATTTTCAAGTTGAAGTTTAACGATAAAATCTTTTAAATTTTACTACGATAGATCCTAGAAACCATTAAAAAAAAGAAGACATAATACTGCCAACGAGTCTCAATAATAATATATATTGAAAAAGGTGCATTTGTTTAGAAAAGGCAACAAAAAGTACTATAAAAAGTAAAATAATTGTAATATTTTTTGCACCTCTGTAATTACATCTGAAAACATAGATTTTTAAACTTCATTGCGGTTGTTACCGATTTTAGATTTGACTCCATTTAAATTAAACCCAACATGGTGTTTAAACATATACCTTCAGCCAATATTACTATAAATTATTTTCCAATGCAACATAATATTATTATCGTTGATGCGTGTTGGTAACAATACACTATCGTATTACAATACAATATTGCGGGAATGTACTAATACTAAGTAGTTCAATATACAATTTATCAATGTTTGTATAGATGAAAGTATAATTAATTTAAATTTGATTGAGGGAATGCTATTACAAACATTCAAAACTATAATTGTTAAAGCTCCAAAAATCCTAATAAAAATACCAGTATTAAAATTTTACGGAATATCAGCGCTTTAAAATTAAAGTAAACTGGCGAATGATTTTAACAATTAAGAAATTGTTTTAAATATTGAAGATTCGATTTACTCGCATATTTTTTTTTTCGAGATGTGGGGCTTTAAGAAAATTTTGTAGATGCCCGTATGCACTGGTTACTTTTGAAGGTACGTCTACTGTTACCGTTCTCTAAATCCCAATGGTGTCTTCTGCAGTAAAAGTAGCTAGCCATCTTCAAATAGACAATAGACATTTGACATTCTTGTGGTCCGTCCAACTGTCTTTCGATTTGTCTACTGAATTAAACTGAATCTGCATCGGAGTCGCCGTCCTATTTTTTACGCTTTCTCTTAAACGCCCCGCGTCTTCTTTTGTTTTTTGTCCTCCTAGCTGAGTTCTCTTTTCAATTACGATCTTGTGTCTCTGGATATCTATCGGTAGGTATCAAATATCACTAGGCCATTTTATTCAATGGCTAATTTACAGATCTCTAGCTCCACACTGAAGTCTTCTGCTTATAGATTTTCTTGCCTTTCGTCTAGTCATATTCTCTTAGGTATTTCGATATTGACTAACAATTAATATTCTTTTATACTATCTTTTAATGAATATTTCGTTATGGTAACCGTTATTCGTCCTCCATTTTGTGTCACGGACAGACTGTTTAGACCTGCAAGAAGCACTAAACTTTGTGCACGTTTTGTATACACTTAACACCATAAAAACATGTCAACTAATCACTCTCACCTAAACCTGCTACTTAACAAAATGTAAATTAACCTTAAATATATCCTGCTAAGTTGTTAAGATATTTTTTTACAAATTGATAATTTACTGCAATGCGAGAGATGATGTTCATCCTTCTTGGAATATGGTATCGTCTAGAAGTAAAATGCTCGACTCCAAGCTGACGAAATGCCACGTTTCGATCGTCAAATTTGATGCTTCAAATCATGGAAGGCAATAAAAATGTTTGTTTGTAGTGTGAGTTTCAACGTAATAATATTACGATTATTATTTCAAACAATCCACCCACTCGTACATTCCTGACTTAGACACAATAAATTGGTTATAGTAACGAATGAGCATTCTCAGGACATTAACAGTCACTTCCTCCATTGCTCGAGATTCTCGGTAGTGGGCAATGAAAACGCTAGTTATAAACTACTGGTTGAAAACCTACTTTAAGGGTAGTTAAGAACGCTTTTTTCTTGTCCTATACATTTGAAATATACGTATATCAGATCACATATTTAATTAGCCTACAGAAAAATCCAAAAAATTAGCTTTCCGTTCTGTCCAGACAATTTCTCAATTTGAAAAATTGAAATATATTTGAAATTTGATATATATATATGTACAAAAAGAAGTCTGAATATAAAAAGAAATCGGAACACAACAAAAAACAGGTGATTCTGGATATTTTTCCTATCGAGAAAATATTATGAACCTATTATGTTTCCGTCAAGACAAAAACTCGGAAATATTTTTTAAGACTAGATAAATCAAATACTAACATGTTAAATATTTGTTTAAAGTGTGCGAAGCTCACTTAATGCTGCCCCTTAAGGACCAGCCCTCGGCATTTTGGTTACCCGAGAACCCATTAAGATGAATGTTTTTGAACATTTTAATTTAGTGAATTTCGCGAACCACGATGTATCATTGCGATAAACGTCGACTCCCTTCCAAAACTACCACGCGGTTTTCGAGGTGACCTTCCCAACATCATTTTCGAGGATTTCCACGAAAAAACAGGTTATCGCGAACTTATTTTCATGTCGTTAATTTTTTCAACTAGTAACACAGGTCATTTATTTTTGTATATTTTTTTTGTCTACATATGCATGTAGTTATACAAAAATATTGAATATGAGTAGGTACGTTTTTATTGTATTTATTTTTATACTTTATTTACTAAGATTAGAACCACCAGAATTATAAGAATATATTATTTTAATGCCTATTCTTTTGTTGTTACTATAGTACAAACTAACATTAAGTTATGTTTCTTTTTTATTAACATTTCCAAATTATATTTCAATCATCTTAACGAAAATAGGTGTACTATGTAATAAATTATAATGAAGGTATCTTTCCAGAACAGACTGTGGTCTAGTGGAATTGATAAAATCTATCAAATCTATACTTCCTTTACTTTTCAAACAATGTTCAATTAACGATTATACATTTTAAATTAATGTTAACAATGTAAACATCCTGGATTTTTCTCAATAAATAAAAAATAGTTTCAGGCCGTTCACACTCGTCGTTTAGCCGTGAAAATATACGCTTAATTCGCCGTATCTAGGGATAGTCGTCAGTGTGTGGACACGGCAGCGGCGTTGTTTGTTTTTCCGCCGTATCCGTGAACAAGCTTCCATACAACACTGACGACCGCGCCTAAACACGGCGAATTAACCGTAGGTTTTCACGGCAAAAAAAAGAGGCCTCAGTCTTCAACACGTACTTTCAGTCCGTGCTCGTGTAAGACCCGGTCCACACGATGCGGTGCGGCGCCGCACCGCAAAGATTTCGCCGTATTTACACAAGTACAGTGCGCGGTGCGGCGCCGCAACGTTACTACGACGCCGCAGTGGGCGAGTAGTGTTGTAGTTAATTTATAATATTTTTTTTATTTATTTATTACCCGTAAACCGTTTATTTAAAATATAATTTGTAATATTTTAAATAAACGGTTTACGGGGTGCCGGCGGGGGCTGAAGCCCGGAGAATCCCTCATAAGGTCTCCGTTCGCTCACCCCTCACGCGCTACCCTTCCGGCACGCGTGAGGTTGTCGTTGCATGACATCCTGGGCAGATAAAACGACCCACGTCGTTAGAACTGCCCGGGTGGTGGGCGGGGTTTTCAACCCTCGCCTGTCGCCGCGTAAATATTGAATGTTGTAGTTAATTGTACGTAGAACTGGTGAAATGAGGTAGTCAATGCCAATATATTCTTCGTTGGTTATCATTTAAAACACTTTGGTTAAAAATTTGCAAAAATACGTGAAAACAAATGAAACAGGCAAGCATGTACCCTCCTTCGACTACACTTAACATCTGCGCGGTGCCGCTCCGCGCATATTACCGGTTTGCGTGCGGTGCGACGCCGGAACTCACCGTGTGACATACCATGGATATTTATATGTAGGACGCCGCAGCGGCACCGCTCAGGCGCTGCAGCCGCACCGCATCGTATGGCCCGGCCCTTACTCTTAACTATTTTGCCGCTTGTAATGCCGGGTTAAAAACGTTTTCACGTTAAAACACCAGCCTATGGGTAAATTCAAAATCCAAGATCGTAATAGTCATTAATGTGAGCGATGGTCGTGTTTTGAAGTCTCGAGGGTTCGGGCTTCGCGTTGAGTCGCGTCGAGTCGCGTTGAAGCGCCGGAATGAAATTGAAATGGCTCTCAGTGCGGAAGGATTATTAAGCGATATCGGGAAGCGACATGTCAGAGCCGCGCCCGTCCCAGCCGGCTCGACTGGGACGGCTGCCTGGAGCCAGCCTGGAGCGCGCAGACGAAGTAATAATACGCGGAGCACAGTGTACACATTCCACGTCACGTCCCAAAAGTGCACGAGATAAATCCGCCCTGAGCTTTGTCTCGCCGAGAGACGCCTTACGAACTCTAGGTCGAGCTTGGTGCTGGGAGAGATAATCCCAGTTTCTTTTAAATTAGTTGATTCGGTTTCATCATCGTAGTCTATTTGTTAATTGATTCATTTTTTAAAAAAAATTATCACAACAAATTAACACAACACAACATAGTTTGTGTCACGTCTAACTAGGCAGAGAGGCGGACCTGTTTTAGGGAGAACACTCATAAAAATGATTCTAAACAGAAATATCTTCCAAATACAAAATTTCGGAATTAAATTAAGTTAAAATCTAAACTTTCAGTAGACATAAAATAGTAATAATAAATGATCTTTAGTAATAGGTAATAATAAATAATAATTAGGAAGAGATAATACTAAATAATTATTAGTATTAATACGCATATAATAAATATTTTATTAGAATAAATATAAATATGTGTATACAATAAAAAACCATCTGTACCACCAAGGCTCAATTAACCTTAATATATGGCGATATTTTTGATATGTCCTGCTTATTCACAATATGTTTTTACTCATAATATTAGCCAATCTTGGAGAAAGAAAGCTGTAGGTACGTCGTCCAAAAGACGTTAGACGTTTCTGTAATTTAAAGATCTCCTTGTACTCATAACAATAGCCATTCTTGAAGAAAGAAAGCTGTAGGGACGTTGTCCAAAGGACGTTAGACGTTTCTGTAATTTATAATTTTCCTTGTAGGGGGGGGTGGTCTCTCACTATTTTCCGTCTAGTCAGATGTTCCGATTATTTTTCTAATTGTCTATATTTTTAATAAACAAGTTCTTGATCCTTATCCTGAAATATAATATGTCACTCAAAATCTTCCGTTGAGGTTTGTATCAGAGCTGTGTCACTAGAATCTCTTGTTCTTTTTTGAAGACCACTTCTTGATTCTGCTGGCTAGTATTATCTGAAGCCGCCAAGTTGTTAATCGGCTTTTTCCCACTTCTGAAACTTACAAATGAAATATTATTCTTACTGATATGACGTCATCTCTATACCCATCTCTATACCCATCTCCTACCCACTTTTCGATGGAAAATGGTACGTGGCTTATTTCGTTTGCACTCTTCTCGGCTTTATATTCAGAACGTCAGCGTCAGGTAATTCATTCATGGCCATTACTTCATTATTAATTCTTATTATATTCAATTCATTTTTTTCATGCAAGGTGTGTAAACATTCATTTTAACCTTTAGATTCGTTTCAGTAGTATAATGTGACCGCGCATTTGAGTGTCATTGTCTGTGACATGGAACAATTGAAAGTTACCGTTACATGTTTCATGACACTCACCAAAGAAATCGGTTAACTCTTGTATATTACATTCAAATCGAAGCTGGCGAAGTGACGGAGACGAAATTGCATAGTATGCGTCTTCTCGATGTTGACAAGAAGCCCGGTGGTTGTGATCCACAAGGAGAGATTGTCGGCGGCACTGAAAAATATATTTCCAGATCCGATTGATCTAGCGCATCACCAATGACACTGGTATTGTCGGCATAAAAACCTATAAATAGAAGACCAACCTGGGTAGCAATAGGCAGGTCATTAACGACGACAAGGAATAGAAAGGTCCCGAGGGCACCATGCACCCTGGAGAACATCTGTTTAATCGCCGCCGACAAACGTCTTGTGAGTTCTGTTCGGAAGAAAGCTGCGTATTAGATTGAGAGCACACCCTCGGATTGCGCAATGCTCGAGTTTGATCCGAAGAAGGGAGTGATCGGCCAGGTCGAATGCCCGGAGAGGTCGAGAAAGTCCCCGCTACCCATCTCCTGCGGTCAAGGCTCTCGAGGACCGAGCGGACCAGGGCGCGAGTCGCGCGTAACGAGTGTGCATGCGGAATGTACTGATAATTATGTAGCGAATGGTTTGGTAGCGAATGGTTTCGTGCTGGGCCACAAGATCCATTGTGTTCTCGGATCGGCTTAACACGATTCAGCTCCTATTCAGATGCCTCCTCGTGCGGAAGGCTACCCCGGCTAAGACTCTCGCGTCTCAGGCCTCAAAGCTGGTGGACCGGTTTCTCCTGACGGGATTGCATCCCGACGCTACTAACTAATTGCTCAAGGTGGCTATGGAAATATACTGTCTTCTAAGCAGCGGGGGTGGATGTTGACCTGTTGTCATGCCACTGGGCCACTCGACATTGGGCCACTCGATCCCGTGTGGCACTACGGGCAAAGAACGCCCAGGTCCGCAATAAATTCAAATTGAATTACCGCTGTAATACAACAGGTAGAGGCCGAGTAAGCGACTTAGAACCCGTAACCAGTCGGGAGGATGAAGGTATCTTGAAGGTTAACTCCAGACGGAGATATCCTACCAAAACTGGTAGTTTGGGGGCGAACCTTTCCCGATGCCTCGCCGTAAGGCGTTGGCCTCTAACGAGCTGTTGGCGAGCTAGACAGTAGATTGTCTTGTCTCTAAGTCTTCTAATACGCTCATCCCACGGCTGAAAGAACGATCACATATCGTTATACCAGCCTGGGATGACGGGTTCGCCTGTTGTAGTCGATACCGCCCTACTGATAATTATGTAACGTGCCATCGTATAATACAATAAATTGTATAAATGTATATATGTAGAAATGTTGAAATATGTTGAATGCATAACATTAATTAATAAATGACTCTTACAGTGAGTTGATGGCGATAGAATCCTCTGATTCTTTTGATATATTATCAAGTTTGGCTAGAAAAGATGACTATAGTCGTTAAAACTGCCTGGGTGGTGGATGGATTGACTTGTCTCCATCCACCTCGTTGGAGCAAGGAAACTGATAAATATGTAAATCGAGGATTTGGTACGTCTGCCAACGAGTTTAACGTGTGTAACGCCGTATGTCTAACTATTTCGATGACGATGAGATAAAACTAGGTACGGATGTGGGTTGCGTAGATTCGCGTCCGCCGAAGGTGGGGCGGCGTGACGTCATTATTAAGGAACAGGAGAGGACGGGCGGCTGGTTGGCTGGCAAAAAGAGGAGGGAAAAGAAAAAAGAGGACTGTCAGAAGCGAAGGTGAAAGGACTTAATACAGGAGCTAATATCTCTCAGTAATAAATCAAGATGAGGCGCCGGCGGCTCCGATATTAAAGTGAACTCGGCCGGGCGCCGCGCGCGCACACTGCTATTACCGACGCCAAGAATTTATTTACAAACTTAGTCACCCCCTCCGCGCTGCGATGCAAGCGTGGGTTGGGGCTTCGCCCGCCGACCGCTGTAATGTAACGCCCGCCTTGCGTTTACTGAAATTCGATAAATGTCGTGTCCGATATTTTTCGTAGGCGACTCTTTATCTCACTTCCTGGCTCTTTGATGAAAAATTTGGCCTTATAATGGCGCCTTTAAATCGCAGACACGATTTAACTAGAAAAACAATAGTGTTTTACTTTCCCGGCAATGGAAAAGTATTATGAACGCGCATTGTTTTTTTCGAGATGAAGACGAAATACAGGATGAGTTTAAATTAACCGGTATCGTTGAAGGGAGTGAATCAGTAGGAGCAAAAAAGCATCTTTTGTTAAAAAAAATGTCGGAAAAAATATACATATTTTTTTAAATTTGAAAATTTTAATTTTCTGAAAATTAGTATAAAAAGCGCTGAGGGTGGTGCGCCATCTAGCGGTAGGGACAATATTTCGTAATATTGTTTTAAAGCGATATTTTACTTACCTATAGATGGCGCAGCGCGCTCAAATTCTTGTCAAACTTTTATTTGACAGTCAAGTTCTTCAAAGTTTCAAATAAAAAAAACAAAACATTTTTTTTTAAGAATAAAAACATTGCTCGTACTGATTCACCCTCTTCAAGGATGGTGGTTAATTAAAACTCACTCTGTATAACATCCATCAGCCTTAAAGTAGGAACCAATGTCGCAATAATGCGATATAAGAGAAATAACACGTACTTATTTAGTTTGACTCTTGAACGAGAATGGTATCTTATATTAGTATCGAATCACAGTAAACACAGGAGATAAAAATGGATGGAAGTGTTCGAACGAACGAAGGAACGCCGACACGGGTTAATATTAAGCGACAAATTAATGATAAACCATGCCATTTAGGGAGAGTTGTGAGGTATGCCAAGTATCCGTGTGCAGATATGCTAAAATGCGGCAGGATTGAACAATAATAATAATAATAGAATAAGACTGGAGATAATAATAATAAACTGATTATTTTCACTTTAAAATTAGAACATAAAAAGGCGACCTTATTGCCACATGGCAATATCGTACAACTTACCTAATAACAGTGCAATGATACATGGGCACGTTGTGGTAATAAAGAACATTAAATTTATCTGCATAAAATACAAACTGCTATATTTAAACTAAGAATTCCAGAGGATAGGAAATTGGGAGAGGAAGAAGAGAAAAAGGAAGGAGCTAGTTCCTTCTTAGAAAAGTAGTAATTTTTGAGGTTAGTCTTGAGAAAGAAGGCGAGTTTCGTATATTCGCTGGGAGATCGTTCCAGAGTCTTGCGCCATCGACACGGAAAGAGTAGGAGTAGAAATCCGTATCATGACAGGGAATTTTGAGTAAATTGACAGAGGCTGACCGAAGTACGAGCCCGTGGGAACTTAATGGTTCTAAAAGCTCGTAGATATGGGATGGTGTTGATTGGGAGAGTACATAGAGGAGAGCAAGTACTCGTATGTGAACAAGTATATGGAAATCTCCCATACAATCTCTCAGTCCGTGCGCGTGTACTCTTGTAACTGTCTTGGCACGTGTACCGCCGGTGAAAGAGTTTATTTATTTCAAAGCGCTTATACGATCTTCGATTCTTAAGAGGACACGCGGTACCGTCGACAGTCCATCGCTGCATTGTTCTTACCCACAGTCGCGGTCTCGCTTCCCTCGGTCGTCGGCATTCGCCCTGCCGCTGCACTCCGCCCTCCCGCTCTATTCATAGTCGCGAACCGTCTTTTTAAATTCGATAATACATGCGGAACAAACGAAATCCTAGTCCGAATCCTTAAACCTCTCACAATAAACAACTCCTCATATAATATATACGCAGATATATCGTGCGATAACAACGTTAAATTTAATTGTCAAATTCCCGAGACGTATCATGCGTGGCCGTAAATTAATTATATCTACACATTAATTTTCCTAATGCATATACATACATAACTGAACGTATCGCGCCGGTATAAGTAGCACCCTAATAAACAACCCATTCTGCAGCAGGAAATAGAAACGCTGCCCGGAATGATGGATTGTTTAGGGCCGGAAAAATGCGGATGAAAATTCCGAAATGAAAAATTTAATTTACGGCATGAGCGGTGATAATACGGAGTGCTCAAGACAGTAAGAGAACCCTTTCAAAGGGTAAATCTATATGTGCCACTAAACAAGAAAAATAAACAAACAATGTTTTGACTTTTACTAGAAAATACGTTATTTTGGATGTCAAGAGAACATAGGGGATTTTTTCGATGTGACAAACTGAGTTGAAATTCATCTACAGCTATTTTTGTCTCAACTATCTAAGAAGAAGAAAAAGGGAAGCAGACCGACTTTTATGAGATATTCGTAATTTTTTGGGTTGATACACTTGTTGGAATCCATCAAATTCCTTTACCGATCCCTTCAAACCACATGATTGCTTTACATACGCAATAATGGTGCTCGAAGTTCGAGGTCACTCTTGAAACTCACTCTCTTTTAAAACGATAACAAGAGGTAGACATATTCATAAATAAACAGGCGAAAAAGGGATTTTCTTTAAAAGGTAAAGAATAAGGCATTGTAGGCACGACGCTGCGCCGATGCTCCGTTCGGCCGTGCTTCGACTGCTACTTGTACCTGAACCATCTTACATATCAAAGAGCAGCCGAATCGTTAGCTTCACTCCCACCCTCATTTTTTTACGCATTTCGACCTTCGCGCCTCGCGTTTCTCATTTCGAGGATATGCATGATTTTTTTCTATTCCGTATGAATTTATTACGATAACACCCTACTTATTACACCATAAATTCCGATCTTTCTCTCGGAATCAAAGCGACGTGTCTCAATTCGGCGCACCTGCCAGTTCAATTTCTCCGGATGTCGCGCGGGAGGACGAACGACGAGTGGGAACGCCACTCCTTGTCATTGATCGCATTATTTTTGCAAAAAACACAGAAGGGATTCAATCCACCGAGATTCCAATACGAGTTTTATCCATTAGTATAATATTGTATCGAAATTGTCGCCTGCAAATTGCATGTCATTGTCGCCTAGAGTCTGACTAGACTAAGAGCTATCGATATTAAAATCGCTTTTTTTTTAAATTCTTTCATACGTCCCTAGACTATTGAAATCTAATTAGCAGCCTAGTTAATATTAAATAAACAAAAAAAAAACAATACATCCGTCAGCGCGACCCGCATTACGCGCATCCAAATAGTGCATTTTGTATGTTATTCTTTGATGTTTACACTGATGAAAGTCGTAGTCGCAGACATGGGAAAATAACCTTAAAGCGTAAGCCGTAAGGTTGAATTTACTGTCCAGACCACCCCGGACAACTACCATCTTGCTGCGGTTGCCCTCAAATAACAATTTAAGGTTTTATCGGTTTCCCTCATAGGCATGCTACGGTGTATTATTGTTTGCGTTAGCTCTAGGAGAAACGTTAGAACTGATAAGAGTTCGTAAGAACTGAACTTATCATGAAAACATAACCTTAAAGCGTAAGCCGTAAGGTTGAATTTAGTGTCCAGACCGCGCCGGGCACCTACCATCTCGCCGCGTCCTCAAATAACGATTTACGGTTTGATCAGTTCCCCTCATATGCATGCTAAGGTGTATCTTTTTGCGTTAGCTTTAGGATATACGTTAAAACTCGTAAGAACTGATATGTATTCCTATAAAACGTTACAACCGTGAAAGTTGCAGTGTGTTATTAAGATATTTCCTATAATTTTGGAATCATACAATAGTTGTAACACTACCAAAGGCGGCTGCACCTGCGGGTCTTAATATGGTACACACGAAATCTCTCACGACAAAACGGTACAACCTGTAAGCTTGCATTTTCAAAACGTCTGCTTATTTACTGGTTACCTTTGGCTTTTGACCATGGCGAGCCCTTTCGAGGAAGACGCTCTTTTGTTGAAACACCTTTAGTACAAACGAGTACTTTTTCGATAATGTGCGGAATAAACGGTTTTTCATAAGTTTAATTATATTGCCAAACCTATAGGAAAGTTTTGATGCTCTACCTAGTTTCTAGAGTTTCTAGAATCTGTAATTTGTTTTATATCGACATATATTAAAAAAGTAACAGAATATTTTTTCTTGGAATTAGCTTACGCATGTTGCATTGTTTTGTCATATAGAACTCGAGACGATTTCGATGAGGTATACTGAAATTAGAATGGTATTGTTGTTTATTGAACGACTTTTCTGGAAATTTTGTCAACTTTAAGATCCATGGTGTTGTTGCACTCTAGTCAAATCAAATCCACTTCATTTATGAAATTGCACGAATTATTTTTTCATAATTTCGTATTTATTCATCCTTGCTATAAGAGAGACGCATGATTTTACCGCCTAAAATCCATTATTCTTTATGTTATCTAAATGCAGATAGTATTCTAAGTCGCCGTTTCATTTTCCTAGCATAATATAATTTTTGGGAAGACGCCGTGGAACGAATCGGCTTAAATTTGAAAAACAACACGGTCGCTGAATATTACAGACAAGCTTCCGCCTCCACCTCGGCTTCAGCCCGTCGACAGATTATAGAATCGGCAGCAACAACATGTAGAGTCGAGATTAATAATCTATCTTAAGGTGACATGATACCTGGGAACGTCTATATCTGAAGAACTTTAGTGATATATATATATATATATATATATATATATATATATATATATATATATATATATATATATATATATATATATATATATATATTTTAAATATAAACATTATTTTTTAAAAAAGTTCCCCTTGTTAATCCCTCGATAAGGAACCAAATTACAATTTAGACTCGAAAAAGTTGCTTTGGACATTAAAGCTTTAAACTGATTTCGAAAACTTTTAAGCGCTATTACTCCTACAATGTAAGCGATGAGTCTGTTTTATTTTAATTTCATTATATTAAGTGGTTAATTCTCTAGCGTCGCGCTTAGTCATATTTTTAATTCAGGCCCTAAATTAATAACACTTAATTAAAACGCGAGGGCACTCTGAGAGTTACGGTTAATATGCTTTGCCATTAACACCTTTATACCACCACTGCGCAAAGATAATTATTCTGTGCTAGTGCTGCGATCGAAGGTTTAGTATGCGCCCGGTGGCCGGCGCGAGCGGACGTAGGATATGTGCCTGACGCTTCGTCAACGCTGGATTTGTATTGGTCAACCCTACAAAATTGACCCCGCCTATTTCTTCGCGTGTCCGCCCATTTCGGATATTTTTCTGAGGTCTCATGTCGCCTAAGGCATAGATTCAATTTTATGCTAGATTAGTCTAATAATAGTGCCTGACAATCCACACTAGGCGCGATATTTTTGTAATTTCTGCAGATTTCCTTAGAAATCAGTTGGAATATACGTTGATACATATAACTATCTAATACACGGAAATACGCATGTTTCAACAAGGCTTACGTATATTACTCGAACTGTGGTCCATACATATGAATTAACATAACGCGTAACGATGTTGGCGTGACGTATTATTACGTACGGTTATAGTCGGGCACATGAATCATGTTGAAACTACAGTATACTGTTATTTCCGTATTAACCGTAAGGAAAATGTCGATACATATAATCGAAATATGGAGTTTCAACAAAATTTCTTGTAATTCAACAAAATTACGATTGAAACATCGTTATTCTGTATAAAACCGTAATATCAAACTGGTAATGTAATATTTTTCTCATTGTAGTTTTCTTTTGATTTGTTTATTTGTTTGTACTAACCTTCAACGTAACATTTTTGCTTTTTTCTGTTCACGTACTATTTTTACTTTTATGGGTTAGTGTAATTACTGCAAATAAATAAATATGACATTTAACGCGGAATACACACTAAGTCTTTCTCGGGGTGGCGGATCGTTCTTTATCTTGGGTGCTACGTATCTGCTGATCTTTTCCTATAATAGGTAACCAATCGATTTTTTTTTACTCTTTATATTATTAGGTAGATATTAATAACATATTGACTATTTTTATTTTTAATGTCATCACATAAGTCAGTTTATTTTATTTTTTGACAATCCTCACTTTTCTTTGCTATTTTTGACACTACATTTATTGATTTTATAAAGAAAAAATATTATTATTTTTATCGTTATTTTAAAGACTTGATATTTTGAAGACGTTCATAATAACTTCCTTATTTTTATCGCATTACATTATTCATTTTATTTAACGTAATAGAATGACAACATATTGCGTTTATTTCTACTGTTTTTTTATCCATCAAACTAAATGGTGAGACTCTATTTAATTCTACAAAAATACTTATGTATATACTTTTGATACATTCTTACGAGTAAGCATTCTCCTTTTGATTATTAATAGAATGAAGAATTTAATATATCACAATTGTAATTGTAATACAGCCATGTCTATACAACTATGTATTAGTTTTTAAGACAATAAATGATGTGATTTGATTTGATGAACCCTGGTATGATCGCAACCTCTGACATGGGATTAAGAACAGTGTGCCCTGTCCCTTCTTTCGACTAAAGCTTCAAAGGTCACGTCGACGCATTGTGTAGGTGCAGGCGAATCCGCTGGGTTTTTATTTAATTTATTAAGGAGGAAAATCCGTTGTGGTCGCTGTGACAGTAGTGCTCTAGCAGCTGTGGAGGGCGAATTTAATCCACGCTTTCAGAAGGCGATTGCAATTAAAATAACAGATTAAAACGCGAATCTCCGCCAGTAAGACGAGACGACCCAGACAAATGGATGGTCCAGCATTTTGTATGAGAAAATCCAAAAGCGATTTTGCATATAATTCTATATAAGTTGTAATGCGCAGCGATCTTTTGTGCTTGAGATTGGTTGTACCGATTAGGTCTGGTGAGGTGCAGACGTCACGGTTTCGTAGCTCGAGCCTTTGACAAAAATATATATATGTTTTCGATCTCAGCGATATAGGCTCGGCGCCAACGAGCTACCGGCCACAGCCACTTGTACCAGAGAGGCGGTTTTTCATACATTTTGTATGGACTCCGCACACGTGTGATAGGTGGCCGCCACACGCTACCGCTCGCTAGCACTCGCCACTCGCTACGCTACTCGTCGCACTCGACAATCAACGGTGGCTGTGGCCGGTGGCTCGTTTGCGCCGAGCCATACTGGTGACTAATGCGTGCAGAACAAGAGATCGTGACCTATTTTTCACCACAGGTAGTGTTTAGCATAAACTTTTAGGGTGGTCCGCTGTGCTATATGCGATGTGCGATATTTGGCTTTTATTGTACGATAAAATATGAACCGAATGGGTTTGGTTGTGTGACAAAACGCAATTTTCTACAAAAGAACTACTTACCCGTGAGGCGCAGCCTTGGCTTATTCGCTACAAACGATGTTAATTATTAAATACAAATTTTCGTACTTTTAACTTCATATTTTTGAAAGTTTTAATATCCTTCTATTACTACGAAGTCTTTGAGAACACACTGTCAGATTCTATGCCGTTATATGCTTGCGTTTACCATCTCATAATCAATTCAATACCTATAGAAATCTCAGCGTCATCTAATGAAATTATACAACATTCACGTTGGATTACATTTATGTAGTCTTGGTTCTCATTAAGAAATATCTTATTTCAACAACCGTAGTTCTAATCAATTTCGTTCTCTAATTAAATTGGTATGGAGATTGAATGCTAAGCCATGATTGTATATTTCCTAGCTTGGCAAACCCCGCATCGCATTAAATTTATTTAAAACTAGTAGAAGTAAAAATGTACAAGTACGCAGGCACTAGGCTAGAAACAACTAATAAAATCTTCCCATTGCTATTTAAAAAAAAACGAATGAATTTTTTACATTAGCTAATAGGTTGAAAGCTGCAACTTTTAAGCTGTATTCCTTTTGTAGCTTAAAAACAGGTGGTCTGATTTCAAAAAAATCTTTATGTAGTCGCTTTTTCTTATAAATTGATGACTTAATAAAATGGTGGATGTAAGACTGAAAATGTGTTTCCCCAATCATCCATTCGTACAGACGCTACCATTTCTATTGTAGTTACGGAACCTTAAATCTATTCAGCCTCAGCAACCTTGCTACTGGAGGTGACGATAGTTCATGTCCCGTTTGGAGTATTAATCATTCTACGGCTAAATATATATTTTTTTAATCATGTCTTTTGTGTCGGTTATGTCTTTGTATTTGACATTATTGCGACTGTGCTGACCTGTTATTACCAATATTTCTCCATGAAATTAGTGTTTTATGTAAGCTCTGAGGCAATACACTGATGATGATTCGTGGGATAATCAATAAAAAATAACAGTTTTTGGTCTTTCTTCTCAAACAATTATTTTTGGATATTAGGAGAATTTGAACTGCATGTGATTATTCTACGCGAACAACTGAGTTAAAAAAGATTAAAACTTTTTTGTTTAGGCTTTAGTTACCAAAAAAAAGTACTGAATATTTAATTCTTTGCCTCAGTAACAACGGTCTAAAACAAAAAAAAAGTTGCAGAATATTTTCGACTCAGTTTTTCATGCAGTTCAGTAGTGTCCTGGCAGTATTTATGAAATGTTTCAACTTGAATTTTGTTTCCGCATCATATGGAGGTAAGAATTAGTGCAACCTTTTAAATCAGACTTTTTCAAGAAGTCTAGCCGAGTTCCCAAAATCGGTTGTACCAATTATTTGGTTTGGAATGTCGACCAAAAAGCGTTTTTTTATTGAATTGGTTTTTTTTATCATCAAGACCTTGCTTATTTAGTTACCTCATTGACAATAACTTGACGCCCAGCCTTTAAGAAATGTCGAGTAAGCAATCCATCTACTCGTATGTAAGCTGTATATACCGATCTAAACATTCTTGGCAACAACTTGCCGTATTTTAATTACGGTTTTAAAATCATTCATCAGGCTCGGCGTTGTAATTTTGTGCAAGTGGCAGTTTTGTACAGACGAGTTTGCTAGCCAGCTGCAGATTTTGCTATCGATCATTGTCTATGATAAGACTGACGTGCATTTGTAGAATGTATTTTCTTTAATTCTTCCGGGGCCAGCTTGAGTTGTGAGATTCTGATGTTTCATGTTTCATGTTTTCCCTCTCGCATCTCATCTCCTAGATCCTCGCTCAATCTCGTATGGTGCTGGGTTGGATCGTAATAATTCCCGGAGAACATTATTTTCACGACGCTCAGCCGTTCTTTTTATGTCATCCCGGCTGAAAAAAATACTATATTTTTTTTCATGAATGGAAATCACACGGCAGTAAAAGTGACGTCCCTAAAGCGGCGGAGCAGGTAAACGATCGTCAGCGAGTGGCGCACAGTGCTTCGTTTCATAAGCTAGACGCGAAAAAAACTAAAAATCTTCCCCGTCACGATTAAAAAATAATCTGAATAAGCTTCGCGATAAAATCTCCCATAAACATATTGATACCAGAATGGAGTATTCAGTTTTGGTGGACATAAAATGACCCGCAGTAAACTATATAGCTATTCAATTAAACCTTCTTCCGGTGAGGTGGCTTACTGGAGAGCCCAACGTATTAGTTAATGGTAATTCCATTCCACCTACGTAAATTCATTTCAGCTCACGCTGTAGCCGTGCTGCAACCGACCATGTATATAAATAATTTATATTTTCTTGAAGTAGTAAAGTGTTAAATTTTGAAGATTTTTTTTTTTGGAATGACGAACTGCATATTCCTGATCATTATGACGAATGTGATCATGCGTTATTATAATTTAGTCTATACAATGATTACAATATATTCTCGTCATAATTGATTGTCTGCGTTTTATTCTTTCGCTAAAATTATTAATGCATTACATACAAATTTATTGCTTTTCAAAAATTCTCTAATTACCTATCAAAAACATTCTAAAAATGAAATTAATATCTAGTCCGATTATTCACAGTTCTGCATAGTTTAATACATGCGCATTGGAATTATATGTCTATAATTAATTCATTTATTTCTAGTTTTATGTACTTAATCCATCAAATAATACGGGGCCTTGGATGTCTTCTTCTCCGCGGTATCGTTGCAAAACTTGTACTATAGTTTATAAGAAGAAAAACATGGTTATAGGAAAGCATATGACGGATTAAAATGGTGCTATGGTATCTTTCTTTTAAAATAGCCTCCATTTTGTAAACAAAATGGTTGCAGATATATTCGTGACGTATTTTTTCTAAAATTCGGTAATAAAACGAAACAGTGTGCGCCGTCGCTCCTCGGCTCTCTTTATTTATGGCCCATAATTCCGCGCGTAAAAACTTTCCTAGAGGCTCGAGCGCCCACTAAATCACACCGAACGCCCGGTGCATATTCATGAATATATGCATTTGTGGCCCCTACGCGCCTGCCTAACCCGTTCCGTACCGTTCCACACCCAGCTCACCTCTAAACTGTATAATTTCCCTGAAAAAATACGCTACGTTTACGTCCAGTGGCCATTTCCCTTAGATGGAAGGTATAGTTACTGAAATCTGTGGAGATAAATTTTATTCTGAGGTCTGGTCATGAAGTAGTGCAGTTATATAGCTTACAGCAGATCAACCACATATACTAATCTTGTCTACTTGAACTCCCTCTTCCGCTTTATGAACGCTGACACTCAAGTCGACTCCATTTACATGAACTTAAAAAATCCATTCCTAAGGTGGACCATCAAATCTTCGTATGTTAGCTACATTTCAACGGTACTCACGGCAATTGGCTCAGATAGTTTTCTTCGTATATCACAAATTCGGCGCCAAGCGATCGTCCAGAAGGGATTTCGATCAGGTAACGTTGAAATTACCTTCGGCGTTTCAGCGGGTCAATCCTTGATCCGTTGCTATTTACTATTTATATAAATGATATAGCCTGGTGTTCTCATAATCGCCCTCCTATGATCGCCTTATGCATCATTGACTCATATTGAGGTCATACACCTAGGTCCAAATATTCCGCAGCTGCGTTTAAAGGGGAATAACGTGAATCTCGTGGTTTATTGAAATCACCATATTTCACAATGCACATGTCAGCATCCTCACTTCCGTCCACCTGTTTAATGTATAGTTTTCTGATCTAGTATGTATAGTTATTGTATACTTTAATGTATAGTTTACTGCAATTGATTATGCGCATTAGTCTTATGGCACTATGTTTATGTAACTGTCCTTGCAAGAATGTTGGCTTATGTACTTAAGTGACAATTACATTCAAAGGTGAAATCTTCGAAAATGTATGTATCTATAACTGTTATTGATGTATATTCTGCTCAGTTTCTATGAGTGAAGTAGATAGCGCACAGGAATCGGTTAATAATTGATACTTTAATACTCTCGAGAAGTGACTTAATAGTAGACCGGCAATATTTAGAATGCATACGCGTAGCCGATGTTGTACGCAATTATTTTTTGTCTTTAAAGTTTTGTCTTTCTGCCGTTAAAGCTTTTAGTCGGGGGGCTAGTGATTTTTTTCGGTACAAATTTTCCCAGTCACCAAACGTCAATAGGATTATTCAGTGACTAATGCTAAGTATCGGACGAATAGTTTGTTAGGAAATTATCTGGTGGGTTGAGCTGGGAAATGCTTTTGAAAATACCACTTTTTTTTAAAATGTGATTTCATTTTTAAGATTTTGTATATTCCTGAGCATTATGACGAAAGTGATTATGCATTTTTATAATTCGTAATATATTTAAAAAAAACCTACATTATATTTAAGTTAATAAGCAACAATTTTGTAGTCAATATTGCTTGTATGCGTTTTATTTTTTCACTGAAATCTATAATCGCATTTTATTGTTTCGTTTCGTACCTATTATAAACATTAAAAAATATTCTTTTTCCATAATTCTCAAATTACCTATCAAGCCTTGTAAAAAATAAATGTTTGTTTTTGGCTGATTTTAAAGTCATGTTTTAAGTTTGCTATGATAATTATTTTAAATGAAAATCTGGCTGATCTATAGGTATGGCAAAGGAGTCTGGCACCTGATGGTCCTTTTTTTGGCAGACCTGGATGTCTTGCATTCCGCGATTTCTTAAAGTAGCCAGACTTATTTAAAATGATAGTCTGTGATAATATCCATTTGTATTTTAAGTTTTATACGTGTAAAAATAAGGGCGAAATCCGAAAAATATATCGTTTTTTTTTAGTTTTTGTAATTGAGTTTTTGGAAAAGATTTATATATAACTGGGAAAATAAATACAATTTTATCACACCTTCTTCCCTCACAACCCATCCATCGGATAATCCTAGCCAGACTCGGAATTTCTTGATTAACATCAATAAGAGACTAGATTTAATTGCTTTCTTAAACTAGAAAATAAGCTTTAAATATATTCACTACCTCCTCGACTATTTAGTCGTTAAAGTAAATTAAAGTAAGGGCTCGGCACCCGTGTGACATAAATCATAAAGTTATGAAAAGATCGCGAAATATCGTCGCAGCGGTCCCTCGCTCTATTCATTTCGCAGCCGAAACGCGCTGCGCTGAAAAGTCTCCGTCTTCTATAGCCTTAATAATAATTTACCACCGTTTTTCCTTCTGTTAGGTTCGAACGCTTGAATATTTTTATTCTAACACGGATGCAACCGGGCATTTCTTCAAACAAATGGAATGAGCTTTAGTCAAAAAAGAAAGAAAGAGAGCGCAGATGCAGACAAAGACAGCGGGTATTGGGCTTCTGCTTCCACTTTTTCTGATGTCGCAAATCCACAAATCAAAACGACTGCTTATATCGACCAATGGTATAAATAGATGTAGGAGAGACAAACTTCCTTGAGGCGACTTGTGCCAGCATTATACATAGTACAATACAATACGATACAAGTTCATTGTTCTCCAGTAACATTGCAGCTAACATTCTCAGTAATGTAACTAATAATGGAAAATTAACTATCGCGATTGTAGTGACTATATAAATTAATTTAAGTAATTTATAATCGGTGTGAGTATACTCGTATAATTATAAAATAATGTAATAATAAAATTTGCTGATAAAATAAAGAGAACAATGTCTATACCAATGTTGGTTGACTGGAAAATATTGTAATGTAGCAATAAGTCTGCCATTTTTGCTAAAAACAATCTCCAACATAAATAACTTAATATTAACAGGAGATATGAACATCTATAAATGGAAAAATGCACCCCCAGGCAAATGAATATCTAGAGCTTCTTACACTTTATGGATTGGTTTGTCTAGTTGAGACCCCTACGCGTGAAGTTAAAAACTCTAAATCATGTTTAGACCATATAATGTGCCGATCCCGTTATCCAACCTTATCAATAGTTTATGAAACATCAATTACAGATCATAATGTTATTTTATTTAAAATGAAGTATAATTTTAAACACATGAAAAAAACAAAAAACCAAATAATAAAACAGACATTTAACTATGATAAAATTCGAGAAGAAGTCACTGCTATTGATTGGACGGCTATCTATGATCAAGTCGACGTGAATAGTGCAGCTCAATTATTTATAAATCTACTTCAAAGCGTGGTTAATTCGAACTGTTCCATTAAACCGGTTGCTATAAAACATAAACATAAAACATACAAACCTTGGATGACGGATGGACTATTATTCTGTATACATAGAAGAGACAAACTCCACTTAGCATCACGGCGTAGACCTGATAACCTAGGTTTAAAAGATAAGGCTAAACAGTATCGAAACATATGTAATAAAATAATCCACAACACTAAAGTCAGATATTACAAAAATGAATTACGGAAAGCAAATGGTGATCCAAAAAATACATGGAAAGTTATAAACGATATTTCAAACAGAACAAAAGCTAAACAATCCATACATCAGTTAAACACCGGAAAGGAAATCATAAATACAGATACTTCTCCGCGGATAC
This sequence comes from Micropterix aruncella, assembly GCA_944548615.1. Taxonomy (NCBI): domain Eukaryota; kingdom Metazoa; phylum Arthropoda; class Insecta; order Lepidoptera; family Micropterigidae; genus Micropterix; species Micropterix aruncella. Next base: position 2,242,129 of record OX155960.1, read on the forward strand.
TCGCCGATTATGTTAACAAACATTTTGCCGGTGTAGGGCAGAATTTAGCCAAACACATACAAAGTAGAAGTGATTCAACAGGGTTTGTTTCTTCTCAGACTACCCCTACGGTGTCGTTTTATTTAACTCCCACAACATCGGAAGAAATTTCCCGAATGATAAACTCGTTAAAAAATGTATCCTCTTCAGGTATTGACAATCTCAATTCAAAAGTTTTCAAAAACTCAAAAAATGAACTAAGTGGTCCCATAGCACACATAGTCAATTATAGTTTCAAGCAGGGCATATTTCCTGAAGCACTTAAATGCGCTAAAGTAGTTCCTATATTTAAAAGTGGTGACAGAATGGATATAAATAATTATAGGCCAATTTCTCTTTTAAGCACCTTATCCAAAATTATAGAGAAAGTCGCAAAAAAACGTGTTCTGAAATATTTAAAAGAAAACAATGTTTTATCTAATAACCAGTTTGGGTTTAGAGAAGGGATTGGCACAACTGATGCAATCGCAGAAGTGACACGTATTATTAATTGCAATGTGGATGAGGATAAAAAGTGCATAGCTGTTTTCTTGGATCTCGCAAAGGCATTCGATACGGTCTCGCACGATAAGCTCGTTCGGAGGTTGGGGGAAGTTGGAATCCAGCATGTCACACTCAACTGGTTTAAGACCTATTTGCAAAATAGAAAACAAATTATCACCATTAATAATGTAACCAGCAAACCGGAAGACCTGCCATTTGGCGTTCCTCAGGGTAGTGTTCTCGGGCCTATTTTATTTCTCATTTACATAAATAAATTATGCGATCTGGTGGGGAAAACCATTTCTTTTGCTGATGACACAGTCATTATCTTTGATGGGCATACCTGGAGGGACACTTTTTGTGCAGCCAATGCTGGTATTAATCAAGTACTAGAATGGTTAGATGAATCCCTTCTTAGCCTAAATATAAAAAAAACGAAATATATAACTTTTAGTAATAATAATAAAGGACAACCATCACCATATCATACCGTAACTATTCACTCATGTAAAAATACACAGCAATGTAACTGCCCTTTCCTGGAAAGGACAGAACACGTAAAATATCTCGGAATAATAATTGATAATATGCTGCGTTGGCAAAAGCACATTGAGATGTTGACAAGCAAGGTTCGAAAACTTTCCTACGTATTCCGCGAAGTGAGAAATATTTTAGACCCGGGAACACTAAAAAATACGTATTATGCATTATGCCAAAGCATTCTTTGTTATGGCATAATCGGGTGGGGTGGTTGTGCATCAACTATCCTCCAGCCTCTTGAAGTAGCGCAAAAGTGTATACTAAAAATTATCGAGCGTAAACCCTATCGATATCCTACGAACCAGTTATATAAAGATAGTAATATTTTGGACCCAAGACTGTTGTACATTAAGATAGCCTTAATACACGCAAAATTCAAAATGCCACTTATTAACGCACGAGTGAGACTCACCAGAGCTGCAAAGAATGACGATATGATAGTGCCAAGAACTCGTACGACTTTCGGACAGAGACATTTTAACTTCATAGCACCGAGAATGTACAACTACCTGCCTGATGTCGTTAAACGCATTGAAACCAAAAACAAATTTAAAAAATCGGTTTCTAGGTGGCTTATTACAGAAGGCAGAGAAAACATCAATGGAGTGTTGAATATTGTATATTAATTTTTTGTATATTAAATTTTCGCATTATTCTTCAATTTTAGACATATATTTTTACTTTCAAACATATTTTTACTTTTACTCTACACGTTAATAATTATTATCAAAGTAATAGAATTTCTACAAATTTTAATTGTTTTATTTTATTTTTTTTATTTTTTTTTTATATAATAATTATTTAGTAATTTGATTAGATACAGCTAAACAATATTTTATAAAGTCTGCCTTAGAACAGGCCCTGGCCTAGTTAGGCGACTTTTATTCATTACTCTATCTCCTCGAGAATCAGTTTTTTGCTAACGTCTCATATATATATATATATATACAACATGATATGGTAAACTGTACAAACGAACTTGTGTAATACTATAAATAAATAAATAAATAAATAAATAAAATAAATTTTACCTTATTTTTATTGTGTAATAAAGAGATTTTCATTCATTCATTCATTCATTCATTCATTCTATACCCATAATTCTTTTGTCTATAACCGGTCCGAGCTATCTCATTCAGGTAGTTCCAATGCTTATCAGCTCACGGGCGCCCTCTGAGATCTAAGAGCAACATTACTCTCGATCCCTCTCTAAGAATCTAGCATCTCTGGCTTAGATTCTTAGATATTATGCGATATATCGTCACTTTCCTGGCCCTCATTTTACAGCTTAGGCTATCCTCTACCAGCCCGTTTGTGGCCCCTGCCTTGTTCTCCTCCGCAATGTCGAATAACGCCGACGGCGTTGCATCCTCCCAAACATATCTCGAAAGGAATTTTCCGCCTTTCATTCGATTGCAGAGCTGTCTTTCGACCACTTTCATGCGGCCGACTTCATGGAGTTTTTTCCTTTTGTATTGCCTACAAGCATAGGGCATTGGCGAATTGTGCGCATTCCGCGAATTGCCTTATTCAACGCCATCGAGAATTCCACTATTGCCGTCTTTTGCAGTTTGTTTTGTTCGAATTTATCGTATATGTACTTGTTTATGTACATACGTGATAGCGATAATATTTGAAGATCCCAGGGGAAAATGTAAATACATATATTAAATTTCGAGTTTCTTTTATGGCCTCCCATAGCTTAAAATTAGCTGAATCTTACGAACCTACTGCATGTACTCGTATAGTTTGAAATAAGCTGAATCTTACGAATCTACTGCACAGAGAATTAACAATTCAAGTCCATGGACTTAGGGTGGGGGAAACAAAGGTTTCGGGAAAAAATCGAAGGTAAAATGATTGCTACGTATTCCATAACGCATAGAAGCATCTGTTTTGGATTACCGGATATTATTATTTTTTTCCAAAAAGACTATTTTCCATAATGCATGATTTTTAAATTATGTATATCTATAACCTTTCTTATTTATATAAGAGATGTTGTGCGATATCCCGCCTCGTAACTATGCCGTCTGACGGGGATATCAAGTGGGTTGCTTGTGGATCAATTGGTTGCTTGTGGAAAAGTTTAGATGACAGTGGAAGCGTAGAAAATTTATGATAAGTATTCTAGGGTGAATTATCGATATGGCGATTGCTAATCAAAACTCACGTACCTTGACGGTCGTGTAGCTGCAGCAGTGTGATGCGCGCTGAGATTCCGCTTCTGCGTAGCGCGCACGGCACGATCGAGGGATTCGTGCGGCGTGTCCGGCACGACGCGTGCGATGATCATGTGTATGGCGCGTGCGACGCGCTGTTTCCTGTGGGGTGCAGTCGTAACACTCCCGAAGGACCGATATGCCTTCACAACGAATCCGATTCCGCGATTCCGAGACAAAAAAACGGGATTTTTGGTCTGAGTCGGCGAGGCCGTGAAACGCGGTTGAAAATCGTTGATACCGTCCGAAAGACAGCCTGACCCGCTGCGGCCGTTCGAAATCGGGCGATGTTGCCAACTGTCAGGTTTTTGTGATTTGACAGCTCTCACCAATCGATAATTGAATCATGCAGGTATAATATTAAAAATTAATTCGTGCATTCGTTCATAACAATATCGAACAGATGTTGAAGTTGATGTATTCATCTCGTCATGAATCTGGAAGATCTTGATATTTTTTTGTATTTGATGTTCAGTTCACTAAATAAATCTAATTTAGGAATAATTTTTGTTTTTAGTTACAAAAATAGCTTTTGTTACAAAAGTTGTTACAAGTAGTTAGCTTTGCCTTTCTAAAAGATTTTTTTTCTTTATTTCGCCTAAACGTTGTGACTTGAATTCATTAAATGTTGTGACTTAAATTCCTCTTCCTTCGTGGCCTAGAATTGTGACATGATAGCGTCAATGCAATGAAAATGACGAAGATGGTCAATAAGAAAACTATCGTTTGAAAACCCGACTATTGTTATGGCAGTCAGTCTTGTATTTGCTGTACTTGTAGTTCATCAGTGTATATCCTAGAATAGGTTTTTAAAAAAGGTTGGCGAGCGAAATTTGTTAATGGTGCGTTTCCGAAAACTACCTTCACACGAAAAATACTCATTCTAAAATACTAAAAAAATATCAAATGATCGACAAGTGGCTTTATGGTCGATTGTACATGATGTACAATCGACCATATACAAGATGAATATACGTAATATTCCCATTAAAAAAAATAAGTTGGTGAATCCACGGAATGACAATATATTCAACATTTACCAGAAGTATATAAAGAAATTTCGCAAAAATAATGTATTTAATTTAAAAATATGAAACCTGGAACTTTCGGGGACCGAAACAAACTTTTAGTCGTTATTTAAGAGACTCCTTGCATTAACTAATTATCCATCATTATCGTTAACGGTTGTAATTGTCAATGCTGCCACCAAATCACTACCTTTCGATAGCCGTAATTAAGGCTACTTGTTAATATCATTTCCTGAAGGCGCCTATAATTACAACCCTAATCTTTCAGCTTTTGACGATGGAACGACTTTTCGTGGAACTAACCTGAACGCACCATGTCATTAACGGCCGAATAATTGGGCGATTTCGTCGTTTGTCGTTACTGATGACTGGTTTTACAACGGAATCTGTTTCACGTTAACAACGCCTCTCGCCACCGTTTCTGAACTTCTTTCGCCTTTAAAATTCCTTTTTAATATTTATTGTACCTCATATTAATGTGGTACATATTAGTCCATCAATCGAATTATTATGAATTTTTGACGAGGGGTCATATCCCGTGTTTAAGGCGTCGATATAGTCATTTTATTGGCTGAATTGATGGCAAAGGTCATTAGGGCATTATCTATAGAATGGACAATTGCTTTTTGACAATTGATTCAGCTCTGAAGTTCAACGGCCGAAAAGAAGTAAAGAAAGTTTGAATCCACGAATCCTTCTCTCGTCAAAAAATGTGCTGGAGGGATTTTCCGGGATTAATAGCAATCGGCAAGTTAAGAATGTAAAGCAAGGTCCTGTTCCCGCGACGACAAACTTGCCAAGGTAAATATTATAGGTACCTACCGTGAACTCTGCCGCGGAAATTTTTCGTCTGGAAGTTGCGCTAGTGAGAAAGCACTTGCATCGCCTCACCCCATGCCCGTCGTTGCCCCACTTCCCCTACTCGCCCTCGGCGACACCCGATATGATTCCAGACGGACGTGACTCGCCAACTTGTGAAAAATGTGCTCTCCCAGACGCCGCTGACGATCCAATGGAAACTTTCCACTCTGCTGATATATCGCCGGAGCGGCGCGACGTGCAGCCCACTGCCCCGCCCTCCCCAATTGAGATATCATGTTAAACAATCCCCAGAGATTTGTCCAATTTTCCTGCCATTATATTTGGTCACGTCATATATTAAAATGTATAAAATAAAATACTCTCTCCTTGCTATACTTCTATATAGTTTTTTGCCTGTAATGACACGGTATAGTGGCATAGTGGTTGGGTCACCTGATATTACAATGTAAGATCCTGGGTTGGATTCCCGGCTAGGTCACCATTTTCCGTTGGGATAAAATGAATGAAATTGCATTTCAATTATGTCAATCGAATGCAATAACAATACACAAGCTTACACTCATAGTAGGGTTGGTTGTAAAAGATTGTCTCACAATAAAGAGTGAATACAAACATTTGCCTCAAGCGCGCGCTGCATTGTAAGAAGAATTGCTGATTTTTAAATAATAATGGTAAAAGTAACATGCCTCTGTCTCCCGCGAGGGTACTGGAACACAGCATTATACAAGGAAACAAGGAAAAAGTTACACCATTACTGTGAATTTAAAAAGTCCTATCGCAACTATGTACATGACACTTAAAGAAGAATTACTTCAGTTACCACTGGTTCTCGACTAATGAAATATCTATAACACTCCTATTTTGTCTACTGTTCAAATATGACATTGTAATTGTATTGTTATGTATGTCACAGTAATAACACCCACCAGTAGACGGCCAACGATACCAGCAGGAGAATCAAAATACTAGGGATCTTTTGAATTGACTTAAGTAAGTCTATATGACGCAGAATCGTGTACTTCAAGAATAAAAATAGAATATACTTAACATAACGCCTGACATTTAGGAAAATAATAGAGGCGTTTAGCAAAACATTCGAGGAATCTGAAACAGCCCTTTCGACGATGCTATAAATGTATTCGTTATGGCGCCAATGTATCCGTCATAGTAGCGATCGATTCTAAGAAATGTTTTCTGCGAAATTAACGGCGTCAATCATTGTGTCCTTAATGCGGGACTAATAGTTGAGTCTATCAGCTACATGGTTAATGCCCCCCCTGCAACCCCTCACCCCCCCCCCCCATTCTAAATGGCTACCGTCTCGGCTAAAATAATAAGCCTGGTACAAGCAATGGCGCCAACCAACTTTTAGTCGTGTCAGTTATCCGACAAGGTTTCGCGCTAGATACTCATGAATTTACCAGGGAAGAAAATGCCTAAATCAAAATGCCATCATTTTAACTACGAAAACATATATTCGCTTTGTTGGCAGATAGCATTCACGTAAAATAGATGACTACAACATCCAACGTAGGTACATATATACGACTTTCTCCGTTATCAAACTTTCATATTTTCTTTTAATCTCTATACTTTCTATTTTTTTTGTTACTCGCATTTCGTCGGCCTCTGCTGGATGGTTATGTAGTTCATGCAATAGAACAATGAACAAGGGACCGTCTGTGCCTCTGACGACAGAGCGTACGTAATATTTGAAACGCGCCCCCTGAGACTAGAGATGTGTTTTGAATAAAGTGCAGTAGCTTTCGCTACGTCCGCCGTCTGTCGTCTGCATCGAAGCGAAAATATATTTTCCCACTCCTACATTTGGAATATCTTTCGAGGATTACTTTGGATTATGAAAACAGACGATCGCAGAATCCATCCTAACCTACATATACATATTTTAGATGAATATTCGTAAGAGCTAGTAATTGTTTATAAGAGAATTAATGGAAACGAGGTATCTGACAAGTTGCAATCGAATACTGCAATAACCCATAGGTTGATCGAATTGAGAAACGTACTTTTAGACATTTCATCTGCGACTATTGTGTTTTTTGGACCCGTGTATAGAATTTAATAAATCTTTGCGGTTCTTTCTGATTGGCTATAACAAGAAAAAAAATATCGCCTGCTGTTGATGAATTTGATTGTTATTAATTTACAAAATCAATCAAAATGTTTGGTATTTAAGAAACAGTTATAATAACACCGGTGTTAAAACTTGGTTATAAACTACGTTACAAATGAGCGATCGTGAACACAATTTTAACGAATGTATGCAGCTTTATATTTTTTTAATTTAATTTTTGTGTATTCATGGGTTTTCAACTAATGAATTGTTAGGTTTTCTGTGGTGGACCATGGCGGTTACATTTTGTCGGCTGAGTATCTCTGGATCTTATATAGGATTATACAATAAGGGCGGGTCGATGTTGACAGTCTGTAGCCGCCATGTTCTTTGGCGGCGTCTGTCAAATCTATTGTTTATTATTGCAAGTTACACGATTGAGCACGTTAACACTTTTTGTATCGAAATGAGTGTTTGTTAGTGCATGGTTATCTCTCGCGGAATTGACATGAATTAGCCACCAAAATCGTGGGATTTGACCCCGCTGGACTTTTCTTGTGGGGTTTTTTATGCCAATAAGCCGCAATCGACCTGCACCCAAAGTCAACAAAATCCTGGCCATCGCTCGAATTCAGCCGGATCTATGCGGCAGAGTATAGAAAATTGGAAACCTCAGATCCGTGCTTGTTTGTCAGAACCTCAGATTGCTGCTTCTCTAGAGCGTCAAGTCTTTCAGTTAATTTATCAAAACGATTAGCAAGGAAATCGGTCGTTTTGATTATTTCTTCATTTTCTTTCCTAAGTGATTCCATATTTTTGTATATAATGCTCATTTTGTCATCTATGTACGTAATTATTGATGATTTGAAGACAGTTAGATGTTTTTCGATTAGTGATGTTAGTTCGTCTAAATCAAGTAAGTTCGATCCTGGGCTTAGTGACGCCTTCTTTGAGCTTGTTGGGGTAGGAGTTAGTGCTGGTGAATGTACAGAGTTATCTAGACCAGCATTTTTTGTATGCCGTGGATCTTGGGACGTGCATTGTTGACATTGCCACTGGGCTATATTCTTTTCAGTGAGTTTATTGAAGTTCATCTTTAACATACTGGCACATTTTAAATGAAAATGTTCCCTGCAGTGTGCGCAGGATAATTTATCTTTACTTAGTAAGGGCTTGTCACATTTTCCGCACTCCATTATAAGATGAGTATAAAAATTGAGCAGTTACGATTTTACAATCAATTTTTGCTTATGTCGTTATCGTACGATAATCTTAAGAAAACGGATTGTCAAGTCCCTATGTTGGCGAAGTCGGTTAAAGTTAGGTGGTAATGTGACGATCTCTACGAGTCGCGTCCGCCGAACGTTTCCGATCCGACCCGACCAGCGAAATTGACAGCCGAAATTTCAAAAGCCGAAATATTCAAACAGCAATAACTCACGAATTCGCAGACAAAGATGCACAAAAACGTAACCATGCGAACGCCGTTTCACGCCTTCATTGGTAGTCGTAACAGTTTAACAAAAACAACAGTAACAATTGCAAATTTAAATAAATATTGACGAGATTAATAAAAGGTACACTAGCCACATACTAGGGATGTGTACATCCCGATGATGATGAATACAACTAGAAGTACCGCAATGCGAGATCATGTCTTGCCAGAGGGACGAACTTATCCTACAAGGGTAGTAGGTTATTCCAGCGGTTAGAATAGCAGCGAGAAGTCGAGCGTTCGCGTGTGGAGCGAGCGTTGCGTGTTCGGGCTGTCGATAGCAACGAGACAAAGCCGCCCGCTACGATCCTTAGAGGCATCGCTACCGCTCCCTCCCGCTCTCTCTTTCTCTCTTTCTCACTCTGTCTCTCTCTCTCTTTCTCTCATGCGAGGACTTAAAAATTCTATTCAAAGTTCTGTTTCTGGCGGGAAATTCTCCGGCGAAAATACGAGGTGGCTTCGGGCGACGCCACTCTGGGCGAGTTTGCGACGTCCTCTAATGTATTTTAGTGCCTTGTTACATGACTTTGTAAGCTTTGACAGCCGCTGCGTAATCCGCAAGACGAGACCGCAGCGTTTTTATCGCTCTCCTCCCAGGACGCCTCTCAAAGAAAATCTACATGTAGATGTATCAAATTATCCGCGCATGTAGTATATAGTGACCAACTGCAAAAAATTCAAACGCCTATAGGAGATTATTAACCGTTTCCTGACCTACAATATCAGAGATGAAATAACAAAATCTCAAAGCGAGACACAATTAACAAACAATCTATCGATTGTCGAAAAAGGAAAACGAAATGAAAAAACATTCGCAACGAAATTCCTACACAATCATCATAGTTTGTAATACAGGATTGGTTTAAATTTATTAACACCAAACAAAGTGATTGTACACATAAACTGGAAAGGTTTTCTTCATATTGACTATTTTTCTTGAAAATCATGTTTTGAAATATGACATAAACCTAAATAATGTGTTTTTTTAACGTGTTAATAAAATTAAAATAACTATGTACAATCGTGATGATATTCGTATTCACAATACCTACTTGAATAAGCTAAAAAAGCGATAACTATTAAAACTTACAATAAATCATAAAATAGTTTATATTAGGCAGAAACCATAGTTAAAAATTATGGCGTATCATTTTTTATACGTCAGCTCGCAATCCAAATTACATACGTCGTAAATCGCACACCTAGGTACAGGCGTAAGCTTAGTTTGATGTTTGACGGGCCTCGGGTTGAATGGGATTGTGATTTATTTATTTAAGAATTAATTACTATAAAACATTGATTTGCTTACAAAAATAACAGGAACCGAATGGTAAAACCTTAACCTTTTGCTTATTTGATTCTGTCACCCAACTGGGACTAGCCCGTTCTAGGGTGGACAGGACTCTAATATTACAATCAAGTTTGCTTGATTGCTTGATTGCTTACAAATGTACAAGTTTAAGTAAAAAGCTAGTAACACTAAATTGCTCTAAAGACAAACAAAAAAATAATAATAATAAAAATAATTTAAAAAAATATTAAAAGGTAATATAATAAATAAAATGCAATTCCATCATATAATCGGCAATAATATAAAATTCGATTAAATAATATAAATAAAGTTATATGTGAGAAAAGAAAGAAACAGTCATTAGTATTTAATATATTATGTTAAGTAATATAGGATTTAATATAAAAATATCTAGTCAAAAAAAGTAGAATTCATTGTCAAAATAATATATAACAACAAAGTCAAATATTTTTTGGTAGTTAGTTCAATGTTAAAATATACTCAACATACATGTTTAAAAATATGTTAATAATTTGTGCACCTAAGTTTTATTAAACTATTATTTCTAACATTTCATGTATGGTTAGTCTGTCATGATTTGATAACCATTTCTTTAATTTATTTTTGAATTCCCTAAATATCAAATTCATTTTTATTTCCATATTAATTAGATTGTAAAATATAATATAAATAAAATGCAATTCCATCATATAATCGGCAATAATATAAAATTCGATTAAATAATATAAATAAAGTTATATGTGAGAAAAGAAAGAAACAGTCATTAGTATTTAATATATTATGTTAAGTAATATAGGATTTAATATAAAAATATCTAGTCAAAAAAAGTAGAATTCATTGTCAAAATAATATATAACAACAAAGTCAAATATTTTTTGGTAGTTAGTTCAATGTTAAAATATACTCAACATACATGTTTAAAAATATGTTAATAATTTGTGCACCTAAGTTTTATTAAACTATTATTTCTAACATTTCATGTATGGTTAGTCTGTCATGATTTGATAACCATTTCTTTAATTTATTTTTGAATTCCCTAAATATCAAATTCATTTTTATTTCCATATTAATTAGATTGTAAAATATCGGCGCAATGAAAGAGTAATGTCTTTGTCCAAATGATGTTTTAATTCTGGGTATTATTACGCTATTTTCTATAACTTGTCTCGTTGGTCTTCAGTTCTGCAGTATTCCTAAATTTGAGTTATTGTCCAAAAATAGCCTTAAGATGAAAGTTTTTTGAAAAAGTTGCCTACAATCAAGGACTTTAGCTTCTTTATAAAGTTCATTAGTGGGATGGCGATATGGTCTGTTAGTGGGATGGCGATGAACCAATGTGTCGCTTTATTTTAATTTAATTAGTTTTGTAATCATGATACAACTTGGTGTAATCATTGTTAAATTATACGATATGAATATACAATAAATTAATATATAAATAAATAAAATGAATAAGATGGTATGTCAATATATTGGCATAGTCATAAAATCATAAACAATGGTGTGACAATAAAACGTAAATCATCGTCGTATATTAGAACCATATTACATATTTTGAATATGTAAAAATAAATTATTAAATTAATTGACATATTGATCCCTTTTATCTATGCAGTTTTACCATTTCAATAGGAGTCACCTAATGCCTTTACTATAAAACTCTCGTGGACAATGCTTTGAAGATGTTCTTCAATGACTCTTCGGAGTTGTTTTTCTTCCTTTCAGAAATATCATATCCCCAAGAAAGTGGAAGTCTGTTGGAGCAAGGTCTGGCGAGTACGGTGGGTAACGAAGTGTATCGAGTCTCCAGTCTCCATGTCTTCGAATTAAAGTTGGTTTTAGTATAGAATTTCATTGCAAACCGAAATTATCCAAGTTCAAAGTGGCAAGTGTCAAAAATCGCTAATTACACAGATAAAATACTTAATATCTGCCTCTCCGCTATCATCATCGCGGTAATAGTAATCTCCTAGGCCCCTTGGCACTCTTGCACGCCGTAAACAGTTCCGAAAGAAACCTCCCCCCGGATCGGCGATGATGCCGCCTGCGATATTTCCTAATTTGGACCCGCGGGCCCGGCGCGCAATGCGGACGACACGACCCTCAGTCGAGCTCTTCGCCCGGTTAATTTAAAATTAAGATGACGAAGTTGGCAACCCTGATGAAAGTTGGCAGCCCTCCTTCTCTCCCAGATCTTATGCAAAACGCGCCGCGCAGCAGCCAGAGCCGATTATAACCGACGCGACGCGACTCCCAAAAATTATACAGTGGTTCTCAATAAATAAAAAATACTTCGATGGATTATTTAAACAATTTTATGTCTAACATAAATTATTATCTGGGAACTAGCAATACCGAAAAGGTGCATATATATATATATATATATATATATATATATATATATATATATATATATATATATATATATATATATATATATATATATATATATATATATATATATATATATATATATATATATATATATATATATATATATATATATATATATATATATATATATATATATATATATATATATATATATATATATATATATATATATATATATATATATATATATATATATATATATATATATATATATATATATATATATATATATATATATATATATATATATATATATATATATATATATATATATATATATATATATATATATATATATATATATATATATATATATATATACATATATATATTTATATATATATATATATATATATATATATATATATATATATATATATATATATATATATATATATATATATATATATATATATATATATATATATATATATATATATATATATATATATATATATAATCTACGCCTAAAATATAAATATAAGCCAATTCCCAAGATTTCACATCCCTTTCTTTTGCATTATCACCAAGGCATTTTATTATTTTAACTTTAAAACATCGATCAAAAGATAAATTATGCGCTCTGGCATGCAAAGATATTGGGAGTTAGCTTTCATTTCCTACACTAGCCCTATGATTATTTAGTCTAATATTAAGTGGTGTTATTGTTTCACCGATATAAAAGGCATCACAAGTCCTGCACAGAAGTTGATCTACTATATTTTTTGAAATACAACTGCAATGAAAGGGAACCCTGTAACTATTAGTAGTATTTGGACTGGTAAAAAAAGGACTTAGATCTAACAGAGGACAAGTTTTACAACGTGGACGACCACAAGGTTGAAGGCCAAAATTATTATTACCAATAGAGAAATTTTGATTATTTTTTGATTTGTTTAATATTGATCTAATATTAGGTGGTCTGCGGAATGATTAAATTGGCGGTGAATCTAAGAGATCCTTAGTGGATGCATCATTAGAAATGATGGGGAATAAATCAGATAATATATCTCGCAGTTTCTCAGCACCAGGAAAATAATATATATATATATATATATATATATATATATATATATATATATATATATATATATATATATATATATATATATATATATATATATATATATATATATATATATATATATATATATATATATATATATATATATATATATATATATATATATATATATATATATATATATATATATATATATATATATATATATATATATATATATATATATATATATATATATATATATATATATAATATATATATATATATATATATATATATACCCATATTATGGTATAGATTTATACCCATATTATGGTATAGATTTATTGACGACATAGTAATGATTTGGCCACACGGACAAACTACTCTAACAACCTTTCTTGACGACCTAAATAATTTTGGCCCTTTGAATTTCACTCATACCATTTCTAAATCACAAATTACTTTCTTAGATGTTGATTTAACAATTTCCGAAGGTAAAATTAAAACCGCGATTCATATAAAACCTACAAATAAAGAACAGTATTTACACTTTGATAGCTGTCATCCATTTCACACCAAGAGATCCATTCCCTATTCAATGTCCATTCGCGGACACCGTTTAGTTAACAACAAAGAAAATTTAGATAAATATCTCAATAATCTAAAGCAATCTCTTCTTGAAAGAAAATACCCTGCTCCTCTATTGGATAAACATATTCTAAACTCTGATGTAAAATATATACCAAAACCTAAAATTTCTTCAAATAAAAATAATAATAATAATAAAATCTTTCTTAGCACCACTTATTTTCCTGGTGCTGAGAAACTGCGAGATATATTATCTGATTTATTCCCCATCATTTCTAATGATGCATCCACTAAGGATCTCTTAGATTCACCGCCAATTTTATCTTTCGCAGACCACCTAATATTAGATCAATATTAAACAAAACAAAAAATAATCAAAATTTCTCTATTGGTAATAATACTTTTGGGCTTCAACCTTGTGGTCGTCCACGTTGTAAAACTTGTCCTCTGTTAGATCTAAGTCCTTTTTTTACCAGTCCAAATACTACTAATAGTTACAGGGTTCCCTTTCATTGCAGTTGTATTTCAAAAAATATAGTATATCAACTTCTGTGCAGGACTTGTGATGCCTTTTATATCGGTGAAACAACAACACCACTTAATATTAGACTAAATAATCATAGGGCTAGTGTAGGAAATGAAAGCCAACTCCCAATATCTTTGCATGCCAGGGCGCATAATTTATCTTTTGATCAATGTTTTAAAGTTAAAATAATAAAATGCCTTGGGGATAATGCAAAAGAAAGGGACGTCAAATCTTGGGAATTGGCTTATATTTATATTTTAGGCGCTTGCAAAGGTTCCGGTCTCAATAGGCAAAATTAATAAGGTTTATCATATTATCATAATCATCAAATGCTTTTTCTTTTAATTTATAATCATTCATTTTAAAATAACGTTTTGCACGGTTGGTTATGGTACCTTAACTAAATCGTGTAAAATATTATTAATCCATTTCTTTTTGTTCGATTCCTTGAATTTAAATTTTCAACGAATTGTTCGATTTCAGAAATGTCACATATCTTGACGACGGCTGAGCCGAAATATTGATATACATTTTATAACAATCATTAATATTTAAGAAACACTAATCGCCTATTATTTTCCAGCATTCATTCTGGTCTCGCATTGTTGTGTTGCCGCTGTGTGAGGTCATTTTGATCGGATTCTAGTGCCACAGCAGGAAGCACCAGCAAACACTGAGGGAGGAGAAGAAGAAGGCGTGGAGTCACTCCTGGTCACCACAGACCAGATAAGTGCCCTTTCATTATTTTATCATTTCATTTATTTAGTGATAAACATAATTTCAATTTGAAAAAATAATAATTTATATATATATATATATATATATATATATATATATATATATATATATATATATATATATATATATATATATATATATATATATATATATATATATTAAGTGTAGTGTAGCTAGTTCTCAAGAATGTAAGTAAGGCAATACATTTTTTTGAATTGAATGATCAATTAAATTAGATAATTGAATAGAAATTGAATGATTGCAATCACATTTTAGATCTTACCACGGCAGACAAATTACTATGACCAGGGTCCGCCAGTTTACAATTGGGCACATTATAGTATTTTATACATGTTATATTATTATACAGGTTGTACAGTTAAGAATAGTATACAGGTTATGAACGATATTAGGATACTCGACCGGTATTAAACTACCTAAAGCGAATAATTAAAATGTGAGTGATTCTTGAATTAGGGTGAGGGAGAGCAGAGTAATGTTTTTTTTATTATTTTTTTTTCTTATTAAATTTAGGTACCTACCTATCATTACAAATATATAATATTATAGACAGTATCGAGCCAAATGGAAAACTAAAAACGAGCTGACATTTCATTATAATATAATGAACAAAGGTAATCCGTATAAGTCTACATTTGGTTCCCATCGCTCGTCAATCTTTCCGAATCGCATTCCAAGCGATAATAAATTTATTACTGGCGCTTCCGTTATTTAATTTGCTTCATGTATGATGAAGGGCGGCTCTTATTTTAGCTAAATGTACGAGTATTAAAAATACGACCTGAGCTCAACGTTTTCCAATGCTGTCAAAGTAGCTCCGGAGCCCTAACCGCAACCACAGTACACAGACAGTAGCTTCTCTTATGACAACATTAAAATCGAAGCGAACATCTCGAGTCCTAAGCGCTACCCTAAACCGTAATTCGATCACTAGACATTGTTCAACAGCGTCTTCCGCGCCGACTATGGTGCCTTTGAACGAAATTCGCAGAAGCAAGCGGACAAGCCCATCATTATATGGCAGCCACTCCGCCGCTTGCAGATATTCAAACGTTCTCGAAATTTGACAGTCCTCACCCGCGCAACGCCAACCCTAGGCGTTTGCCGTAACGTATCCCCTCTGCTCACTTCCCTCGCACCCTATCCCCGCAATTCCTTGCCAATCAAGAGTGCGCTTACTGGTAAAGTATGCCGCATCAAAGATAGCTCTATCTGGACATAACCATACTCTTGCTATTTGATGACTTTCGATAATTCGAAGTTATTCTGTAACATGCTTTCCAGGTCTTGTTATTTCTCTTCGTTTGTATTTTTTTTAATTTTATAATATTGCAATTTGTAGTACTTTCTGAAGTCAAAACTGCTGGATTACGTCAATATTTGGAAATCAGTCATTGGCCTTATACTTGTTAAACTACTTATGTTTTGTTAATTTTTGTCGTAACACTGTTCTGAATACAATATAAAGAAAATAAAAGTTGGACCAGACCGTTCCCATAGGCATCCCGAAGTTTTTTGAATTGAATTATGGTAACAATTGGCGGCATTCTATTTAAATATAATTTAAGCATAGCAGCATCGCGAACAGGATTAAGAATACGACCGAACAACAGACGTCTGTTCTTTTTTTATGCATAAGTAGGTACGTTTATTTGCACTCATATTTTCATGTACACAAATAACTAGGTACAATCACGATGTTCTCTTAATATTTTTAAGTGTTTATAATTGTCCTTTAGCTGAATAATTGCTTCATTTTTATAGTTTGACACCCTGCGTGACTCCATCGCCACCTGGATTCTTCATTTATTTCCCATAATGTTATAATATACTATTTTCGCTAATATATTACGTCTAGTGACATAGTTCGTGTTAGCACATTCATCTAAACATCAACTTATTTAGGAGACACCAGCTTAACATGGTTTTTTATTCTGTTCCACTTATACTCATTATGTAATTAAATTATTTAAGTATACTTTGAAAACCAGTTTGCACACAAAAAAAGCATGTCCTACGTAGATCATATAAATAATCAAAATATTTGAAGAAATCAAAAATACTGCACCTACCTAGGTGCAGTATTTTTAAAGTTGCGTGGTCGTAGTTTTTTTTTCAAATATTTTGACTATTTATATGATCTTATTTTAACAATTCGCGATTTTTTTCCAGATATAGTAAGAATTCATACTAGTATCAAAATAAGTTAAAATTCATACTAGTATCATGCAAGCAGCTTGTTATAAGTACCCGTTATTACCCGTATACTGTGAGATGTCCAAGAGTGGTAAATTCGCAATTGGATACTAATGTGACGTAAAACATCAATTTAAGATATACATATTAAAAAGTTCACTTACTGGGTTTGATAGAAATTAAATAACTAAATGAAATAGCAACATTAAATATTTGGTATATTTTTTGGCAAATGAAGTTGACAGCATATTATAGAAATAAACAATATCTTTTTGGCAATTTATAATTGAAATAATATTATATAGAGTGAGATTTAATTAAACGTAATATTTGAAGTGTGTGACTAAGTACGAGCAAATAACCATCTTTTAGTATATAATTATGGAAAAAAACTTTTTTTTTAATTAATTAAAAAAAAAACTTGGAAAAAGCGTAAAATATCGCGAATATTGTTTTTTTTACCTACCAGTAAATGGCGCAGCGCGCTCGACGCTCTCAAACTTTTCGAAAGTTATTCAAAAGTTAGGTTGTTTAAATTTACAAAAACAGATATTGTTTTTTCACTCCTTTTTTTTTCACTTATTTTTAATCAACAGTTGCTGTTTTGCTCGTAGGTACTGATTTACGCACTTCTAGGATGCAGGTTAATTAAAACTTATCCTGTATATTAAATTATGAATCGACGCAAGTACAGAAAAATATTTCGACAATATTAGGAGAAGACACCCTTACCTGCTCTGTCGAGGAGCGTTTATTTAGCTAGATCTTCCTAAACCGGCAAGTCTTCGTCGCTATGCGAGGGTTTTTGCTATTATAGTCATAGGACGCACTTCTGTGCGTTTGGCTGTGTGTATTCTCCAACGATAGCGCCGAAACGCTTCATCCGATTGAGCTGAAATTTGGCATGAACCATTTGGTCATGGCATGAGCTGAAAAGATTGTGGTTGATATCCGTCCACCCTGGGTTGGCTCCCGACGAGGGAACTCCTCAAAGGTCAACAGCAGAAACCAAAATTTTTGTATACGCATTCAATTATGATAGCCCCTTACAAGTTCCACCATGACATGGCTGATGTAGCCTGGGTTGGCTACCAATAAGGGAACTCCTCAACTGTCAACAGCAGAGACCCAAAATTTTGTATACAGATTCAATTATGATAGCCCCCCTTCCATGTTCCACAATGACATGGCTGTTGAACCCTTAGTTAGCTCCCGATGAGGGAACTCCTCAATGGTCAACAGCAGAGACCCAAAATTTTGTATACGAGTTTCGATTACGTTTTCGATAGTTTACGATTTCGTTTTCGGTTTAGATTTCGATTGTTATTTCGACTTCAATTTCGTTTTCGATTTCTATTTTGATTTCGAATTCATCATCATCATTATCATCGGTGGGGGGGGGGGAGGGTTAAAGGGTGGAGCTAGGTTGGGGGGAGGGAGGTGATGGGTGTAGGATTTATGAAATTAATATTCAGATGAATTAAGTTCCTGGCTACGTAACAGGAAAGTCTTGGGGTGACACAACCGATTTTTTTTAATTGCCTACCGTGCGACGCTTCGATAAAAGCATTTAGCGCAATTGATTTTTCTGTGGGTCTAGCTTGTTGAGTTGATTCCTCCCCCCCCCCCCCCTAACTCTTACTGAATAACTTATGCCCACTCGGCACATGTCTTGGCTAAAAGCCCGTCAAATATGACAGTTAATTGACTGGGTGCATTAACTGTGGCACTGACTGTACATACCGGTTGCATTAAGGCCTGTGGGGAAGGGGGGGGGGCGTTGGGGGGCGTTGGGCGTTAGCGTTGCGACGCCCAGGCCACTTTTATCGGCCCATAAATTTCGAAACGGATTCGGCTTTAATTTCGTCGCCGCGGCGCGCAGTCGGACATTTGTTTTTGGCTCACTCGAAGCGCGGCCAGATTGTTTTTCCGGGCGGGCGGCCGCAGTCCTCTCGACCCCTTTTAAATACGACGCGCTACACTGTAAATTGGACTCTCTGTTTCGAGTAATTCAACGATATGGCATAAACGTACGACTCCCGGAAATTGCTGGGTATACATCCTAACCTTTCTCCTTTCTTCGTGATCCATAATTGAAAACTGCGATAAATCGTAATGGCCATACAGTCCCCTGCCGTATGATTAGATCCGCCGAGCACTTCAATACTGATGATGTTTTCTTTTTCTAGTGTATGGTTATTCATTGCACTGCCATGTATATCAATAATAAAAAGATTTTTGCCACTACATTTAAAAGAAACGGATCTTACCGTATGAAATAACAAAATTCTAAAATTTTCGTCAGAATTACATTGGCGTAGTTAAGATCGTTTTTCATTACTAATATTTTATCAATCAATGGTAAAGGTTATGCTTACTATGTTTATCGACAATATTTACTTGTTAACTCAAATTAAGAAATCCATTCTAGGTGAATTATACCCGCAGTTTTGTATCGTTTCTTGGTGAACAGAGTTTACCTTATTCTGACTAATAAATCGTCTAAATGTCTAACTTTTCAAATGCGGAAACGTTTGGCAAAATAAATGCATAAACCAGAAATATTTCATAAAAAACGTATAAAAATAACTATAAAGACAATAGTTCACTTTCTGTAACGGCAGTAGTGTTTCTATTCTTATTAATATATTTACCTGTGTGCTATTTGTCACTTTTACCGCTTATTGTCACTTTTAACGGTTCATGAGATGCCTCTCTTTTTAACAAACCTAGAGTAGGTACCTTAAGCTGCAATGCAGCTGTGGTTGAAACTGCGCACATCTTTCCGCGGCCACCAAATTTTGTAGCCAGGTAAGGTTGTTCTTCTATGTACATTGTACAAGGTGTCCAAAAAGAGTATCGAGTATTTATTTGTTCAATAAAACAAAAACTACTAGTATTTTGGTTTTTTTTATTGTTGGTTATTAGAATACAAAATGGAAAATTATTTCGAAAAGATTATGTTATCCAAATGGTGACCGTTACGCTGCTGCTACACTCTTTTAATCTGCAACGAAGATTGATGATGACACGACACATAGCCCTCGATATTGCTGCCATTTCTGCCCTGATGTTTTGATTCAATTGCGTTAGGTTCGTCGAATTATTCTCATAAACCTTACTTTTAAGCTATCCCCATACGAAATAGTAAAGCGGGCTAAGGTCGGGGCTTCTGGGAGGCCAGTTGATGTTACCTCTACGGGAAATCACCTTATTAGGGAATAATTCGTTAAGAGCTTCATTTGATTGATTAGATGTAGTCCGTGTCCTTCAATTCTTAGACCAATTGATTTTTATACGATTTTAGCTTCGCTTCCAGATGGATAAAGACGGATTTTGACGAACTGACGTCCTTACTTCTTCAATTGTTTCCTGGTCGCGGACAGAACGAGGGCGACCAGAGTTTTGAATTTTTACTGTGTCACCTGTACTTTCGAACATCCGGTTTTCTTTTTTAATGCTATCGTCACTTTTTCTTTTTTAATGCATTGCGTCTACGATACTCCGCGCGATACAAACGTTGAGCAGTTACTATTGAATCACCGTTACGATAATACGCTCGTACGCAAAATGCGCGATGCGTTCCCGGGTACTGCTCCATGGCGACTAAAACTCCACAAAATGGCGGACGCCACGATACCCTCTCCGCACCCCTTCGACTTCAGCGCTAAAACAAATACCCGATACTCCTTTTGGACATCCCGGTATAATGAAGATACAGGATAGACAACCACAGCAGCCAACTTCAACCGCAACAAACTAGATGATTACCGCTTGCGTACAAGTTTTCTTTCACATACAAAAGTCGTCCTTTATACACCTTTCTTCTGCAAAGACTGTCTTCAATTTGGAAAACGACTCCTGAGGTCAAATGGAGATGAAAATGAAGAATGTTTTTTATTTTTATTTTTTATTTCCTGAAACCTTTGAATGTTTAAAATTTTATACTACAAAATATTATTCTACTCGAGAAACCGGCTTGAGAATAATCTATAACTTTATTAGGTTAAGGCCTTTGTTATTGAGGAAAAGTATTGTTTATGTTCAACTTTCGAATTTTACAGTGTTTTTTTTTGTTAACTAGGGTTTAAATAAAAAAAAACAGGTTTTTGTATAGAATAATCCCCTGCTATTAAAATTCTTCGAATATCCTAAACTTTTTATGTAGATACTCGTATATTGCAGATATTGCACATTTTAATTTTAATTTAGTATTTAATGTATAGTTGGTATAAAACTTCGTGGTCATTTAGTAGAACACGTTTTTTTAGCTTTACATCCAATAATTGCATGAAATCATTATCTCTATAATACGTAAGATGGATTGCAAACTGTTGTTTGATTTTCCCGGCCCACCAACAGACGAGAAGAGACAGTATTGTGAACGCGCTTCTGAAAGTTTGTCAGTGTGTGTATTCCTCCACGATAGCACCCAAACACTTAATCCGATTGCGCTGAAATTTAACATGCAGGCATCCATTAATCATGGCAAGAGTTAATAAGTGGTTGTGGTTGAAATCAGTCCCACCAGGGACCGCACTAGTCATATTTTAATCTCGAAATATTGCACTAAGGACTTGAAATTTAGTACGCATATGCCTTGTTGGGCCGAAACTACATTGTGAAAGTTTCCTTGTAATATGTTGTGTACAAGCTACACTAATAATATTTAAATACCGCCGCACATTTGAATCAAATATTAACGCTATCTATTGGCGCTTGGTCCAACCCCGCCCTTAGCCGAGAAACGAACTGCGCCGCCGGAGACGGTTGCAACGGAACCCAACCGGGTACGTCCGCCGGCCGTGCGCGAGCGCTCATCAATTTTATTTATGAAGTCGGTCCTTGGCCACTTGCCGGGAAAGTCTTAGGTGACACTACCGATTTTTTTCTTGCTAATCAAAGAAATCAAAATAAGCTGTAACGGATTTTCAACTCAGGTTTGTGTGTAGAATAATCTGTTTTAATTAACCGCCCTACCTTTGGGTTATTATTCAGGAAGTGTGTAAAAAAATCCAGTTTTTTTGTTACATTTCTCAATAACAATACTTTTTTAATACTTTACAATAACAGTACTTGACAATTCTCATAATAATATATTTCTCAAAAGGGGGAAGTCCCCTAACGCCGGACGGCACCTAGCGCCGGACACTAATAGTATCTCGACAAGTCGCGGCGCGATCGATACAAAGACGGGTGAAAAACATGCGCGGAAGCCTACGCCTTTCCTTTTCCTACGTCTTTGTATCGATCGCGCCGCGACTTGTCGAGATACAATGTTCGACGCTAGGTGCGTCCGGCGTTAGGGGACTACCCCCTAACAAGACCCATTTATGACCCTTATGTTTGTATAATTTGTAAGTTCAGTTAATAATATAGCGGACGTATCACGCACGTTCGTATGGGAAGGGCGGTTAAAATTATCCTAATGTCCAAAAACATTTCTTTCTAAAATTAAAACAATATCTAACGATTAAAAACAATATTTCTATTGATTAATTTATCTCACGAATTATTTCCTAAATTTAAGGCAGTCCTTTCTGAAACAAGGTATATATATAAGGATAAATCCACGCTTAGACGATGTCTTTTCTCCGCGAAAATGACCTGGGGCGATTACATAGTTGTCCAGATATCAGATATCCCGTAGGTATGTATGTACCTTTTCAGCAAAGTGCTTTTCGGAGGCGCGTCGGGGCGGTCCGCGGGGCGGACGGGCCGAGGGAGGCGGGAGGAGCGTCGCCACGTGCGTCCATAAAGTTTTATGTGGAAATTCTTCCAGTCGCCGAAAACCGAATGGAATTGTTGAAAATTTAACGCCCGTGTAATGTTTCACTCGGTGGCCGCGGCGATAAAGCGGACCCAAGCGATAAAAGCGGACGTAACGGTTGCGCGGCGACGCGACGCGACGGCGAGATTGCTCGCGGACGCAACCAGCTCTGCGGACATCTTTTCGCAAAGATGATCGCTTTTACGATAGGGTACATACACCCCAATGATGGGGAATCTACTTCTTTGGAATAAACTACTACCGCAAATCATGCTGCCGGCTGAACTTTAACCAAGTGGGGAGCCTGATTTAAAAGCCAAAAAACATGTTTTTCATGTTTTTTTTACCTAACGTTGAAATCTGATCTTTTATTAATATTATCAGTTTGATTAACATTTGATAGATAAAATATATTTTTTTGTAATAGTAAAGAAATACTTTTGAGATATTCAATTGCAGATGTTCCTACCGCTGCAGGAATGAGGGTATTTGCTTGCGCCGGTAATAGCACAGTATAATTGCACGAGCCTACCTTAGTGCGGACGTCTCGTGCGATTCAGTTAGGTTAGGTTTAATTTAATTGTAACTGATATTAGGATTTTTTGTAAAATAAATAATTTGAATTTGAATTTGAATAATAACACCCAGTAAGTTCACTCAAGAGCTACAAGGCAATACGGGAAGAGGGTGCGATGGAAGTGGAGTCAGAGGTAAGTCATGATGCGTCCTTAGTAGGCCCATAGTTACGGCGCTGGGGGCTGTGACGCGCTGTGCTCGCAGTTTGTGTCCGCTCTTACTATGGTATTCTCATATGTGACGCCATATGGTATTCTCAAAACAAATCGGTAGCATAATAGCATCTGCGTCGCCTGGGCACCGTAAATGTGGCTGGGACGATGCTTCAAGAAGAAGTCGAGTAATCATATTACGATTTGTGGTAGCCCTTAAGATTCCTGACGTCACTAGCTTCGATTTCAAGTTTGTTCTAATAGAAGCTACTGTCTGGTATCCTGTGGTAATAGCGAGCGTAATTTTGCCGGAAACAAAGAAAAGTAAACTAAGATATTTATTTTTACAAATGTATTTTGTAGATGAATCATTTTTATCATTTTTTAATGATTTAAAGAAATAAAATCGATTTTCGCACCAACATGTTTTTTTTTTAAATATATAAAAACATCTTTTTAATGATAGTTTTTAATTCATATAGAAGAGAATTTAATATTCTTTCATTTTTTTATTTGGAACAACTCGATCTGTCAAGTAGTTTGTTTTTGTATCACTGGCGCAGTATTGATAAATATGGTTTTGAGAAAAACGCGTTTAAAGTTGTCTTAAAAAAAAGTAGCAATTCTTTTACACTTACAGCAATCTGAGACTATCAGCTATTCCAGAGGTAAAAGATTCATGAATAGATTTCAACTTTAAGTTTTAAAAAAATCATGAAAAACATGTTTTTTTTTGCTATCTAAACCAGTCTCCCCCCTTAACCTAGTGCCGTTTACTAAACCAAATATTCACAACACTACTAAATGTATATACTCGTCTACGATCTGCTGCGTAAGAGAATACATTTTCTCTCAACAAAGATCCATCTATCTCGACCAGGTACTCATTAATAATCGTATTAGATATTCTTATTTCATTATAATTTTATATTGTAACATCCTCCTGTCTTTGTTTGACTTTCTTCTCCCTATGAAGATGAAATACATTACATTTAACGTTTATTCTATTTACTTTACGCAATTTTTGTTCAAAACATAAAGTAATGCATATTCTACTAGTTGCTCCGCGTTGTCGTGCCACTCGTAGTGTCGTGCTTTGTATGTAATGTATTGTATGTCGTATGTATGTATTGTATGTATGTAACATTTGTATCTAGTGTATTTTATTTATGTATTTAGTACTTTATTCATATATTTTCTATTCATATAGCCACATTGTTACCAATATTATAAAGTAACTCGGAAAAATTGACCACGCAAATGTAGCAAATGCTCAGTGCCCACCTAACTAGGTTTGTAATGTCCTGTATTTAGGCGGGTTAGAGTAAAAAAATTAATTAGCATAGGTAATTTGTAATCGATTGAGTCATAGCTTATTATCATTCTTAAACAATCCAATTTTATATGTCAATTGAAAATTATTTTTTTATTCAACTTTGCGTCAAGGTATGGCTGAACGTCAAGATGAAGCTATAGTACTAACTGGTTTTCTTTCGACGTTTTATGAGCTCCACTGAAAAGAGCCCTCAAAGAAAACCAGATAACCACTTTTTTGGTACTATTATTATTTTCAATATACAATCCCATTTATTTTAGATATATTTTTGCACGTAGCTAGGTACTTCGTATATTTTCTTCCAGTGACCCTTCTTGGTCACTCGAAGAAAATATACAGAGTTCTCAGTTTTTTCAGTTGTGTGCTAAAAATACGAGATGACCTTGTAATTTAACTCATGCAATTTATACATTTATAGCAATTTCTGGCGTATTTGACTTTGGTTTAGATAACTATCATTAAGCTAGCTTGACGTACGTCATTACAGCGTTTGTTTGTTTTTATCAGCGTTCGTTCCGCGTCGAGCGGTAGCACTTTTCCTAATTACGTAAAAAGAGTTTTTCCTTTCGATGAACGTCCACCTGGGTGGATCTTCAAGCTCTCTGCTCTATTTACACAGAGCGCCGTACAAGAAAATCCACCTCCTAACTTATCAGATAAAGCAGACTGCAGACTCGCCACTCCACTGCACTTGTAATTACCTAATACTACTAACGGAATAGACTATTAATCTTGTCATTTAGCAGTCGACTTAATCGACGAACTGTAATGTAGGTATGTGAAAAAAGCGTTTTCGTTTAGGAAGTGCGATAAAAATAATTATTTTAACATGTCTTTCTTTTCAGTCTTCTATCTTGTGCTAATGCCTAGTAGCACAGTATACCAAACAGTAGCTTCTCTTAGAACAAACTTGAAATCGAAGCAAGTGACGTCAGGAATCTTAAGGGCTACCACAAATCGTAATATGATTACTAGACTTCTTCTTGAAGCATCGTCCCGGCCACATTTACGGTGCCCCGGCGACGCAGATGCTATTATGCTACCGATTTGTTATGAGAATACCATATGGCGTATTGTCGACTCGTAAATCTCCACAAAAAAGTAATAGTAAGAGCGGACACAAACTGCACCCACAGCGCGTCACAGCCCGTAACTATGGGCCTAAAGACGCGACATGACTTACCCCTCGCCCCACTTCCGTCGCACCCTCTTCCCGCATTGCCTTGTAGCTCTTGAGTGAACTTACTGGGTGTTATTATTCTGTGCTTGTAGGCAAGAGACAATTTCTATGTGGGGGATTTTAGAATTGTTACAAATAATTCTGCTATAAGTTATATATGGATCACTTCCGTCGCACTTTCTTCCCGCATTACCTAATGTCTAACGACAATTATCTTACAGGCGACCGGACTTTTATTACGTCACGTGGCAGTACTGGGGCGGTCACTAATCCAGGTGATCTGACTCTTCACTCTCTGTAAATATGATTTGACTAAATAGCAGCCAAATAAAATCCACCTTTCTACTCTTTATTGTGAAATTTCACAATGGGCAGGTTTATCATCATACGACAATATCTTACAACCAACCCTATTATGGAGTGTTTATATGTGTATGTGCGTGAAACAAGTGTGTAAAGTTTTGTCTTGTTATTGCATTTGATCGACAGAATTGAAATTGCAATTCCGTTAATTTTATCCCAACGGAAAATGGGGACCCAGCCGGGAATCGAACCCAGAATCTTCCAATGGAAGATCAGGCGACCTAATCGCTATGCCACCGGAGTGCAGCGGTGGGACTATCGCAGCGACAAAGATATTCGCAATGGCAAATCCGGCGCTCTTTAACCGGCTAACTAAAGCAATCGCGAGTAAATGATATTAAAAGTTGTTTTTCATTTTGTGACGCTTCGCTCGGCCGGCTGAGTGTATTTAAAAGCTCGAACGATGCTACATTCGGGGGGTCGGTGTTTTCGGCCGGCGCTCTTCCGCCGATGAATTATTAATTCGGCGCGATGCGAGCGGTCGGCGGGAGGGTGGATGTGGAGGGGAAAGGAGGGGTGCCGGCGCGAAGGGGGCCATAAACCCCCCTCGGTTCTCTTTCATCCGACCGCCCCAAACGCCGGCTCCTTTCACGCTGTTGAATGAGCGTCGAACGCTCTTTGAGCCTCTTAAACGCGATAATTTATGGTGTAATTACCTATCTTTAAATCGGTCCCTTTTTGGGGTCAATCGATATTTATTATGAAATGTCGACGCGCCCGCTTTGATAGCCCTTGACTGTTGTGCGCCACTTTTATTTGTGAAAATTTAAATTATCCGTACTTTTTCAATGGAAAATTCCTATACTGGTTGGTTGATTGAGGTTCATTGGGCTGAATAAGCCGGAATTCAAAGTGTCCTTAAACCACGCCTTAAGCTTTGTAAGCTTTGATCAAAGACTAATATAATCAGTCAAATCATGTAAATTCTTGTGTGGATGACATAGCAATAAAAATAGGGCGTGCAATTTTCTCCAGTCGAGCATTTAAAATGCGTACAAATGATTACGTAAATCAAATCATATCAATCAATCAAAAAGTTTTTATTTAATGTAAATACATAGAGGCAAATATAGTACATTATAATTTATAATTAAAACAAATTTAACGATATTAATGAAACTGGGGAAAACCGACATAGAAAACCAGATGACCAAAAAAGATCTTCAATTAGGTACAAGAAGATATAAACCCAGACAAGAATTTTATTAGTTTTAAATGAAATCACCGGGTAGATAAGTAATAGACATATAAAATCGAAGACTATCGCGGTTTTTTGACATTATAAATAGGATAGAAAACGAATTTACCGCGTGAAATTTGTAGGACCCGACGTTTCGGTGACGTTGCAGCCGCCGTTGTCTACCCTAGACAACGGCGGCTGCAACGTCACCGAAACGTCGGGTCCTACAAATTTCACGCGGTAAATTCGTTTTCTATCCTATTTATAGTAATAGACATGTATAAAAATTCCAAACAGAAATCGCGTACTATTCTACCACAATATAATGGTACTTTTTGTAACATAGTATTATTCTATTACTTTATTTTTTTAAATTTAAAACATTTTTTTATTTTATTATTGCCATTTTTATTTTATTTTATTTCACTATTTTCTATAAACGGTTATTTTTGTTTATAAAATAGGGGATTGAAAATATGATTATTTTTTATTTTATTTAATTATAAATGTATAATATTCCAATTGCTGTTATTTCTTCATTTCGTCTTCCAAAGTGATGATTTCCATTATGGAAAGCGACCGCCTCGACCAATTAGTTAATTTAATAAGTAGCGATCCATTCACTGAACGCATACTCCCTTGAACAGACGCTTTTATGCCCGCTATAGTTTAACAGTTGTTGCCGCTACATTTGTCCTTGTATCCCAAGGATTTCGTTACATAGTCGATAAAAAAGCACATCTTTTTCTTCTTCCTAGACCCTGCCCCATTTACTTGGGGTCGGCCTTCCTTGTCCTTCTCCTTCAATGAGAACGATCTTGTGCTGTGTCGGCGTCGAGTTGAATTGTGTAATTTCATGGACAAGACATAAAAAGTGGCTATGGTGTTTTACGGCCTGTTGCCACTTGACGCCAAGACACTAATCCAATCTTAGGACTGCCGTTGAACCTCTAGGGTCTCTTCCGACTCTATTGCACCACCGTGCCTGACAGTACAGCTCCAACATGACCTAGACACCCCAATATGTGGGGTTAGCTCCTTGTTGGGGAGAGGAGATGGATGCCCCTTCCGCCTGCTCGGCCGTTCCAATGGACTCCATTTCCGCCTTTGCAGCCTTTGAAGTCTTCTATATTAATATATTAAATATGTATTCCTGATAATAAATCTTTCATAAAATAGACTTGACAAGACGGTTTCAAATCTTGAAAAGCAAATCATAAAGCACGATAGCAAATACGTATATACAACGAGAGATGATACATCATAGCGCTGAATGAAGATAAATATAAAGGCCTCTTTTCGATACTATTATTATTTTAAAACTTCCACACACACAATAGAGCACACCATAGTTGGTCCATTGACAACTGGCAATATCTTACGGCCATACCGCCAGGGTTATTATGACTACATGTTTATGTTAGCAAATTAATATATAACAAGAGTATTTTGTGAAGTAGTGGTTATAATAATAAATGAGAACAATTATATAATAAACATAATAAAGGAAATAAAAATACAAGATTGTCAAAATACAATCAATTTTTTGAAGTCCGTTTAACAATATTCAGTATCCAGTTGAATAGATGACTTATGAAACAGAAGTTACATTAAGAAAAGAACTGAAAAATACGAAAAGTAAAAAAAAAAATTACTTTTCGTAGAAATATATATATAGCTAGTGAACCTGAATAGCCATCTTTATCATTGAAGTAGTTGTTCATCATATAGTGTGTTTTTTACATTGTAGGTAATACGATGCCTAAATTGTTTTACCGGTAATTCTAAAATTTAAGCTGTCTATAATGTAATGTACAAGCGTTGGAGTTGTGGCTTGAAATTCCAACGCGCGTGTGTGTCCTGCCCCCCCCCCCCCCTCCTTTGAAATCGATTCGTTGGAATACGTTGGTTCATTAAAATTGATGCCGTTCTTTGACAAACGTAATGTACTCCTTTTCACACTCACTGAGTGTCGTTATAATTCCGTAAATCGATTTTTAGAGCCTTCACATTGATGAATATTCACGAGACGTTCCTGTACTCTTCTTCTGTCTGTCTTTGTATTTCAGTTAAATTAGTATTTCACCTCGCAAAAGGTTGAGTAGTTCTGATGTTTGGCAAGGTTAAAATGTTTCGGCTCCTGAAAAATATTTTATATTAGATTTCGACTTTCCCATACCACCCATTGTGTCGCCATCTTGGAAAAATGCCGGCCAAAATCACGATATTCACAATGTAGATAATAATCAAGATATTCATCTCTCCTCCAGTACACCTTAGACTAAAATAGTCCAGGCGAATGTTATAGAAAGGAAAAATCTGCAGAACCTATTTTCTTGAAAGATCAATTTTAACAGAGCGCGCGGTTCAATTATAACGTATGGAGTCTATCAGATGCCAAACGCCTCGCCAAAGTATCACTCCAAGTCATTGGTGTATAATTCTAAAACTATCAATTTCTCAACAAAAAAAAAAACGGTTACATTTTGGCCGCCATTTTCACAAAATGGCAGCGCATGCTGTGGTGCAGAGAACTCGAAAACTCATTATATTATTCAGAAGCCAAAAATGTATAACACTTAAAAAATTAGACAACCCGACGTGTTGCAAGATAAACCTCTTTTTTACACGACTGCCCATCGAGAAATGAGTGTAATGTGTTCAGGGTTCATTTATGCATGTTTTCCGTTTCTTTATTCCACCATAAATTCTACACGTTTGAACCGATTCAGAAGTGTGTGGTAATATTAGAATCGTTATGTCATCCCGAGTGTCATATGTTACTTTAACTCTCCAATTATAATCAAGTAAGTAGTTTTCTAAATGTCCAAATGATAATGAATTGCCATAAATATGGTTTAGTGTCAAATGGAAGGTCTGATTGAGTGCAATCCGGAAATATATATGTATGTATCTATATGTATAAATTCATAAACTACAAGAACGGCATTAAAAAAAAACGTAATAAAAGTAGTTATAAATACAATAGTTCACTTTCTGTAACGACAGTCGTGTTTTTTATTCTTTTAAATATATTTACTTGTTTGACTGAACTATTGCTCGCATGACAAGTTTCAGCAGGAGATATTTTTTTTATGCAACGACAAACAAGTGGCAATGTTACTTCGCTGAAATATCGTAAAACTCGTGGTTCGATCAGTTTCTCTTGCTTCCGTCAAATACCTCCGAATTTTAACACAAAAAGTCGCCGTATCCGCGCCGCCTATCGCCGCGTTATCGAACTATCATCGACCGCAACGCGTCCCGCAAAGCTCCCCCGGCTTTCGGCGCAAAAGTCACGGGGCGCGGTCGCCGGAGAGATTTTCTCCCGCGACTCTCTAATGCCAACAATTTTATCTTTATGAGATCGCGGCCGTTTCACTTGAATAAAACTCTTTTCTCCGCCGGAGTATTTATCGTGTTCCGGTCCTTATCGGAATCTGTTATGTGCCGGAGGGTACGACCAGGCGATGTTTGGGGTTACGGTCGCACGAGGGGGACATCCACTCGCACTTACTCTGCGAATTTTATTGGTGGGTCTAGGTGCAGTATGGCCGCGCCGCCTTATTCGATATTGCCATGTATCATCAGTGACTGTGCCAGGGCATAGTGTATGGATCTCATAGTTTTCATATCTGAAACATTTCTGCTACTCCTGAGAATATATATTGCTTTACGGACCTTTTCGGCGACCTTTTCGATATGTATTTGCCACCGGAGATGTTTATTCGACATGAACACCTAGGTACTCTACAAAATGCACACGCTCAAATTTGTGCACAGTTACAATCAAGACTGTCGCTTTCGTGTAGGACTAGGTTATAAATTTTGTGGAGGTTGCTGACGAGCATCTATGCTGAAGGCTACAAGCTTGTTTTATCTACGTTTCGGCGTTGACAGATTGTGGTCAGGCCAGCCCTTGACACTTTTCATTGCGGCAGCTGCCTTGTTGCATACACTTTCCCAACTATTCGATTCGAGTGGGAGGGCAGTATCGTCGGCGTGGGATAATATATCTGCGTCAACGTCCATTTCACGGAGCCCATTTGTGTAGAGTGGGAGGGGAGTCGGTCCAGGAGTGCTTCCTTGTGGGACCCCATGATTATTGTGGAGACTATTACTGGGGGAATCGCCTGCCCGGGTACGCTGTTTTCGGGATCCAATACAGCTGCGAAACCAGTTTAGTTCGATACCTGTGATGCCATATTTCCCAAGTTTCATTGGGAGCATTTCATGGGATACTGTGTCGGGGGCTTGCGCGGGGTCGGGAAGTACAGTAATACACTTTTTGTTGGCGTCTACATACCTAGTGTTATGCTCTGACATTTTTAGTACTGCATCTTGTGTTTCCCATTTTTCTATCTGAAGCCGTATTGGTTTTCGGATGACATGTGATTGGTTTCTAGATGATTACAGAGTTGTGTAATTACTATTTTACCAAAATTTTTGCTAAAGCATCGGGTACTGGTATCGGTCGATAATTTGAGGGATCAAACTTCGGTCCATATCTGTCACCTGATACTTGATAAGAAAAATATTTTTTCGGTTGATTATGTTTAAAAAAAAATAAAAAATGATAATATTATATTAATTAATTAAATTCACAAGTATATGTGCACAATTAAGAAACCTTTTTAGGCTACTTAACTTAATTTAGTGGTCAATTTAGTTATATATTAATCTATATATTTATTTATTTAACTTATCTATAAACTTAAATATGTTCTTTTTCTTTATTTAATATTAGTTCTTTATCTATATACACATTTATATAATTATAATAACCTTAAAGTTTATAAGAATGAATGAGCGATCGGAATGAATGAGAAAAAAAAAAAAAAAACAGAAAAAAAGAAAGAAAGTGAAGTCACTATGATTAAAGTCTTAAATACTATCACCCCAGAACAGATATACAATCTAGTGGGGGGATAAAATCCACACAAATGCAATCTTATCTGCTTCGCAAAAATCAATTGTATTGTTTTTGGATAATTTTTATAAAATAAAAAAAAAATAAAATAAAATTGCGAGTTGTCATTAAATGAATAGAGAATAGGTACATAATTAAAGTTGTGACTTAGAAACTTGTCATATCTGCGAATTACGAGTTGTAATTAAGGCGACATGAGACTTGAGAAAAAAATCCGAAATGGGCGGCGTCATAGTAGCATAATAGCCGAAGCGTCAGACACTGATTCCACGTCCGCTCGTGCCGGCAACCAGGCCCATACTAAAAAATTTATCGCAGCGCTAGCACAGAATAACTATCTCTTCGCAGTGGTGGTATAAGGGTGTTAATAGCAAAACATATTTAGCGTAACTCTCGGAGCGCTCTCACGTTTTAAATAATTGTAATTAATTTAAGGTCTAAATAAAAAATGTGGCTAAGCGCGACCCTAGAGAATTAACCAGTGAAAATAACAATAACAGTGAAAGTAACAATAATGAAATAACAGTGAAAATAACAATAATGAAATTAAAATGAAACACACTCACCGCTTACATTGTAGGAGTTATCGCGCCTAAAAATTTTAGACGTCAGTTTAAAGCCTTAATGTTCAAGGTAATGAGCAACTTTTTTGAGTCCAAATTTTAAATTGGTTCATTATCGAGGAATTCGCTTAGAAACTTTTTAAAATAATGCTTATATTTTTCACAAAAACTCAAAACTAAAATTCTTCAGATACGGTCGTTGCCAGGTCGTTCGGTCTATGGTCGTTCCCTTCAGATATGTGGCCTTTAATAAATAGCAAATAGATACATAATTAAAGGTGTGAATTTGAAACTTGTCA
This sequence comes from Micropterix aruncella, assembly GCA_944548615.1. NCBI lineage: Eukaryota > Metazoa > Arthropoda > Insecta > Lepidoptera > Micropterigidae > Micropterix > Micropterix aruncella. The sequence continues at coordinate 2,275,962 of OX155960.1, forward strand.
TAAATACTCTGCGAATTGCGATACTCTGCGAATTGACGTTAAATGAATAAGCGAATAGATTCATAATTAAAGGTGTGACTTTAAAACTTGTCATAGATACTCCGTTATGATATACACGATCCGTAATAAGCGTTGATTTACTCTGAAAATTGCATGTTGTCATAAAATGAATAGCGAATAGATACATAATTAAACGTGTGACTTTAAAACTTGTCATAGATACTCCGTTATTATATACACACGATCCGTAATATACATTGCTTTACTCTGCAAATTTCGTGTGGTCATAAAATGAATAGCGAATAGATACATAATTAAAGGTGTGACTTTAAAACTTGTCATACATAGATACTCCGTTACACGATCCGAAACAGACATTGCTTTGCTTTGCGAAATGCGAGTTGTCATAAAATGAGTAGCAAATAGATACATAAGTAACGGTGTGTGGGGCTTTAAAAGATGTTATAGATTCTCCGATATTTTATGCGCGACAGATTTTATGCACGATAGATTCTCAGATATTTTATGCGAACAAACATTGCTAGTTTTTTTATTTAAAAACTTCTTTAAAATCCATGCCGGCTGTGGGGAGGCAGTAGCGCCCGAACGACCGACAGTTTCTGTCAAAATCATTTCAAACTTCAATGACCCATCTTTTTATTTTTTTATTTTAAAAAGTTATCAAATATAATTATTAGGTAGCCTCGATAAAGATGCATAACTGCCGGATGCCCGCGTGGAATGGTGATGAACGGTGAGCAGAGCATCTATATGTAAACTTATAAAAGCAGGCAAACTTGTGAATGTATAAACTCCGAAATATAATATCCGAAAATCCCAAAAACGTGATTACGTAATATGTGGATTACGTAAAATTACGTAATTTGTGGCCCCTAACATAAAATTAAAAAATATATATACCTGCGATTCTTTTTTCACGTTTTAGAGGATTCTGAACCATAGTGTATGAAATGCCTACGCAGGCACGTGGCGTAAGTTTTATCTCCCGACATGCGCCGGATTAAAGGATATTCCATTTGACATTTTCGCGTGCGATGCTTCTCATGTCGCGTTGGTACAAGCATAAAACGCGGACGTGTAAATAGTTACTGGGCCTCAGTTGATAAAATGACCGTCGCGATTCGTACGCGTTAATTAAATAGAAGTGGGTCCTCATTAGCGGACGCACGGCCTGCGGGCTGTAAGCTAGGAATTACGTCGGGGAGCGTCGAGGACCGGCCAGACTCTGGGACGCCACTAAAATTATTACATCGAGCCCAGAAACAACTTTTAGCTATAACACAAAAAAACTTAAATTATTGAGTGGCGCTCCACTGGAAAGAACTGCCAAAGAAAAGTAGTTAGTCACTTCTTTGGTACTATCATTGTCACGATATAATTTTTTTTTTTCAAATCCGTTGAAAGCATGAAATAGAAAGAATATAGTACGAAAAATAACTGAAAAATAGGTAAGATAACAACAAATCCTTTACTTTTCATAAAATTATATACGGGTTGTTATTACCTACTGCACGGGCATTTTTTGTAATTGAATGAGTAAAACGAGGTAAGAACTTTTGATACACAACTTTATACAAAAAAAAAATGTTTTGGAAAAACATTTTGGAAAAACATTTTTTTCTGTTTTTTTTTATGAAAATTTGGGAAATTTGACTTAAATAAAGGTTTGAGAAGCTTTTGAGCGCGCTGCGCCATCTCGCGGTACTGCGCCATCTACTGTAAATAAATAATATTACCGCTAGATAGCGCATCGTGATCATAGCTTTTCATACTATTTAAAAATAAAATAAAAAAAAGAAATTTTCAATAAAAAATACTTTACTTAGTATTTTTTAGTATTAAAAAAAAAACAAAAGTTGCTTACTTCGTTGTGCTGATTCACCCATAAAAAAATGCCCATGCAGTAATAACACTCTGTATGTAGCGAAATAAATCTGAAAAAAAGTTGTATATTAACACCACGTATGTTTGTGATTCAAATTTTCTATATAATAATCTTATAGCATACTTTTTAACCAAGCTATCTTTATTAAGATACGATTAATAATAATTAATGTAATAAGATTCTCTTTAAGAATTATGCCTTTACCAACGGTGACGCAATTTAAATATTTATGCTCAATACTAAGCAACAATAGCAAAATTGACAACGATGTTACTCATAGATCTACAACAGGTTGGATGAAGTGGCGTTATGTGCGACTGAAAAATGCCACTTAATATCAAAGGGCAAACGTATAAGACAGCCATTAGACCTGATGTCTTATATGGATCAGATTGTTGGGCGACTAACAAACATCTTAATAAACTACATAGAACAGAAATGCGCATGGTCAGCGGGTGTCATACTATTAGACAAAATTCTAAACGAGTACATAAGGGGAAGTTTTAAAGTCGCTCTGATAATTGATAAAGTCAAAGAAAGACACTTATGGTAGTACGGTCACGTCAGCGACGCCCAGATGATCACATGATTAAGCTAACCCTAGACCTGCAAACGACGAGACGTGCTCGTGGAAGACCACCTGCCACCTGGTTGACGACGTTCGAAAAAGGCCTGAAAAAAGCTCAACTCGACGCCGGCACAGCTCAAGTTCGTGCTCAGTGGAGGAGGAGGGGGACAAGGAAGGCCGACCCCAAGTAAATGGGGCAGGGTCTAGGAAGAAGAATATGTCTTTAATGAATCTAAAATTTCCTGAGGAATTCTATCAAAGACATGTATAATTTGTCTCTTAAAAGAAGTTCCTACCTTTTTTATTATGGATTTTATGGCGTTCATTTTTAAGTAATAGTATTTATATTATGGCGGTCACTGACATTATTGTAAGTTGAGATTTTTTATTAGTGTGTATCATTGTTAAACACTGGGATAGTCTTTTAATTTAACTGATATACATCATTTAAAATCTTTCTCGTAAGCTACACGAGTAGCTGCCTATATGTTCTATTAAGTATTCGTATATTCGATTTGTCGCCTCCGCGGCGCGGCTTGGCGCTCTGTAGGAAAAGGGTACATAAATTTTGCGAGGCTTTGGTGGTCACCGTAGTGGGAAAGTTGCGGAGTGTATGCTGGGGAAGCTGGGGAGCCGCGGGCGGAACTCGGCGGTCCCTTATCAGATATGTAACGAGTTGGGAAGAGAGTATGTCGGGGAACGCGAGTAGAAAGCCTCGGGGACTTTTCACTCGCAACAGCTCCCTAATATGGAAGCTAATACCCTCCCCTTTTCCATATCGGCAACTGGCGACACTCGAATATACTCCATCCAATGCGCAGGCCTGGGAATTCCATGTGAATATCATACTGCGATTGTGGATTACTTACTTTTAAGATGGGATGAATATTTTTATGTTACGCTAGAGCCAGCCCGATCCGCAGACAAGGCTGGCATAAAGCTCCTTGCAATAAAAAATTGATTTTTTTTCCTCCAAATCAAAGTGTCCCACATATTACACCACTTAGAACCATAAAAAACGAAAAAAATATGTGTATAATAAATAAATACAAACGGAGCTGCCATGGAATTCACCGACCGGAGTCGGGCCCATCATAATACTATTTTTTTTACACTTCTGGGGGGTGAGCAGTGGATTCCGGACTTACGAACCGGCTGTGGTAGGTTTAGGACAGCTGTCTTGCCACATGTGAGCGTTCACCTTGCCACCCATTCACTCCCCCTTCGAAGCCATAGAATTTGAGATGCGCAAATCGCAGTTTTAGATAATTTTTCTAAGAAAGAGTTGATTATTTTTCTGGAAAGGCCAAGATCTTTAAAGAGGTGAAATAGAGATTTAGCTGGCAGGCCACGAGCGCCAACTTCCACCGCGTGAAGGTGAACAGTGAAGCCGTTCCGGGTTACGGCATTTGCAAGATCATGGTATTTATTTAATTTGTACTCGTGGTCTTTTGGGATATTTGATTCCCATGGAACAGTTAATTCTACGATAAGAGCCACCTTCCGAGATAGAGAGTAAAGAGTTATATCTGGACGGAGGGCTGTGCATCCGAGACTTTCAGGGAATTTATACTGCTTAGAGACCGAATCAACCTCCAGAATCCAATCTGTAGCTTTCTCGATTATTGAGAAAGGTTTTGTAGTTAAATGTTTTTTGCCTTTAGAGCCATCCCGCACAAACTGTATTGGGGGTTTGGAGGATACTGTCAAACCCTTGTTGGCACGAGCCACTGAGAGACTAATTACCTCGCGAATAACAGCGAGAACTTTGTCATGGCGGTAAGTGTACCGTCCTTGATCTAAGGCCACCTTGCAGCCAGCTAGAATGTGCCTAGCTGTGCAAGGGGTATTGCTACAGAGGGGACAAGAACTATCCTCGGCAAAGCTCCAACGAGCGAGGTTACTGGGGTCTGGAAGTGTATGCTGAAAGGCATTCAAATAAAATTTCAGCATCTCTGGCGTCCAGTCATAGAGCATTACCTTCCAGTGCATTGGAGGCGGAATGCAAAAGTCACCAATTGTTGTCCAATCATTCTGGCATTGAAGGCTGTATGTATTTAAAAAATACGAAAATTCGAGCTCATTGCCATATTTTTGTACGTAAAGCAGTACGTATATTATCCATTTTTATATCCGACTGCATTTATCGCAGGCATAGCTGACTATAATTCTCTCTATCTCAGAAGAGATATGCTGACCATGTCCTATGTTTTGAATCTAATTCGTGGTAAAACTGATAACCCTAGTTTACTAGTCAAGGTGGATGTTTTCGAACCCAGAAACAACTTCTAGCTATAACACAAAAAACTTAAATTATTGAGAAAACCGTCAAAGAAAACTAGTTGGTCACTTCTTAGGTACTATTATCTCATTCTTTGGTACTTTTTTGGTTTTAGTCTAATTCGTGGTAAAACTGATAACCCTAGTTTACTAGCTAAGGTGGATCTTTTGGTACCTAATATTTATCTTTGTGCTCGATCGCCCCATCTTTTCTCGGAGACTTTCTCACGCACTAATCTTACAAGGTATAAATGAAAGCGGCGCTTAAATGAAATTTACTCGATTGCATCAGATTTTGATATTTTTACCGCCAACCCTGACTGGTTTAAATTGCAGGCTATTCATTATTTCTTCTTATATGTTAGGTAGTAATATAAGTGTTATTCTATTTGTATATTTATGGTGATGTCTTTATTAATTTTACTGTTCAATGCATTGGCTTTACTCTAATGTTGATTACTAATAAGCGAATAAATAAATAAATAACATTATCTTGCAACTGACTTAATCATACAGTGCAGTGGTAGGTACATGCATGTCTGTCTATCTCACCCATATCTCAAGAACGCGTCGTAAAATTTCGAAAATTCTTTAACCAATCTGTTTTATTCATCAATGGGAAGAGGTTTTGGTTATATAGATGGAAAATCAAGTTATCGACACTGCAGCGTACGCGCGACCGGCTATTAAAGAAATGTTCTATTTTCATAATAGTTCCTCAACGATTGACGTTAAGACCAAGATGTTTAGGACAAAATCGCTGTATTTTATTACTAAATTACAACGGCGGAAAAATAAAGAATAGTTTCATAAATTGTTATTGATACGATTTTGGGAACAAACTATGTGTGTATTTTATATCCCTACTAATGTTGATATTCAATCTAATAAAACCGAAACAGAAACGCCGGTCTATCAATCGGCAGCCTGCGGCACAGGATACCGAGAGAACGGTACATGCACTCTCAATTGATTGAGGATTGCGGGGATAGGGTGCGAGAGAAGTGAGCAGAGGGGTAGGTCTCGACGAACGCCTTTGGTTAGCCTTGCGCGCATGCGAAAGTGGGCGAATTTCTCAAAACATTTGAACATCTGTGTTAGCGGAGTAGTAGACATGTGGCGGTCATATGCGAGCCCTTGGACTCGTGACGTAGCTCGCCTCGTATTCGATTTTGTTCTAAGAGACGCTACTGTCTGGTATACTGTGCTACTAGTGTCTCCCTATGTATTCTATTAAAACCGATACAGAAGCGCCGGTATATCAGTCGGCAGCCTACGGATGATACGCTACAAGTGCCGACAGCCGTATCAAATTGGTGTCGGGTGCCGACACCAATTTGAAAGGTAGTCATCACGTGCCGTCTCGTTTCGTGACTATTGTTCGTTCCGTAGTGAATTTTTTTGCCATTTTTCAAATAAACTTTCAAAGCATTCCGTGCATCTTTTCTTCTCCTATTTTTTTCTTTCCCCCAGTCGAGGTACAAAGGTCAGCGGAAAGCGACAGACCTTTTAGCGGTCAAGAATCGGCTAACAAATTATTTATACGACCGTCGATAGCCGTTTATAGTAGGAAGTAAATAGGGGCTCGGGACGGTCGATTTGGCCTTTCGGCCCCCTTGCGAAGCCCCGCGTCGCGTCGCGGCGACATTTGCGGTAGGATTAGGAGACCGAGCCGTCTGATTTATCACAATTAAGACGACTGCCGAAATATGCTATGGTTGCGGCAGCAACCGCGAAAAGGGGACGTCTCGGAAAATAATGATAGCCAGCACAGTACATACGATGTTGACATAATCTTATAAATAAGATAAAAAACGAATTTACCGCGTGGAGTTTGTAAAACCCGACGTTTCGGCGATGTTGCAAACGCCGTTTCGGCGATGTTGCAAACGCCGTTTCGGCGATGTTGCAAACGCCGTTGTCTATAGTAGACTGAAAGAGCTGTCAATCTGTTGTTCCGCGGGTAGCCGATTGGTGGGAGATCGGGCTCGGGGCGTTCGAATTTCGAAAATCCGTCGTGCACACAACACTCACTGTATGTTGTCTTTCGTCCTTGCGCATGGCGATGGGCATTGGGAACATTTTAAGAAGAGGGTTCCAGGCATCGCTATAGGATTATCGATGGTACCAGGTAGAAGAGAGTTTGTAACCGTCATCTCTGTTGAAATTCGAGGTTCTTCTTATTTCAATGGCTTCTTGGATCATGCGAGGGAAGTAAAATTGTTCTTTGAATAGCACAATGGGATTTTATTTTTTTGAAAATCGATCTGCGACTTAACTACATTTGTTTTTGCTTTACATTACATTTTCGTCGTGTCCAATTGACGGCTAAAAACCGCTCTTGGACGTGTCAAAATAATTGTGTTAGGTAGTAAGTCTCGTTACTACTCTTTACTAAACATCAAGAATTTAACTACTAGACTGTCAAACTATAAATATAAATAATCAAAATAGAAGCCTAATATTTCCAGTAGTCATAATTCGAAAAGATACGTAGTAAAATTATTCATCGTAATATTAAAATTGCCAGTAAAATGTTAATTAATCGAATTAAAGCTACGCCATGCATTTCAAAACTAAAAGTACAAATATAAGACAAAATAAAATGACCAAACAATAAGGCCCTACTTTTTTAAGTCATTTAAATGGGCACAATATTAGAAAAGTCACTGCCCTCAAATTCTGCCAGATCATAGGAAGGGTGGCCTGTCAGCATCTCCTTGATGATTTTTTAATGTTACGTCATCCAGCAGTTGTAGGGTGTAGATAATAGATTTTAATGCTAAGGTATAAGTAGATTTACTGTACTTTTGCCAGTCGTATTCAGGGTACGCATAAAAGATAGCCACCGTGGGTATCATGCGATTGAATGTCCGCATTAATTGCAGTTTCTGCGAGGTGCTGTCTAGCATACATTAAACACTGGTATATGAACGCCGAATACATAGTATTATCTTTGCCTTACTGAAATATTCTTTGCATGAGGTCCTGGTCGTTACCTGATACATGCTACGCAGTGCTCTCTCTTGCAAAAGAAAGATTCTTTTACTTTTGTTTCTGTTCACAAAAAAATATTATAAGAAGCTCTATTAAAGATTCCGTGTATTCAATATCCATTATTAATGTGGTAATTATGTCACTAACAGCCATTCTTCGTTTCCAATATATTAAGATTTATGTTGGTGACCCGGATGTATTACTCCCAAGTGTATTATTAGTAATGTTAATCTTTTCCGTAAGGTTTATGACGCAGATTAGAGGTGTTTTTCACGATCAAAATTCATATGTAGGGTTAAGGAAATCGATCATGGTTTTTTAATGTTGTCGTTGGTCTTCGGAGTCAACGTGCTTAATTCGATTGGCCAGTCGGTCGATCCCAGTTCCAAAGCGGCGCGGCGCAGGACCGATCAACTTCCGGATACGTGCCGGCCTCTCGCGCCGCTAATAGGCCGATAGGCCTGCGGCCGGCAGCCCGGGTGACGCACAAAGGACCTCTCTGTACCGGTCATTGTATCGCTACTACCGCGATGCCGCCGGGGTCTCGCCCAACCACAACACGCTCCAATAATCAAGCCATGGATCGAGAATCGAAATTCAAGTTGATCACGCGTTGTGGTGTATAAGAGACTTTTTACTTTTAACAAATATATTCTGATATATGAGAGACGAGAGTCCTCGGTTTGATCTTCAGAATCTTGAAGGAGAGCCGCTCCGAGCTGTCAAATAAGTAGAATCAATCCTCTATCAGCACACGAACGCCCTCTGAGATCTGAACACAACCAGCCGATGATCACAGTAGTAATTTCTACTCACCCTCCTTCTCCGTACGCGGAGCCCGTCTCTGGAATGCTTTACCACACATGTAAGGACAGCACCGAGCTTGTATTGCTTTAATCGCAGGCTCAAAGAGCACTTGAACTCATGCTAATGAATTTCCCTCATTTTCTCTTTCCCTCCACCTTCCCCTGCGTCATAATGGGTCTATTGTTTTTTGTTATTTGTTGTTTTTTTCTGTTTGATTCAAATTTAAGGTACATTCTATACGAGTTACCTTTATACATTGAATTTAATAATAGGTTAGCTGTAAGATATTGCTTCAATGCAAAAAGCTCGCCGATTTGTTCACATAAAGTGATTTAATATTATTATCATTATATCGAGATGGCTATTTGACGTTTATATCGCAATGGCTATTCGCCAAACACGGGCACGTTACACGCCAGCGTTGCCAGGAATGTTCTATGAAGTTGTATAACAGCCTAAAAGATGCCTACCTATTTGAACACATTTTAGGATTTTTTAAAGATATAATATAGTACATAAGTATTTTTTTACAATGTAAGATCTAGTTGTTAAATCTTCTGATCGTACATATTACAACAGCTAAGATAATCATACAAATAATATTTACATTGTGCATATGACAACGCTAGAACGAGGTCGCTGGCTCGCTCGCCCTCTGGTGGGAGAAATTAGCAGCGGCCAGCGGGACTGTCATCTAAATTATAATTTATATGATAAATCTAAAAATGTCATAAATAGATTTAAAAGTAAATAAATAGAAAACAATAACACAGTGGAAAAGCCGTTTCAGACCATACCAAGTTTGCCGGTAATCATTGTTCTTTAGGACTTCAGGTTTCAGATATCCAGGTGTGAACGGACGGACGGATAGAGTCGTCACATTTCTTTAAAAGTAAATTTGAAGTAGGTACTGAGATGGACATCTGCGTCGCGTTTTGAAATAAGAGGTTCATCGGGCTCGAATCCGTTTTGTGGAAATCTTGAGCGTTCTGCGATATCTTAGCTAAGTGACGGAATAACAGTGAAGTACATCTCTGTGACTTTTGATATGACTATCCAGTAACCGGCGGGCTGTTAAGGTGCGGCCAGGCAGATTGGATGCCGGTTGCTCCGGTCGTTAACTCACTGATTCTTCCCTGCAATCGAGGACAGAATGCGAAACTCTCAGTTCCTATTGTTCGTCACTGTTGGGGGTATCTTGGTGGTTAATTCCAGACGGAGATATCCTTTCAAAACTGGTAGTCAGGAGGCGAGGCTGCCCGCTGGGTACCTTTCATGATGCCTCGCTGTAAGGCGTTGGCCTCTGACGGGCATGTTGGCATAGATAGACAGTGGATTCGTATTGTCTCTTAGTCTTCTACGTCTATCCCATGGCGGAAAAAACGATCACATATCGTTATACCAGCCTGGGGTGACGTATGGGTTGTAGGTGACGGTTCAGTTGTAGTCGACACCGCCCCCACTGTTCGTCACTTTATACCACACCCGACCATGGTCTCGCCAACAACCCGTACTGCGTGTGTAGTAATAGTTGCAAATCTTCTGAGCACATTATGGGTCGTGTCCGGTTCTACATATGATCGCCAGGATGAAGCATCTGGAGGCGAACGGTGCTGACGTCAGTGGGTTTCGGGGTACAGCGACAGACCCCCTCCGCGGGTCGTCGAACAAGGACCCGTGCCACATTCACTTTATTCACGGCTTGTGTATACTACAGTGGCAGCCTGCGGCCTAATCATGACCGCCGGCGACTATGTTGACGACGCCCGCCCCATGTTGACAAAGCGCTATCGTGTCGACTGACGCATATATGTCAAGAGCACGAGGCCTACCCGGAGCTTATTCGATTAGCTAAGAGCGACAACATACTCGCACTAAAGATGACAAAGGGGGAAAACTCGAGCGGTCCCCTATCCTGCACTAGTGGCAATATTCACAGGCGCGATTTCAATTTGGTGTTATAACGTAAGTGATAAGTCATGTCATTAATAATTGACGAAATAATACAATTGAGTGGCCGTCTTTTACCGTACGCAGCGGTGCGCGCTCAGAGACATGTGTCTGTCGCAATGTTTGCACAAAATGTGGGCGCTGATGTCACTCTATCATATACAGTTCTGATGCAGGCTGTAATATAATATAGGGATTTGCTAATACTTTAATCATTTATTTTATAAAATTATCCAATACAAAACAATAGATTTTGGCAAAAACAAAGGCATAAATTTAAAAAAACTTACAACTTTTTTTTTGCGAAGCAGATACGCTTGAACAATTATCGGTAATCGTTTGTAAGTGAAATCAAGGTATGCATTTAATAAAGGAAAGATCCAAAATAACCGCGTTGCTGGTGCAACCGAGAATTTCCTTTAAACAGCCCAACACAACATAAAAAAATATCCCGATACAAACCGCGCTAATCAGGCATTAGAAATCGTAATAACTATCGCGAAAGATTTTTCCACACACATTTGTGAGTGGCAAGCTGTTTGGCTTAATAAATGACATATTTCGAGCTCTTTCGACATGTCACATATTTGTCTAGAGTTAGTTATGGAATATTTTTAGTATAACTAGATGGCACGGAATTGTCATAATTATTGGGATTTGGACATAAATGTCCAAATTATTGCTTGGGGTTGTTTTTGGTATCTATCAGTTAAAATTCAATTAATATATATTTTTAAAATTGTATGATTTTGTTTATATGGTCATTAATTTTTGCATGAAAAAAAACATAAAATTATATATAATATTATGGTCCTTATAATATTTTAGAGTGTGACATTTAAATCTTATTTGAAACGTTTCCAAAATTTGAAATGTAACTATCAAGCAATGTCATATCCGGGCGAATAGGTACACCAATAATTAAAGAAATAGAAAAGTAATAGAATTAAATCGGAATTAAACCTCATAACTGATAACACCAGTGAAAAATTATTTTAAATATGTCATGTTGTAAAAAGGCAACCTGTATATTCTCGCGGAATATAAAGGGTCATTAAGCGGCTATCAGCGGGTCTTGTCAAAGGGGTAAAACCCCGGGGTCCCCGAACGGTTATTACGTCGAGAGCTTAATTGATAATTTGCAGCGATTCGTAACCGGATGCCGCGCCGAGAAGATTTATCGTTTCGAGCTCTGGCCGTGATCGTTTTTTATAAGGTTAAACCAGAGGTCGGAAAACTGTTTTTCCTATTTTAAATAAAATATTTTTTTGTTAGGAGTTGTGGCAGTACAAAAATATAAACTAAAAAATAAATATTTTGTTTTTAGGAGTTGCACTGGCAGTTCACAGAATAATGAGTAATATAACTGTCACCCTCAACGATTCTTGAACCCAGTTCGTTGCGATAGCGGGTGTAGATTACCAACCACTGAGCTACAGCTGTGGCAGTCTGAGAATATATATATATATATATATATATATATATATATATATATATATATATATATATATATATATACAGACTGTATAGTTCATAAGCGCGGAAAATTTAACCACGTTTAATGACCATGATATAGATCACAAATTTATTATAATTTTTGAATTTTGAAATTTGATCAAAATTATCTAAAATTATCTAAAATTAATCATCGTTGTATGTATCCATACCTTTATCAATATGAATGAATTCATTCATACCGGTAGGCTATTCACGCGGTTTTGCCAGTAAGTAATATGTAAAGCATGTTAACTAGGTTTGTTTTATTTTTTAAATTTTAAAATGTTTTTTATTATGGTTTTTTTATGGTATTTATGGTTTTGATTGTTTTAATATGTCGCTTATTTATTGAGTTCGCCAAAAGATTATTTCAGTATCGAAATCAGCGTGGTGAATACATCCGGTTTTCGGTGAGTTTCCTAATAAGAAAAAAACGCTTTTCCATGCCAACCCAAGAGGTAAACGTTTAGAGCTCGCATTTTTTAAAGAGGTATCCCCTTAATCATAACAAAAAAAGATGGCATTGCTATGATTACATAATCAAAGCAAAGTCATTCTTTTGACGTTATAATCAAAGGCCTTGTCCTCCATATAATACATACAAAATTAATAAAATTAAATCAGTAAAATATTTTTTAATACCTAATAATTAATAAAATAATTAATAAATAAATAAAATAAAATTAAAAATAATGAAATAAAATATTAAAAAATGCGGCACATTGAAATGTCTCGCGACTTGTCGAATGCTTAAAGTAGGATTTCTTCTGACGTATAACAATATCCTTTCTTCGACGCGAATTCCGTGGACTTCAGGAAAATTATTAGCCTCTCTAGTATATGGAACAATTGGATGTTTTCTCTGATTCGCTGAAAAGCAGAGTAGATAACTACGCCATTTCTAGGATGTCGACGAAATGGATATTTTTGACGATAAAGACGTAAAGCTTGTTCCGCGTTGCCATCGCATAGGCCATATACAAAAACCATATCCGCGTATTCTATAGAAGTAAACACAGCTGGTCTTGGCATTCTTGTAATAATTGAACGATAGAGAGAGACAGAGACAGAAAAAGAGAGAGAGAGAGAGAAATAATAGATAAAAACAAACAAACAATAATAGATAATAGATAAACGAACCTTTAAAATGTACAGCAATTTTGAAAAACACAGATAACTCACAATTTATCAATAAAATACACAAGTACTGTTTCATTGAAATTATACGAGACGCCGACACAGACCTGGCATCACTGAATAAAGACTGGCCATTTTGGTTTTGTAAACAAGTCATCGTGACTCGCATGCTGTCTCGTTCTTGCTTTTGCAGGGCTGTCACTTTGTAAACCACCATATTTTTAGCTGCGTAAATCATCTCGGACTATACTGGATGAAAAGATGCCATGGAATGAGCATGTCAAGTCAAAACTGTCATCAGCCTGCTATACTCTATTACGCATCATGAGTTGTATGGTAGTTGAACCTCACCCGCGCTATGTTATTCTTTTATGGAATACTGCAGCGCACATCAACGGTGTACTCACTCTCCAAAAAAAGACATACGTGCGATAGTAGGTTTTGGTCCACGGCATTCATGTCGTGAAGACTTCCAAAAGCTAGGGATATTGACTTTATATGCGATTTTTGCTCAAGAAACTCTTTGCAAATTCTTTTGCATTAAGAGCTCGGCAACATCTCACGAGGAAGTACATCGGCATGTCACCAGGAAGAAATCCCATTACCTTTAACCGATTATACCACGTACGGCCAAGTTTCAGGCGACTAGCCTTAAACTATTTAACAAATTGCCCAAACAAACGACCCCTTGAGCGTTGACGTTTGAATTGTAGTGTCTCTTAGAGAACGTGAAGAAGAAGAAGAATACATCACAATAAAATGATAGCGTTTCAGAAAAACGACGATTACTCCGATACTGCCATACGAATCGTATAAAGAAGGCCTTTTTTATGTTCCTATGGAAATTTACTATTAGATAATTGTAACGTCGTTTTGTAAAGCAATACGCATTATTCAGAATTATCTGTCAAATTTGCGGTACAGAAATTTAACTGCCTTGTCCAACATTTCTTTGCTTTTTCAGGAAATACAAGTAGATACCTCTATATTCAATTGTTTAATATAACTATAGGTAGGTAACCTTAAATTCACGTCTGTAAAATTACGTAAATTCACGAAATGCGCAAAATTTCGTGTACCTACCTGTAAACATTTTATGTCGTAAAACAATTAGATAATTCACGCGGTAAATTCGTTTTAAACCTTTTTATAATGTCAATCAACCGGGATAGTCTTCGATTTCATAATAAGATAATAATGAATAAATATTAAAATAGCACATTACAAAAAATAGCATAGCCCTGATTGCGCGCGGGGCTGAGGGGAGAGGATGGCGGCCCGCAAGAAGCAGGTAAAAATAATTTTCCATTGTAATCTATTTATAAACATGCGACTCGCAACACTCGCACAGAAGTAGTTGACCTTCAGCGCTCGTGGCTCCTGACTAGAGATGTGTCAATCCTGATTGATCGAGTTTTTTTGATCGATCGATCGAGTCACAGTGCGAGTCAATTTATTTATTTATTTTATTTATTTATATAAGTAATGCAAATATTAAAAATAACAGTAAACAATTTCAGCATAGGAATTATGCATAGAAATACTTTCAAAATTGAATCAAAAGCAGAAAAAAGAATACATTGCATAGTCTAGTGGCAACGTCACCTAACTAGGCCGGGACCTGTTCTAAGGTAAACATTTATTTTTGAATGTGCTTGCACAAATACCGTGTTTATAAGAATGGCATATACATATTCCATGTATGCATAAAGTAATGGAATTGCAAATCAATATTAAAAATGACTAAATACTTAAACTAAATAATTAAATTAAAGTTAGAAGTGGAAAATTAAAATGACAGCAAATAAATTCAAATCAGAAAAAAACAAAACAATTTAAAATAGTAAAAATTAGAATAAGAATTTAAACAAAATAGTCCTGCATTTTACGTATAACTAAGATAAAATATGAAATCGAAGACTATCGCGGTTGTTTGACATTATAAATAGGATAGAAAACGAATTTACCGCGTGAAATTTGTAGGACCCGACGTTTCGGTGACGTTGCAGCCGCCGTTGTCTAGGGCAGTCTACCCTAGACAACGGCGGCTGCAACGTCACCGAAACGTCGGGTCCTACAAATTTCACGCGGTAAATTCGTTTTCTATCCTATTTATAAGATAAAATAGTGTTAAAACTAAAACAAATTATCTCTTAATATACGTTAAAACATAATAACAATAATAATAATGATAATAAATAAATTAATAATAATATTATAATAATACAATATGTATAAGATTCAAAATATTCAAATGTCCGGGTTAGATTATAATGTCCAGTATTTTAAAAATTCTTTTTCTTCCCTCTTTTACAAGCCAGTTTCTTAGCAGCCTTTTAAAGTAGGTCTTATTTTGTGCTGATTTTATGTCGCCAGGAAGAGCATTGAAAAACCTTGGGGCAATAAATGTATAGGTTCGCTGACCAAAAGTAAATTAACCTTCTGGGTACTATCATATTATTATCTTCGGAAAACCTCCTTGATAGGGTATTTTGAGAAAAATACCCTATCAACGTTTATTTTCCATATTGATAATTAGCAACATTTGTAAACTTTTCAATATAACGGAATTATGATAGCCGACATTCTAATTCTTATTTAATTTAGTATACATCTATTTATGTTTAAAAAATACGAAGGCATATTGCCGGATTGACAATAAAATTATTATACGTTGATTATTCTACATAGAATTTGCATTTCTATTTTAATATATTATTCTCTCTTACTATTTAATGACATTAGTATATTTTGATTATTTGTAAGTAGGTAATATTACAGCCATGACAACTATCATGATAGTTACGTTTTTAATAATTAAATTTTAAGCATTTAATTTTGTGACGCATCCAAGTGTAGGAATGCCTATCTACTGGAGTAGTTGATTGTATTGTATTATATTATACACAACTAGGGAGGTACCTACTTAAGTTTAGTGTATGTGTTTTTATCTTAAATCGTTTTGATACAATGTAACGCCGTGGAGTGGTGGCGTAACAGGACCTTTTTGTAACCACATTTGATGCATTCTTTAAACATAAACCAGACGAAATCATGTCTAATTTAACAAAGAAGAAAAGTTACATATGGAAGCACTTTGATGCTCTCGACGATAAAGTCGCTAAATGCCACAACTGTAGCAATAAAATAAGTTATGCTGGCGGCGAACTGGAAATCTAAACAGACACATGAAAACCAAGCATGGATCGATTCCAGTGGAAACTTACAGAGCGACCACGAAATCAAACAAGACCACCGAATCAAACAACCGACATGGATTTACTACAGCAAATAATATTTCTAGCACGTTGCCGACTACGATAATTAATACACTGTCTCAAGAGACAGTACTGGTACCGCTTCCATCATAACTATGTACAAGATCAGCGACTCACTCAACAATCCAGCATAACAAATTATTTCTACGTATACGTTGCGAAGCAGGAAACATATTTAGTCGAACCTAATTCCGAAACGATCAATTATTGATCGATCGAGTCGTCGATTCGATCGCCATGCAACGGGCGATCATGTCACAACACTACTTCTGACGGTGTGCGATGTTTACCTATCGATTCATGAGAGAGAAGGAGATGCAAGATTTACGATGCCATAGTCCGGCCGCCCTTTGTAAAATATATTTACAAATAATGATTTTAGTCCTCTTAAAATGAAGCAAACAAATTAAGTAAAAAAACCTGTTATTTAAGTAAAGCCTGTTATTTTACAGATTTTAGTATGTGATTAAATTAACTCGTAATAGTATAAGTACCAGAAATAAGATTCCAAAATGGCGATTTCTACTCGGAAGATTAGCCTCGCTCAGACAACCTTCTGGTATTGATCACGACAATGTGCGTTTGATAGTGGAAAAATCCATCTATTAGACTATTTGAACATTAAAGGCGTAATTATTATGTATTGAAATCTGCCCCGGGATTCTGAAAAGGCGATACGATACGTCAACGAAATACGACATTGCATTGATACGTCAACGAGACTCGACACAACATCGTCCTCGATCCGATGACTTGACTGATTCTGTTCTAGAATCGCCAGCTAATCTCGGAACTCGATACTACCCATGTGATTCCCATCCCGATATCGTGTTTTGATTGGCCGGGGTCGGCCGTTTAGCAGTGAGCGGCGTATACTGAATTCGGACCGGCCTCTGATAGTGCTTAGTGCTTTGAGCTAAGGAAAATTCCGATCGCAAATTCAGCGAATTTCATTCGATCTTGGGTGGGAATGGTCGGTAATCATTGCTGAATGGGGATTTTTACTGCCATTTCTCAGCTATCTCCTAGAGCAACGACATGCAGACGACACCTAATGTGCTGATGTCTGTCCTTACCTTACTTCTGACGGTTGAAGGACTATCAAATCGCTTCCAGAATTGCAAATATTTTCGAGTGACGACAATCTAGTATTGTATCGTCGCTTCAGAATCCCGGGGATGTCTACCAATAATATTAAAATAATAAAAGCCATGATTTAAAAACCCGTTTGTTACTATATTACTGTTTTATTTTAGATTTGTTTTTAGATATTTTAGATTTAACCCTTCGAGTAGCGGCATAATTTCATGGCAGACCACGGCAATTTATTGGAATTTCTTGCAATATCGCCGCGCTCGACAAAAAGTACTATAACTATGGAACTACTATAGCAATCATAAAAAGAACAACTGCACAATGATTGCATTGAAATTTCGTATATAGAATATTGAAATGTCATTCCGTAAAACAATTAGATAATTATGAATATGAGAAAGTCGTAAAAGCGAAAAAAACTTGGCATTTCTAACTTGTACTTGTCTTACGGATAAATACGAAACCCTATTTAGAAATTGTAAATACTATCGTTATCTTTATTAGATTCTCTATCAAAGGTAAAATTTCTTTTTGCTTCTTTACATACAAAAATATTTAGATATTAGCTCATAAAAACCAATAAAATAATATTAATGCGCGCTTCGGGAGTAAGCCGCCAATATTGGTCGTTACTAGTCAATGGTGTTCTGATGTGCAACCAAATTTGGTCGTTACGTAGCCGAAGGGACAAGTCTATATTTTACCATATAGACTTGTTTGAAATTGCTATCTATTGGGCTACTGAACATAAAAAGAAGATGTTTGAAACTATGAGTGCCATCTACACGTCGCATTTCATAGTAAAATACTAGCTGCCGAAACGCAGTATGGCATTGAGCAATCTAATACCCTATATCAGGGGTCGGCCAGTAATTTCAAGTGGGGTCCTAATACCGTTAATTTTTTTTATCGAGGTCCAGAAAAAAAACTCATAATAATTACTAATTTTCTAAAATTTGCAATATTTTAAAAAAGGGAACAATTTGCTGGGTTTTTATTTAAGACTTTGCGTATTTCCGACGATAATAATCATTCAATTGCATAGATAGGTAAGTTATTTAACAATATTTGGCGATTCAAGTTTCAACCTTCCGTGTTCCGGATCCAGACCGGGTCCGCCTGTTGCCGACAGAGGCCCTATAATATAAAGTTCTCCCTGTGGCCCGGCCTAAGGAACTTAAGGAACAAATTATTGGCCGGAAACTTAATAGTGGTTACGTTTTGGACTAACAAATATTCTCACAATGGTAACTTTACCAAGATATTACCATGTAAAACTATTCATCTACTAAACCAGTCATTGAGTACAGAAATATATGCAAGTATCTCGAAAACAACACAGAAAAAATCAGCAGCACGGATAGTGGCGCAGATCAGTGTCACAAATCAGTACGGAAAGTGGAGTGACTTTTGTCACTGTAAAATTGTGTATCAAGTGCTGAAATCAGACGTTTAATTCTCAGACGGAACGTCAAAATCAGTGCATATGACATTTTTTTAATCTGTTAAACGGGGGTGTCTCTTTTTAATTGCGCAACATCCAATGGGAGCGCACTTTTTCGTATAGTCTTGTTATTACATGTCATTTGCCAGCAACTTGCCCTTGATGGGCGGCATGGTTAATCTAAGAGAAAAAATATGATGCAGTACTTGACATAATGTTTGTATTGACATCATCAGTAGTTGACATCCATGTCAAATATTGCTTCTAGTAACAGCAATGAAACATAAAATATCGCAAATTTGAAGTTTCCAACGCTATTTCCTTTTAGATTTAGCATTAAAATGACCAATTTTAGTAGTGTGTTTTTTTTTAATAGGCGAGGTAGCAATACTTAGATGGCAATTTAAGAAGAAGAATCATACAATGGGCTCCCGATCTGCGCGTAAGTGAGTGATCAGCTGTGATGTTACGCGAATGTCAGCTGACGTTACGACCTCGAATGAACTCGATTAGGGTAGAGACATACTTAGTTTTAGAAAATCTCAAAATATTTATATCTACAAAACGACACGGCAAGTTTTATTCAAACTCTTAGGAATTAGTTCTTATAATGGCCACTTCAAGTGGTTAAATTTTCCGCGCTTATGAACTATACAGTCTGTATATATATATATATATATATATATATATATATATATATATATATATATATATATATATATATATATATATATATATATATATATATATATATATATATATATATATATATATATATATATATATATATATATTAAAATAAGAAGTTACAGTACACTCGTATACAGATATAGTGGGGTAATCTAAGGGAAAAACTCGTCAACCTTCATTAGTTTGATACAAACTTGCAAACGATTTCTTTTTCAGAATCCTTCTGACTCACTCATAATTATGTGCCATCGAATGTTCTCCATGTCTTCGCCTTTTAAGGAGTGTAAAACACAAGTGACAAGTAACAATCGAAGGGAGCCCACACTGAGAAAAATATTGCATCGATTCTTACATTACCATTTTGTTATTACGGTTTATTACAGAATAACGATGTTTCAGTCGTAATTTTGTTGAATTACAAGGAATGTTGTTGTACGGTTAATACAGAAATAACACTATAATTTCAACATGATTCATATGTCTGACTATATCCGTGCGTATCCTACTACATGCTGTTATGTTAGAAGCGAGATCCCAAGGTCGCGACGTAACTAAATAACATTATGTTTTAACGTTACGGCACGGTAACTACCGTCACGCCAACACCGTTACGCGTCATGTTAATTCATACGTTTAGACCACAGTCCGTTTTATATGCGTAATCCTTGTTGAAACATGCGTATTTCCGTGTATTACATCGTTATATTTTTCTCAGAGCAATGGTTTCATAAAGCTTAAACAGCAAAGCAAGTTTGTTTTTGCGGTCGGTTCTACTCATTGCTCAGCTGTCTCAGATAACCCATAGATCCGGGAGCCTCATCGAAGGAGGGAATTGAATGAAAATGCCCTCCTGCGAGCTCTGGACAGTGCACTCAGAAGTAGCAGTTTTGTATTTGGCTCATTACCAGACGAGTCTGGAAACGTAGTTTTTTAACACTGTGGGGAGTTAATGGGCCCTTGCTGAGTTGGCCACGAAGACCCATTCTGTTCAGGGTTGGTCACACTCACGGGTCAACACCTATCCGACGGCCTCCACGCATGAAGTGCGAGCCTGGGTAGGACTCTAGCCTTATGGTTAGTTTCCCCTGGGAATCAACCTTCTGGCGCTCCTGGACGGTCTGCGCACCGTGCGGCGTAAGCCAATCGACTGTGCACTCTGACTAACAGTCGGGGAAGTCTGGAAGCAGTACTGTTTCCTATAGAGCGGGGGTGGTTGCGGACCTTACGGCGACTGCTCTTGAAATGACCATCGGCTACCCGATCCTGGGGGGTAAACAGCCGGGCAAAGGACGCTGTGGTCCGCGATAGATTCGGTACACACCGTTTCACCGCTTCGTAAGGGAGAGGACCGCGCAAGCGACCTCGAACTCGTAACCAATCGAGAGACCGGAGTAATCTGGTCACAATTGGAAGTAAGGGCGTGAGTGTAGGCCCGCCGGGTAACACTCCTGGCTATCTCGCGGTTAAGGCGTTATCCTCTTACGGACTTGTGGCGGAGCTAGACGGTGGACTGTTTTGTCCTCAAGTCTTCTGCGCTCACTCCAGGGAGATAGAACGACTAATCGTTGAAACTTCCTGAGGTGACGGGCTCGCCCGCTGTAGTCGACAACCCTAGTTATGGGTAGATACTGACCTGTTGACACACTCTTAATAAGGCATAAAGCCATCCGACCTCGAGTATTACAGCGGCTAAAGGGCGCCACGGGTTGTTATTGCTTACAATAGGTAGACGTTCACGCGAGTAATCTAGAGGAAGAGTGTGTTTCCAAAACTGGTAATCAGGGAGCCGGGAAGTCCGACTTGCTTACCAGTGCCCCTCGCTGTATAAAGTTTGACTCTGCTAAGCAGAGGCTTAACAGCATACTATTTACGTCCTAAAATTTTTGCGACTCATCTCGGGACGACAAGACGTCAATTTATTTATTTTATTTAATTATTTAGGTAAGGTAACAGCGTGATCTTATAACTAGATACATAATTCATTTAAAAAACATGTTATTATGCCGTGCAAATAATATTAAAAATATTTTTTTTAGGTATTTTATATATACTTAGGTTATATATTCATATTTTAAACTACTATTAAATATGATGTTAATAGTAATATTTTACATGTAGACAAAGTATAATTGCACATGTATAAATATTTAGATAGGTACATGAATAGCGACAATAATATATTATTATAATGGTATAATGGAACGCGAAAGTTGTGGAGTTTTGTATTCATATATACATATTATAATTTAATAATTAGTTGCAGTTATCGCTGCTGCTTCAAGGACGGATCGCACTGCCGATTTAAACTAATTTTGGTTGTCCTATAAATGTCAAGCTCTGTGCAATTCTTATTATATATACGAGGTAATCGATTGAGCATTAAATGTCGTCATGATCGTTATATCATCCTGAAGACTGATAACATACAACTTAGCTGTTCCAATCGTGGAGACCACTTCGCGAAATGTCGTAATCCCTTGTACGTACAAGCTTTCTGTTACGGTTCTCACCCCACTCTCGGCTGGACCGCAGCAGTAAATAATACGTTGCCTAAGCGCCTGATTGCATTTTGCTTTACGAGGTCGGAGACGCCCGATCTAGCGCCACGGTGGCGTCGCGGAGCGGCGCCCGCACGACTTGTTTGAACATCAGCACTGACATTTTAAAACGCCATTACATTTATTATGTAGTTTAGTGTCTGTCATGCTCTCGCTATAGAGCCCTGGAAGAAGAAACTAAGAGACATAACAGCGAGCACACCAAAAAAACATCTCACCTCTTACCCATGTAAGATACTCCATATCGAATATAAATAACTGTAAATAAATGTTACACGATCGAAGAAGATTTTTTTTTTATTTTTCTACAACTCCGAGTCATTATCTCCGATTTTATTCCCATATTACGTCCATAAACTACTACATAATATAGTAGTTTACACTGGGAGCTAATGGGCCCTGTTGCAGTTAGGCTACTAAGACCCATGCGTTTAGGGTCGGCCAAACTTACGGGTCATCAACCATTCGGCGGTCTCCACGCAGAAGTGCGAACCCGGGCAGGACTCTGACCTCGGGCCATTTTCCTCTAGGAGTCAACCTTCGGGCGCTCCTGGACAGCGCGCACTGTGCGGCAGCCGGGGTAGTCTGGAAACGGTATTGTTTCCTATAGAGCGGGGAGGTTGTTTACCTTGTGGCAGCCGCTCTTGAAACGACCATTCCGCTACCCGATACCGTGTGAAAGCTGGGCAAAGGATGCCGTGGTCCGCGTTAGATGCGATATACACCGATCACCGCTGCACTAGAGTCACTAGAGAAACTGGTAGTCAGGGTGCCTCGCCGTATGGCGTTGGCCTCTGACGGGCATGTTTGCATAGCTAGACAGTAGATTTGTATTGTCTCTAAGTCTTCTACGCTCATCCCATGGCTGAAAGATCGATCACATATCGTTATACCAGCCTGGGTGACGGGTTGGCCCGTTGTATCGACACCGCCCCACTGTAGTTTGCACTAATCCTAAGTCATCGTATACACTCAAGAGCAATAAACGTTGATATCTCGGAAACTAAGAATTCTAGCTTATTCGAATGTAATGTATTTTATAGAGGACTTAGTACTACTCAAATAAAATTAATAAAACTCCTTAGTTGCTCTAAAGTAATTCTATCAAAATGGCTCAATCAAAATAAAAGATTAAAAAAAATCGAACTACGAATACACTGCTTATGTTTTTGCTTTTGTTTCTGTTCTCTCACAAAAAATAATAGTAGTATTCAATATTCGTTATTAATATCGTAATTATTGATATGCTAGCACTCTTAGTTTTCGAGATATTCATACGTTTATGTTGGTGACCCGAATTCATTGCTCTCGAGTCCCTATCGGTTTTCAAAGGACTAAAACGATAGCTATATGGTCGATATGCAAAAATGTCGGTTTAGCGGTCGCTCAGCGCTGTGACACTAAAATGCAAAAGTTTCGCAGTTGCAGGCGAGCAGTGCCCGCGGGCGCCGCGCGGATAGGTAGTAACGTAGAATTTTAAATGGCGTTCTGATTAAAGAAAGAAAGAACGTTAATTAGTGAGAAAAGTTACGAGAGTGTGAGCGAGCCGGGCGCGGTTCTATTTCACTCGCCCTGCTCTCGCTTCGCCCGCGGCGCCGGGTCCAGCATGAAAATGTTCAATAAAAAGAGTGCAAAGCAAACGGACCGAGAGCAGCAGAAAAACTACAGCGACGGTGATGCATGTTAAGGCGTTTAGTTACGCGAGGATTAATTTTTAATGATGATGCCTGGACACTAAAACCGAGGCTCTGATTTCGTGCTATCGCGCACTCCCTAGCTAAAATTCTTCTTTCAGTGTCGTCATCTATGAAGGTTGGCGATCATTATAGCTAACTTAGAGCCCGTTCACAATATTACGATAGCGAATGGTTTCATGCAGCTTGGGCTATAAGATCCTATTTGTTCTCGGATCGGCCCAACTCACGATTTAACTCCTAATCAGAAGCCTCCTCGTGTGGAAGGCTACCCCGGGTAAGACTCTCGCGTCTCCGACCTCATGGCTGGTGTATCGGTTTCTCCTTGTGGGATCGCCTCCCGGCGCTACTGGACGATTTGCGCACCGTTCGGCGACGCCAATTCGTGCAGTCTGACTAATTGCTGAAGGAGTCTAGAGACTATGGAAATATACTGTCTCCTAGACAGCTGGGGTGGATGTTGACCTGTTGTCATGTCTTGAAACGACCTATCGGCCACCCGATCCCGAGTGGTATGACGGGCAAAGGACGCCCAGGTCAGCGATAAATTATTTATCAATTACCTTTAAAATATAATAAAATACAACAGGTAGAGGCCCCGTAAGCGACTTCGGTCCATCAACCAGTCGGGAGGAGGAAGGTAAGCTGATGGTTAATTCCAGACGGAGATATATTTCCGAAGTTAGTAGACGGGGGACGAGGCTGACCGCTGGGTACATTTGCCGGTGCCTCGCCGTAAGGCGTCGGCCTCTGTCGTGTATGTTGGCATAGCTATACAGTAGATTTGTATTGTCTCTTAAGTCTTCTACGCTCAACCTACGACTGAAAGAATGATCACATATCGTAATACCAGCCTGGAGTGACGGGTTTAATTCTTGGTTACGATTCGAAATAAGTTGAGTGAAAAGTTCATGAATAAGCTGTGTACATAAACTTTAAATGTCTTGCACTAGTTTTTGAGTAATCAATCATTGAATATCACACAAGCCAACAACCAACTACGTACGGGAGAAAGCGTATGCAACCATCTTGTGTCACTTTGTTTACATTAAATTATTGAAACCGAAAGAGACACATGATTATAAATATTATAATCGACAGTGTTCTCATCATATCAAATCAAAATTTTACAAATACAACGAATACTTCGTAACAACCTTCGGAATACTCGGTAACAACCTTCGTAACAATTAAAATACAATTAATGATGTTCGATCATCAGTCAGTATTTTAAATAGCGAAACTCGTATTTTGGACTACCTACTCTCGTAATTAAGTTAACATCAATGCTTTTATGTATTGACGCCCGTACGTAAGTACCTAAACAGTTGGAAGCAATTCCATCGAAGTGCTAATTTATTACGGACATGGTGGAAAGGGTGATGTAACGAAATGACGGAAGGCTCCGGGGGCAAGTAGAGGGAGTGGGGTAGAGCGAGCACATTCTCAAACGTTCAATCGAAACAAATAAACATTGAACGTTTGCAATTAATTAAGTGGCGGACGGCGAAAGGGCGGGCGCCGGACGCGGACACCCGCCTTGCTTCATTTGTGTTTAATTTAATTTAATTCTGAAAAGATCCATCGCCTTTGGGGAAGCAGACAGGACAATGACAGATGACGGATCGGGGAGGAATGCAGCTGATCCAATGAACTTTACAAGCGCTGTATTAAACTGTTCAAATTGATGGTTCCTTTGGCCGAAATGGATCGATGCCGAATCTTAAAAAGTTTTAACACAGTATTATTTTAAATCATGGTGATGAAACTTCAAAGTATTAGGCCACAGAGCGTGAACTTTGAGTGTAATACACTATCGAGTCGGACCTCAATCCTTTACCGTGTAAGGGCGATCATTGGTATGGCAACCTCTTTATTACTCTATTGCTGTCATTACCGGCATCACTAAAGCCTTCGACACTATTTAAAAAGAAACATTAATTGGGATAGGACGAGCGTTTTGATGGAAAAGCGGGGCCATTGTCGTTCGACGCGGCGGACGTGGTTCGCATTTATCAGCCATATTCGTAGTGCTATTTTGTTCGACATTTCGCCACGAAGTGGCGAGAGTTACAGTTCCGCATTTGCATCGGCGTAATTAATTTGCCGGGAGTGGAAAGTTTTTACGCGGTGTTTGGAGGCGGGCATCGAATTTCGCCGCGCCGTATTCAGGTAGGCGGACCGGCGCTTGGACGCTTTTCAGGCTGTTAACGTCATTGAAATTTTTTCGCGTTATACTTGCATTATATGCCGGAGAAAATGGCTGTCTAATTAACATGTTGATAAGTATTTATTTATTCAATTAATTAATTAATGAAATAACGCATTTACAAAGCATATGTATCAGGAAAATACATATCAATTTACATGTATTTATATTAATAAAAAAGTTAACACGGTCCATATGAGCGGGTATCTGCAGATGCAGTGTTACGAGGAAGAACTATCAATGTCAACTTAAAAAAAAATAGAAATTCGTACCTCAAATAATTGTACCTCATAAAATAGGTATGTCCTATTTTAAAATGAAATTGGCATTGATCATTCTTCCTCGTAACCTTTCATATTGCTTTCCAACAAGTGTTAGTTAGCACTGGTTCCAAGGCAGCGAGCTCTCTAGTTTTTTATATTCGGCAAAAAAACGTTTTAAGTCCCATAGTCATGCCAAATTCTACCTAATGATAACTAATAATTACAATAGCAATTATTTCAAACAGAATAACACAATATATCTGATTTCTCGAAAATTCTTTCAGTTTTATTGTTTAAAGTATTTTTTCTTGTTTTATATTCCAATTTTGAATTGTTTTAAAAAGACACATTCGTTAGACTAACACTTTTCTTAGATTTTAAAAATCGTTGAAAATTCAAAACAATAGCTTCTGTTCGCGTGACAACTAACAAAAAGTATAACACAGGACAGCCAGATACAGACCTTCTAGGTAAAGTTGGTTGTGCGATTTCGCCATACTTTGAATATGCTAGCATATTTATATTCATAGACCTATATTTTTCGTTATATTAATGTTTGTTTTTAGCGATTCTGCGTGTACAACAGTATGCATGTCCTGGTCTCTTTTCTTACATTTAAAAAATAAAAAAAATAAAATGAATAAATATATTCACACAATACGTAAAATATCATAAAAGTATCCATACGTCCCATAAAACCTTGCGCCGCTATCATTTCTTTTGTCTGATATGAGGGTATAATTGACGAATTGTAAGCTATGACGTTAGTTACATAATATATAGTAGGTACATCAAACCTACATGTTTGGCAAATACATTTCCGCTGTTCTGTAAGTCGACCAAGAGAGCCAAGCCACCTGCGCCGCGTCTTATCTATTCATCACAATTAGTGCTGTCATTACTATTAGGGTTGATACAAACATATACATTCATTTTTTGCTAAAATCAACGCACTAAGGCCTAGTACCTACACTAATTATTACTTATGGTCTAATAGGATGGGGCGGAGCCGCTGAAACAATTCCTGATCCTTCCAAACGCAAGTCCAACACTGTAGCCGCTTATGGCTGTTCGGCCCACGTGATGTAGTGGCTGATTTCGTGCCGGTCCGCTTGTTATTTTGCGGCCCAACATTAGTCATAGTTGTAATTAGAGCACAAAATCGGACGGCGGGCAGTTATTGCCGTCTCTCAGGCGATCCCCGCAGCCGATGAATTAAATTTCGTAGCGCCGCCAAGCCAAATTGGCCTCTCTCGCCTCTCGTGCCGATTGGCTGTTTACGATTTACGAGCACGCGCCTCTCAGTTAAACTATTTATTCTCCCGCGTAGTTCCATCGTATAATACATGCATAGCGAGGTGCACTTTTTGGTAAATCGTGTTAATTGGAAAAGTTGAGCTATGCAATACTGATGCTTTAATAATTTTTTTATTTCAATACGGAGAGTCCAGACTGACTGTAGTTAGTGATAGCTTTGGCCAACACCTACCTAATTAACATAACATGTGTTCAGCAAAATGGCATAGTTTTCGAGCTATACTAGATTTTTTTTAAATGCTTATTGCCTTGCATTATTCTTTTGACTGTGTTGATTAAATAAAATACTTTTGGTGGTAGCATTTTTTTATGAAAATATTCTTAAATAGTTACACTATTCGTATATCACTAACATTTGAAGACCATGGGATGTTTTGTTATTTGAACATTTGATTCAATTGTTATTTGAAATTAATTGAACACTTTTAGGTAGGCGTTGACCCAAGTTATCCCCACCTGAAATCGGTCGGTCCAGTTCTGGAACGCCCTGTACATAGTTGTCACATCTTAATTTACTTGAAAGTCAATAGATAGTAGAGTAGAGTGGGGCAAAAATGCGCACTTAGATTTTAATTTGGTATATTTTTTTGTTATAAAAGCTAGAACTCTAAAGTAGATTGATAAACATTCTCAATCTTACTCCTATTAAAATTGTATAACGTTTTCATTTCTAGTGTAAGCACCGGACTTTTGATAATTTTTTTAAAAAAATTTGGTAAAAACGCACTTTTGCCCCACCGGTGGGGCAAAAGTGCGAATCTGGTGGGGTAAAAGTTCGCAGGATTAGGGTTTAATAATTAATAATTAAAATAGCATGGCTTGTTTACAGAATATTGTATTTATTGAAATGTAATATGAATAAGTAATGTAACATCGTAATGTAGGCTACTGTAGGCCTAATTAAAAATACTTGAAAGTAGTTATAACTATATGGCAGGCCAATTCCCTACTCAACAGTTGTCACAGTAGAATTCGCCTTTGGCTTCGTAAGAGGAACATGCCTCGTGCCACCACTCTTTGCAATTTTTGCACTCGATCCAATCTTCCGTTGGAGGATCTTCGTACTCTTCCTCGCACCCTGGACAGATTGCTGCTCTCTTTAAAACCTTATTTTTGATATTTTTTTTGGGCTTAGCTTGAGTATCGGTAGAGGTCATTTTTCTTTTAAACTGTGAACCTACTGCCCTGGAAGTTTGTAAATTATTTTTAAATGGTGAGCTGGTAATTATTTGGGACTTTTGTCCTTTTCTCCTTCTTTGCTGTGCATCCTTCCTTTTTGGGAGCGGCCTGATTTGTGCAGGAGAGACTGGTTTAAGTGGCGGTGGCTTGCTGGTGGCCAAAGCATTGTTCCGAGTTTCTCCAGATGGTGAGTTTTCTGTTTGTTGAATACCAGAGGTAGATGGAGCATTTGCTTCTTTAGTTGCTGAGCCTGAAGTAGATGGGACTACATCGCCTCCTCCAGATAGCGGAATTCTGTGATTGACCTCCAAATCTGCTTCTGAGGGTATCGGTGTTTCTTTATCAAGTTGCTGCATATCTGTCACTGCACACGGTGCAAAATCGTCATCCGTAAATATCCCAGGATCAATTGGAACAATCCCACAAATCTTAAAAGCCTTGACAGCCTTTTCTACCGTAGCACTTCTGCAATAAGCTTTGCCAAATAATTCCGCTATCTGGAACTGTGTAATAACTCTTCCTGGGTTACTGACCAACCAGTTGTTGCAAGCTTCTGCATAGTAAGTTTTGAGTGCTTTAAAGAAACATCGGTCGAGTGGTTGAACTTTGTGGCTGCTGTGAGGTGGGATTGACAGCATATGAATGCCGTTATCTCGGCAAAATATTATAGCCTCCAACGACAAGTGCGAACTATGGTTATCAAGAATCAACAAGGCTGGATTGTCCTTGGTCGCCTTAATATATTTTTGAAAGTGCTTGATCCACACCAAAAAAAGGTCTGTGTTCACATATCCACTGTCGGAAATAAGCATCACAGAGGCTGGTGGTGCGCCATTCATTAGCTCTGGTTTCGTCCGTTTTCTTTTGAATATGAGTGCCGGGGGTACGTATTGTCCAGCAGCACTTATTGCACAGATGGCCGTAACTAACTGACCCCTCTCAGCTGAGCTGATTTTTCCTACAGCTTTTTTGCCAGTGGCAGAAATTACTTTTGGTACGTGATTTGGAACAGTTGATAAACCGGTTTCGTCCATATTGTAAATGTTGTCAGACGTGAACTTATGTATCATCATAAGGTCGGACAAATTACTGAAAAACACATTCAGTTGCACTTTGTTGAAACCCATGATTCTGGCAAGACTTGTTTGCTGAGGAGTTCTCAGACACAGATGATATTTCTTCATAAAGTTCAATGCCCAATCTTTTCCTGCTGTCTTAGAATCCTTGTTAAATTTATGGTCGATGCCGTTTGATTCGGCGTACTCAAAGGCTAGTCGTCTTAAATCTTTGAATGTAAGACCATAGAAAGAAGTGTCCATGTCTTTACAATGACCAGCTAATTCAACTTCTTGTTGTTTTGTAAAGGTTGCAGTGAATCGTCCGAGTTTTTCAACGCCAAATCCTTTTTTTAATCTTTGTCGAAGAGCAGACTCTGTAATACCCAAATCTTTGGCGATGCCGCGATTTGAATCTCCCCTTTTTAGTCTCTTTCGAGCTATTTCCAACATCTCTGGAGTACATATTTTTCTCTCGGTCTTCCTTTGGTATTTCCTGAAACAAAATCGATAATCTAATTTAGTAAAATAATCCTGTAATTGAATTTATTGTAATTAAGGCATTATGTTTAAGGACTTATATCTGTTCTAATGCACAAACAAATAAATGAAAAAGAAATCCCAGTTGGGGTAAAAGTGCGCGCGCACTTTTGCCCCACCGTACTTTGCGCACATTTGCCCCATTAATACAAAATCTTTATCACCATCAAATGCT
This sequence comes from Micropterix aruncella, assembly GCA_944548615.1. NCBI lineage: Eukaryota > Metazoa > Arthropoda > Insecta > Lepidoptera > Micropterigidae > Micropterix > Micropterix aruncella. The sequence continues at coordinate 2,306,601 of OX155960.1, forward strand.
GCTATCTATCGGAAATATTTCTAAATGCCTTGTATGACATAACGCATAACATAAACATGTTTATTGAATTGTCCAAACAATTATTCACTTTGGTTTATATTTATTCACAATATACTATTTGCAAACAATCAAAATAATACATCAGAACAATAAAAAAAGAAGTTTACCTCATGGTTTCGACGTTGTTCACGCAAGCCGGCTGTCACTGCACATAACAACAATCCGCCATGACACCTTCTAAATGAAATTAGCGTTGCCAACCCATGGTTCACCGAAACGGAAATACTGGCACTGCGCACTTTTAGACGCCGCGCACTTTTACCCCACTCTACTCTATTAGTGTATTCCAGAAATATTTTTATTGCTCTATTTTATTTATTTATTTCATTCATAGTAAATTACCGATATTAAATAATTCAAAGCAGACAAGTACATTTGTCGACTATAATATTGGGAGAATCAGGGCGTTATTTTCTTGAGGTCGTCTGTTGTACACTTGTTTAGAACTGGAGAGGTGTTTGTTTGAAATGGGTCCATTGGCAATATCTTACGACCATATCATCAGGGTTATAGTGGTTAAACGTTTGTGGGCAAATAATTATATGACAAGTGGGATTTTTGTTAGGTAGTGGTCATAATAAATGAGAACAGTTACATAATAACAAAAAATGAGTCACAAAATATCGAAGGGAAGAATGGGGATATAATATCAAGCTAAGAGACGGGTGGAGGGGGGGGGGGAGGATTTAAGTAAATTTACCTTGAAAGATGTTTTAAGCCCAATCAGGATTTCAAATTGTCTCAGTTCCAAAGGCACGGAGTTCCATATTTGGGCCGCCTGCACTGCAAATGACTTGGGCATGAAAGTTGATGAATGCAGAGGTATAGCCAGTAATTGATTTCCCTGAGAGCTTAATGGACGGCCATGAGATGAAAGCGGAGAGAAGAGATTAGGAGAGGTGTCGTTGCGTTGGACGAAGATTCGGCAATTCCTCGTCTATTTATAATTAACCCTATCGTTTTCGTCAACATAACGAGTATCAACTGCTTGTTGTCTGTAGAGTTCCTTGTCTTTAATGTTGATATGGTCTTTGGAATATTTGGTACATGTTATTCTAGTAATCCAATGTCGTTGGTGGTGAGACTTTTTCTACTCCTTACTCCGGATATTATGGCATCTTTAAGCTGTCGATAGCGGAGTTTAGCGATTATCGTTTTGGGCCGGTTGGGTACACTGGCTCGGAGAGCAACGCGAGTTGCAAACTCAATATCCGCTCGACGTACTTGCATCCCAAATGCTTTGGAGACGTTTATTATAATTTTTAAGTTTATTTTCGATCATTGAGTTCGATCTATATGATGATATACTTCGATCAGTACATTCAATAGAGGTCTTTAATTCTAGAATTAATTTTTGATATCAAAAAAAAAATCTTACGGTTGATATTGAGACCCTTGAATTCCTCCCTTATGGTCGTGATATCTTCGAATAGAGCAGAGAGGCTAAGCGTATCAGGCTTCTCCCTAGATACATAGGCCGGAACTAAGTTCTTCGCATAGTATTTAGGAGTTAGGTCTATAAGAAGGACAGACCTCGACGGCGATGTAGCTGTCAACTCTCGCTGGACGAACCGTGTCTAGGATCGGCTCTACATGGAATAGAAAGCAGCCATTGGGCGAGTTGTTGATCTTTTATTTTCTGGTAGTTCATCTTCAGTATGTTTGCACAATGCTGAATAATATTGTTCACACGCGCATGACAGTCTATTTTTAGCCGCTACAGCCTTTTAACATTTTGTGTTATTATTCATGGCGATTTCATGTATCAGTATTCCAATTAGTATTATTTAAAAACTATAATATGTACTTATAGTTTATTGGCTACAGTGCGGAAAACGTCGAGTGTAATACAGTATGTTAAATGATTTTGGAGTTAGTGTTTTCAAATATGTGAAAAACTGTCCAGGCTATGATTTCCCCAGTGTTTTCACCCTCCTAGATTCCATTATGATTTAATGTTGCGGTTTGAGGATCAGTCTATAAGTTAAATATGTTTCAGATATATCTCGCTAATGTCCGTTGTTAGCCCTTTCTCCATTAGGTCTCGGATGCGACATTACTCTCGCTTCGAAAGTCATTAAATTGATGACGCGCATTAAACTGGAATTAATTTAAATGACACAATTTTCTAGCGTCCATATAATTAATGGAACGCCGCGCACTGCGAAGAGGGCGCATGCGACACCCCTTCTTGCAATTCGTAAAAGTTTTTTCATTAAATATCTGTCACTCTCTTAATTGCGAAGCGCAAAATGATCAATACGAAAACACTCCATAATGTAGCCCTCGCGACTAATCAAATAGCGCACGCAGCTAATGGAATTTTTCTTACGTACTCTATCGGCTGACGGGAAACAAAAATACCTTCGAAGGAATAATGAAGACAGGCCCATACATCATTATCAGACATTTCCGTCTCTTGTGGGGGTTGGCGCAGACAAACACTTTATGGTAACATCTCCCTAAGTAACATAGCGTTTTTTTGGTCTTAGAAATTTAGGTAGGTAGATAGGTATTTACTCACTAAATATCACTTTCGCCCCCCCCCCCCCCCACCTGTCCCCCTTCCCTCCCACAAATCTACATGTTGGAAGCTCGGCTCACTGCTCCTCGTCATTAATTCTACACGAGCATCGCGACAGTTACGCTTCTCTCCGGTTGCGCACCGCTGGTATTAATAGAAATAGAGTAAATACCCCTATTTATATCCTTATATATGTAGAGTCTTAAAACTACAAACCGTAAAACTAGAATGTCAGATTTAATCATGTTAGTTGTTTTCGTATAAAATTCAATAGCTTCAGAAAGTTGTAATAATTTTTCATACGTCCCATCAGCGGTGTACGATTTATTAATATAATCCAATTAACACTTTATCTGATTGAAAAACTCTAGTTGCGTTTTTGACTATCATGCCACGCTTTAATAACCTTAGCTATGCCGATGACACCATATTATTAGCAACTAGTGCTGAAGAAGTCCAGGAACTGGTTAATACTAACATGACTGAAGCAGTCATGTTAGTATTGAATGTGACGTTAACACATATAAAAAGAAAACCATAGTTCTGGTCATCAGCAGAGACCGCAAAATCTCCGCAAACATTTATGTAAACAGGACTCGAGTAGAATGTGTCCAGAAATATAACTACCTCGTCAGCTTGGTGAATAAAATGTCAAGTCAAGTCAAGAGATAAAATGTCGTATAGAACAAGCCACAAACAAGCGCATTCGCGAAAATAAGAAGTTCCTTAACGGCATGGGCCGTATCCTTCTTTTAAAAATGAAATTGGTTAGATGCTATGTTTTTCCAGACCTTGTATATGGCATGGAATCATGGAGCCTGACATAATCCGTCTGTAAAAACAGGTATTCGAATACTGGATATACCGAAGGATGGTCAAGATTTCGTGGACTGATAAAGTTCGTAATGAATTTGTACGTCAAAGAATGGGGAAAGAATTAGGACAGCGTGCGACGTTTAAACGACGGTAATTGGAGTACCTAGGCCGCGTTATGAGAGACGATAAAATACAAGGACGGAGATGCCCAGGAAGACGCCGTATTTTTTGGTTAAAGAACATAAGACAGTGGTTTTGAAAGAGCATCATTTCCATGTACTGGGCAGCAGCATCTAAAGTTGAGATATCCTATGATGGTGGCCAACATCAGAAGAGGAGAACGCACCTGAAGAAATAAAAGTGCCATGCTCTTAAAAACCGACTACCATCTGCGCTTTTCTTTAAGCCATTGATTGAAGGCAATAATGCGATCGGTCATAACTCCCCTTTCATATCGAAAGTTTTGTTTGTTCGTCATCGTCTGTTTGGCGGGGAGTGTCAATGCCTCTTAACAGTTGGGGATGTGTTTTAACGTTAGTGCTGGCGACGGGATTTTCGCAACTGTTCATTTTTTTCCTTCGAACAATCATTTTGAGCAAATATACGTCGTCCGTTAAACGCATTAGAAATGTGTAAAGAGGCCGTGAAGAGTTTTACAACCATAAATAGGAATTGGCTTAGATTAAAATTGACGCTATTAATGAGAAAGACTTATTGATTATACCTACGCAATGTGGGGTATTCTCGAGGCAGCGACACATACTAGAAAACGCAGAACACCTGCGAAGTAATATCATTACGACGTCACTCCTGCGTAAAAAATCGAAATTCGCAGGAAATAATTCGTACCCGTCTTTCGTCGGGAATAACGTCCACTAAGTCGTTCTCTTGAGAATGTTCGTAAGGATATCTTAAGGATGAATTTATTACGAGAAATATACTCCACAATTTTAAGTGTAGCATCGTCATTAACAAAAGCACCTCAAATGTCAAATTTTATGATGAACCGTAAGAGAAAGCGAAACTTTAGTTTAATAACAAATTACCACAGAACTCCAGTCCTAGACACACCTTTTTAATTCCACCTCAAGCACGTCCTCTAGACTAGGCTATAGAAAACTCCGCCGCCCGCTCGCCATGTGCCATTGTGCCAAGAGAACAACGAGTAAAATTTTGCAATTAGTTTCTTTAATTATATCCAGGCGAGTACGTTTGTTTTGCCTTTGTATCGGATGTAATTAGAAAAGTTTATTAATCTCACCTTATTGTGTAGGAAACATTGGTTTTGCCACAGTAACGCATTGAAGCTTCATTCTTTTAACCCACATTTCTTAAAATTACGTCAAAATGTACTCGACGGTACGACTACAAAGCTGTGGTCCCTGGGGCGGTTTCTTCCAGTCAACTCAATTTTATATAACAATTAGTGATTCGCATAAATTAAAGCAAATTCACAAACATTGCATCGATTCCCAGGTTTTACTTCTAATAACGAATGTAAAAGAAAATGAAGAAACGTACATTTTTACAAAGTGGGTTGTTGTTAACGTTATATAAGACATTTTCCAATTGAAACTCTGATATTTAAAGGGACTTTATTCTATTATCAAGCTACACGAATTATGAAATAAAAAATAAAATCAAAATAAATAAATGAAGATCAGATTAGTGGTAGAACACTAGGTAATCAAATTGCCCGTGAGGCCTTATCGCTAAATAGGAACAATCCACGCATACTGGTGAGGGCCCTCACGGAGCATTGTGGTCTGAACAAACACATGTACATTGTACAACCTCAAGCTCCGGGACACGAAAATATGCAGGTTCTGCCAAGGGGCAGAGGAAACTCCCTTGCACCTCATGTGCGAGTGTGGCCCGCTGATGCGTAAAAGATACACCAACTGACGCCAAAACCCAGGCATAGCGCAGAACTATAGTAGGTGGCGAACATAATAGATCAGCAATGGTCGCAGTGTTACAAGGTTCATAAAGACCTTAGAAAAACCACACACAACAAATATATAGCGGTAGACCATAGGCAACTTTCTGAAAGGGTGATCCTATCTTTTAAATATACCTATTTGTTCACGTTTCTCTATTGTAAAATAAGGTGAAGGTTAAACAGGACATTTGTAAATCAATAGATCCTGCTTTTATCAATAACTTATCTCGATAAAAGCTGGTTGGTGTTCAGCAGTTTTACTAAAGTCGTCTGTCTCCCGGCGTACTCGTATGTTTGCGTCTCGGTACATTCGCTCTTTCAAATAGCTTCCTAATAAAGTCTTTAAATGTGCGCCCATCCAAGGAAAGAAATGGAGCCGCTTTTTATGTTTCTCTTTGCTACTTGCAATCGCTTTTAGAGAAAAGACGTTTCCGTATGTTTGCCCTGCGCTCATTTCCTTATCCTATACAGTTTGGGGACAGTGTTGGCATACTGTGGTTTGGGACCTGATCACTGAGTTTTGTGTGCGTTTTTTTTTTGTCATAATAGCTACGAGTCATCGTCAAGTTATTCTTTATTATATTTCTTCTTTTTCTACTCCCGTGAAAGCTTCTGCACGAAACAGAGACGCTGTACTTTGTCCATACCACTCCCTTAGGTAAGTTTTTGAGCCGGTCAATAGGCCGGTCTTGCAATATTCTATATTTTGAGCCTTTCAATACGTGTCATTTGATTCGTTGAGCCTTTCAGTACGTGTCATTTGACTCATTTGATTCGTAAATTTAATACTCGACTCTCTCAGCATTCTTCTGTAAACTCACATTTCGAAGGCCCGGTCTTCTCATAGACGATCGTGAAGAATACGTTAGCACCTTGCCATTCGTATCTCGATGTGAAGTGATAGTTGGCTGAAAAGAGGTTTCTTCAGCAGAAGTTAGATAAATTAAATTCGATTAGAAGTTTCACTTCACGTTTGCAGTTCCACTGCTAATTTATGTATAATCAAGTTATTTAAATGTTTAACCTGATTACGAGGTACATTATATAGTTACTTAGTATATTTTAAATATATATAATGTATATTTCATCCCGTTATTTTGCAAGCAGTATTAAACTTATTGAGCAGAGCCTGTAGATAGTCAATATCATTTTCTATAGTACAAAATCATCCACAAATCGGACTTTATTTATCCTCCCACCATTTGCACTAACATCCATGACTGCACCATCAAGTAATAACTTAAATGTGATATAAATACGGGCTGTAATATAACTACTTCTGGATGTAATCCTGAAGTACTCCACCACTGCGTCTTGCTCGATTTTTGACATCGCTGTACATTTCATGTTCATAACACATGCTTTGTGCCAAGTCACTTAACTTACCTCATGCTAGCGGCATACTAAAAAATATAATAGTTTTTCAAGATCACCGCCAAGCGGTGTCACATGGAAAGGTTGTGTCTGATCTCTGTAGTTTGTCGTTGAAAGGTTCTGACTGCTCTGGTGTTCTCAGAATTCGTTCGACCAGGTGAGATTGCAAACCAGGGTTTCTACTTGGAGTTTTTGAGAAGATTATGCAACAGTAGGAAAGACCCAATTTGTGGCAGACTAGCGACTGTTTTTTTTTTACATAACAATGCACTTGTTCATACATCCCTCTAAGTGCACCAATTTTTACCAAAAAACAATGCGATATCTTGAATCAAACCCCATGACAGTTTTCCCACGAACGTATAGGGATTCGAAAGGAAACCGTATTACGGACTTAGATGAGGTGATGAAAAACTAGGGCTCGCAACAGACAAATGTATTAGCTATATATTTTTGCAATAACTGAAGGGGGATTGAAGGTTTTTTGTTTAAAAAAATAAAAACAACAATTTAAAAAACGTTTTTTTTTGTACGAATTGATAAGCATTGTACGAATTGACAAGAACGGGATACTATTAACCTATTACGTTACAATGTTTCATTCATAATATTTTATTACGGACTATGTTTTCGAATGACTTACAATAATTATTTGCTATTATTACTTGTTGTAGCTGAGTCATTTGAGAAAAACAAATGAAATTTTCGTTGAACAGCTCGCCGCGCTCTGCGCGCTGATGTAGCTCTAGTTTATGGGTCCAAAGTCTATGGGTCCATGGCATTATTGCATGGGGTGCCCCTACTAAGCAAGATTTGGATCCACTTTTAAAAGCACAGAAGCTCTTATTGAGGGCCATTGGAAAAAAAACATCCACGTTATTCATCTGTACTTCTGTTTGAAGAGTTTTCTAACAAATTCTAATTTTCTTCCGAAAGCACCCACAAAATTGGGAAAAAGATCAGCAGGCTCTTGCAACTAGAGCGGCGGCATCTACTAACTACCTGATCCCCCTAGTAAAAACTACCTTTGCGCAAAGACAAATGTATTTTATGGCGTTCAATTTTTTTAACAACATCGACGACAATTTGAAAAAAAAATATACCATTATTGATAAGTCTAAATTTAAAATAAACAGATGGTTAATAGAATTTAGTTACCTGCTTTTAGAAAATGAACTGTTACAAATTATAGTATGGGAAAAAATCTTTGTATCGATATATGTGAATTTTGTATCTATCTATGTATTGTAATTATTATATCACGTATCACGTATGGTCAATTTTATTACTTTAATCTATAAAAATATTTTATATTGGTTAATATTAAACGGTGGAGGTTTACCTTTTTTATCCTTCCTCTTCCCTCTTTTTTTTCTTGTCGAATTATATTACTTTAATACTATTATTCATGTTTTTACACCATTCTGCATCATGGGCATCTAGATACAGGCCTGAGAAGCCTCGTTAGATGTGCATAGCGCAATTTGTTACATAAACTGTGTCAATCTTAAACTGTGTCAATCCTTAAAATGTATAAATTCTTTACTTAGGTAACAATGTAACTACTTTATGTGTGTATAAGTAATAAATAAATAAATAAATAAATAAGTTTGGAAACTGTTATATAACCAGAGTAGCATTTGCAATACTTCCGGTGTCCGTCTGCGCGCTCTGCTGTCCATATTTGTTTTCGCCGAGGACGCATTTAAGTAGAGAACCGTTGTAAATAAGTGAGGAAAGAATTCCCTTAAAGACCACGCTGGGACGGACCTTCTCGGTTATGGGGCAATGAGTGTTCCGTAGTCGTACATTCGGACACCTGTGGCATACTGCCAAGTGAATGAGGAGAGGGGGTGGAAGAAAAAAAGACGTAAAGGGATCGATACGATCTCCTTCTGGATGCCTACTTTGTTAGTGAATAATTTATTTTATTGCGGACCCGATCAGAATGTGCGTTTTTGTTTAGCTAATTTTCTTTTTGGCGATTCGATTGTATCGCTGGTCGGCGAAGTCGGTCGTAGAGGCATTTCCTGACGGTGTTTCCATTAGTATGGGACTAAAACTTTTTTCTTTGATGAGCACCCTTGGAAATTACTATGTATTAAGCTGTTGTATTGATTAAGTATGATTAAGTATTTGTTATTTTTTACACTGTATTATTTATGTCGACATTGTAAACTTTTATTTTGGATTTATAAATATAAAATACCAAAAGAATAATAACGTTTAATAGAAAATATAAACCAACATTTTAGTTTACCATTCATGAGAGTGGTACATATACATATGCACTTGCATCAAATTTTCGCATCAAATATTACAATATTTTGCCTATAGCGCAAAAAAAAATGTGATGTGATGCCCTACAGAAATTCCTATCAGAAAATGTATTTTATTCCATAATTGAATTTGAGATTTGTTGCAGACTGAACAAAGAAACATGATTATGAAAGGAATTACATTTTATCCTAATTTTAAATTTTAATGATGCCTAATTCTTAATTGTTTCATTGCTAATATTTTTAGGTATTTCATTTATATTGTTTTTTTTTTTACCTAATGTATTTTGAATTTCATATCTAATGTAGGTACTTACTTTGATTTTAAAGGCATCTCATTTTTGTTATTTTTTTATCTACCCTGTTTTTTTTATTAATATATGCATTATGACAATTTATTTCTAATTGTCTTCATTATTGACTATTTTTAAAGTAATACCTTAAAAAAAACATTCTGAATAATTTATTTTTTTAATACCTAACCTAAGATTGTGTACTTTTAGTATAATATTTATTTATTTTAATATTTAAAATCAATGTATGTTCGCAGTCTTGTTTTAAAAAATATATTGTACACCTAAAAGGCCAGAAGGCGGCCACCGCCGCCTTATGTGACTCGCCGAATAAAAGAATGTCGACTTAAACTTAATTCTCCATCAAATTTATTAGAAGATTGCCTGATTTCATATTGCCACCGACAACGCCAGCAGCCGAGTTGTCGTTCAATTCCATTAGCCTTGCTATTTATTAGCTAAAATACGATTTGGCGCGTACTGTTAACCGACGGATATTTACCAATTGCCACAATGGGTACTTTCATTAACGGTTCAAACTACCCTTCGTTTCATCGCTTACCTTACCACCGAAATCAGTGATTGCTTGCTGACAGATCAGTAGCGACCGGTCTTTTAAACCTTACATAATCGTTTTTGTGTCGAACCGCAATTGCTGTGGTTTTCAAAAGATTTAAAATCCATTTACGAGCAAATTTCTCGAAAGAATGTTTATATTTGATGTATTAATAGAAAACAAAGGTTGACTTCTGTCGATAAAATCTTTATTAAATATTAAAATACACAGTTTAAAGGTTTACTTCTTTAAAATAATGTTATCTTAATGTAAACCTTCACTTCTACGGCACTCATTTAAACGAACAGCAATATTTGTCATGACGGCTCAGCATGTAGACTCCGTGATGGCTGCCATTTCGTAACGGATATTTTCTCTCAACTCAGAGAAGTCGGACTATTGAGGTACACTTTGGATTTGGGATATCCCCATAAGAAAAGTCCATCGGGCTCAAATCAAGATTGCGTGGAGGCCAATTTATGTCACCTCTCCTTGAGATGAATTTGTAAAGGAAATTTCACGTACCGTAACAGCCGTATTAAGAGTGTGTGATGTAGATCCGTCATGCTGAAACCACGTTCTTTGTTTATAACAAGAACTTTCCTGGTTATAACCAGGAAAGTTTTGCACTTTAGGTACCAAGAAGTTATCCAACATATCCACAAAACGTTTATTTTAAAACGTTTTACTGGAAATTACTGTGGCTCATTTTAATTATATACGACGCAAACCGCTGCAAATGAAGCTGTTGTGATAAACATTTTTTTTTTATATTTTGTGCGCCCTTATATCGCATTTAAGTTACTACGCAATTTTATAATTGTATTGAAAATTAGTGATTTTATGCGTGCTTTTATTACGGGCTGTAAGCAACTTGCTTTTTCGAACTTTTTAATGCTGCAGGCTTGGGAACCAAGGAATCACAGGATTACGGTAGGAAAAAATGCTTTTAGCCATTGTTTGAATTTTTCGATAAGAGAGGCCCTTTGGAAGCCAGGAGGCCCGGGAGTGGTCGCCCTCTTTTGATATTGCATTTCACTTTTCGACGAAGGTTCGTGTTCTTGTAAGGGTAACTTGCGGTGTCAACTACAACGGGCGAGCCCGTCACCACAGGACGTTTTAACGATTTTCTCGTTCTATCGCCCTGCAGTGAACGTAGAAGACTTTGGACAGAACAAATCCAACGTCCGGCTACGTCACAACCCGCAAGAAGCCAACGCCTTACCGCGAGATAGCCAGAGTTACCTGGCGGGCCGACTCTCGCGCCCTTGCTTCCAATTGTGACCAGATTTCTCCGGTCTCTCGATTGGTTCCGAGTTCGAGGTCGCTTGCGCGGTCCTCTCCCTTACGAAGCGGTGAAACGGTGTGAACCGAATCTGTCGCGGACCAAGGCGTCCTTTGCCCGACTCTGAATCGGGATCGGATGGCCAATGGTCATTTTAAGAGCAGTCGCCGTAAGGTAGACAACCACCCCCGCTCTATAGGAAACAATACAGTTCCCAGACTCCCCCGATTGTTAGTCGGAGAGCACAGTCGATTGGCTTGCGCCGCTCGGTGCGCAGACCGTCCAGGAGCGCCAGAGGTTTGATTCCCAGGGGAGACCGGTTGACCCAGTATCCTACCCTGGCTCGTACCCCATGCGTGGAGGCCATCGGATGGGTGTTGACCCGTGAGTGTGACCGACCCTGAACACATGGGTCATCGAGGCCACCTCATCATGGGCCCATTAGCTCCCACCTCATCTTGTAAGGGTAATTAACCAAGGTCGGGGTTGGGAGTAAATACGCGTTGAGTCGAATCTGGTTTATTATACACATTACTTTAACGCTATAAGCACGCGGTCGCGGCGCTCGAATGGGGAAGTGTGTAACTTTTGGATGCGCACTTAGAAATGGTTCATGATTGGTGAGCGGAGCATTTTTATGTAGACTTATGAAGACGAGGTAGAGAAGCGAGAGCGGTAGCTGGCATAGAGCATATCTATCGACACTTACCGATTCTCACAACAACAAAATGTATTATTGTGAGAGTCGGTAAATGTCGAGCATTTACATTAGAGTGACTACATTATTAATCTCTGTAACGAATTCATAGAGTAAAGGCACGAACTACTGATATATTATTCCAGTACCTATATAATATTAAATACATTATTCAACCCCTATGTTTATTCGAAGGATCCATTCCCAAATTGCACAGGAAATATTTGTTGAAAATCTATTTGCTGCTAATTAAATGGTTCTCCATGGCAAGCCCGACAGATTAAAGGAATATTTAGGTCAGCAGAAAAAAGTACAGCATGCAATCCGAGCGATATTGAAACCGGTCGCCGCGATTGAGTTTAATTTGAAAGAAACGACGCAGATTGGAAAACGAAATAGAGATGCGGTTTACCACCTTGTTACTGTAACGTTTCTACCAAAAATCCTACTCGATTAACGAGTAAAAGTTTTATAATTTGTTCGAAAAATATATAATGTTTAACTGCTGAAATTCCTATAAAACTATTTATTGAGCGCTAGAAGACGAAATTAGGAACTGTATAAAAGTTTTCGATCGCTGTTAAACTTATCTACGTTCCTCAAGGCAGGCCTAGCACCCATCCCCCGAATTGTTTAAGTTCGATACGGGCAGTTCAATCGCCTCTGTCGACCAACTCCGAAACAGCTTACGCCAACTTTTTTATTGATACCGGTATTCAATAGGCAAGTATTTAAAGTGGGGAAAACAATTCAGGAAGCTCAAGAAACGAAAGTTACGCTGTGACATCGGTCAGTAACTTCGACCGGTGTTTCCTCCATGAAGAATAAGGGGAGTGGAAGTAAAAACGACTATTCTCGAAATTGAAGCAGACGGTAGAATTGGCACGGTCGTTGTCCTCTAGAATATTTTCTTTGTCGTCTTCAAATTGGAAAGAGACACGGTACTTAGGGAGATCTCTTCTTTTTCCGTGATAGAATTAAAAAACTGCTAATAACGGTATCTATTATTATAATTCCAACAAAATGAGGCACTATTTTAAATAACGTTTTAGCTCAGCGACATTTCTTAACCTCTCATATAGCCTCTAAAACTAAGCCCTAAGTACGGCGCGTAATTGAATTTAGCTCACTGCAGACACAGTACCCCGAGAGAACAGTAGACGCACTTTCGAGCGACAGGGCATTGTGGGGATAGGGTGCGAGTGAGCAGAGAGATACGTCTCGACGAACGCGTTTGGTTAGCGTTACGCGCGTGCGATAGTTGGTGAATTTCTCACACGATTGAACATCTACGTCGGCGGAGTCATGTGGCGGCCATATGCGAGCCCGTAACGTAGCTCGCCTCGATTTCAGTTTTGTTTTAAGACACGCTTTTGTCTGGCGCTGCAGACGTGTTTATGAATTAGTAATAAAAAAACGATTGAACTCGAATACTTTTACTACACTTTGAAGAACGATAACTAAGCGTCATTAGAATATGAATTATGATGTTGTCTAAAAGAGCCAATACAGTAGAAACAATTCAATAAAAACCAATGTTTACAATAGTAGTTAGTCTGAATTACGATAGATAGCGTTGAGCGTAATTTAACGATTTAATATTGAAACGTCGCTTCTTCCTGGTCTTCTTTGGTTGCTCTGCTGAGGGTCCGTCACCCCAAACGCTGGTGCAGGTTCCGACGAGGCTTGCCAGAGTACACGGCACTATCGAGAAAACGGTAATAGATATAGTTTGCTGTGTGTCCGACAGAGAAGAGAGAGAGGGATCCCAAATGAAATGGTATTACGAATATGCATAAAATTCGACTGAATTTTCGACCACATTTTTAAATATTTTACATTTTTATCGTTTTTAATTGGCGGTTAAATTCCAGCCTCATGTAACGTCATAACTCTAGTTGAAGTATTCTCGTTCAAGTTGTGCAATGCGGTGTCGCCACCTAGGACAGTTCAAAGAGGAAACGAGGAAAGCTTTTAACCGCATAATTCCATTAGTCGTTTCGTTAATATCCGCCAGTTAAAATTATATATGCATAGCATAAACAATCTAACAGAAAGGCTGAGCGGAAATTTCTTGCCGGTGTACCTACATCTTTTTATATACATTGATGCATAGAATTAAAATCAATTGAACATAAGGTCATTACGATTACTATTTTTATCTAACACGTCACATTTCTAATGTAACGCGGCTGACGAGTATCTCCAAGGCTTTCGGAAAATTATGTTTAAAATAAACTTTGGGGCTTTGAAAACTATGGTTGTTTATTGGGTTTCACGGCCCATAGCCACTCGACTGATAGAACATATCGGGAGCTAATGGGCCTTTGCTGAGTTGGCCACGTAGACCCATTCTGTTCAGGGTTGGTCACACTCAAGGGTCAACACCCATCCGGCGGCCTCCCATCCGGCGGCCTCCACGCATGAAGTGCGAGCCTGGGCAGGACTCTGGCCTTAGGGCTAGTTTCCCATAGGAGTCAACCTTCTGGCGCTCCTGGACGGTCTGCGCACCGTGCGGCGTAAACCAATCGATTGTGCACTCTGACCAACAGTCGGGGGAGTCTGGAAGCAGTACTGTTTCCTATAGAGCGGAGGTGGTTGCGGACCTTACGGCGACTGCTCTTGAAACGTCCATCGGCTACCCGATCCTGGGTGAACAGCCGGGCAAAGGATGCCGTGGTCCGCGATAGATTCGGTTTACACCGTTTTACCGCTTCGTAAGGGAGAGGAGCGCGCAAGCGACCTCGAACTCGTAACCAATCTCGCGGATAAGGCGTTGGCCTCTTACGGGCATGTGACGGAGCTTGACGGTGGATTGTTTTGTCCAAGTCTTCTGTTAGAACACATCAAACTTTTAAAAACGTTCATCTAGAAAAATCGGCTATCTGCGAACACATATTGGATAGCGAAACTAACCACTGGGTGCAGTTCCAAAATCTCATTGTGCTATCCAAAGAACAATTTTACATTTACCAACTTCAATAGAGACGACGGTTACAAACACTCTACTACGTAAAACCTTCTTCTTAAAATGTTCTCAATGCCCATCGCCGCGCGCAAGAACATAGCACGAGAAACAGTCTAAAATCCAAAATTGGATTCTATATTGAAATTGCAGACTAAGGCGGTTGTACTACGGTGACTATCTATCCTGGTACAACAGAAGATTGTGCATACTTGCTTCAAACGGTGCAAAACTGCTGCCGTATATTCCGCCGTGTGTTAAAGCCGCGCGACCATATTTGTTCATATTATAATCAACGAAAATGGCTTCGACTAAATCAGCGCAGGGAACTGCATGTATATTTTCCCTTATCTATAAAACTATTCACTTGCTTCCCATGTTATTTGTATAGTTACCTACGTACCCTATCCTCAGCACATCATCATTATACACAAGCACAAAATAACATCAAACTTTCGTACATCCTAACTAATGAATCAATCTTTTCTGGTACTGTATTCGAATATGGAATGACCTTCCAGTAGTAATAAAACAGGCGAAGAATTCAAGAAGGATTCAAGTCAATGGAAGGATTCAAGTAGGTCTGTTCTACGCATTTACTGCGGACTGACAACATGAGCTGCTAGCTGATTTTTATGTTTTAAGCGTAGTTTTACTTCAGTCATTAGGTTTTACCTTTAGTTGATAGTTATATTTTTCATCCGATTCTATAATTTATAGTTTGGTTCATAGTTTGTTTATATTTAGTTACGGGGGAAAACGAACAATGTCATTTTTTTAGAGATGACATTTTTTTTTCTGAGGTACTTTTTTTTGAAACTCCCAAATAAACCCTGGCTAAAAGATATTTTTTTAGCTTAGTAAATTTTTTAAATGTAATAAGTAAAAAAAAATAACACGACGTTGATCGTTTTACCCCGTAGCCCTTTAGTTTATGTACTTGAGTAATATGAATTAAGAATAATATTAACCACCCTACCTATACGAACGTACGTGATAAGTCCGCTATTGTACTGCCCGAACGCAACAAGCCGTATCCCGTACGTTCGAGTACAAAAACACAAAAAAAAAACAACAAAAAAAGAAACCCACAAACCCACTACCATTCTAAATGCAAAATAGGGTAACAAATGGGTATATTTTGTAAAAAAAAATGTATTGTAGATCAAGTATTGCTATTAGAAAATCTAATGAAAAAACCCAACGATATTTTACCCACCTTTTAATAACCCAAAGGTAGTGCGGTTAATATTGTTATGTAAAAAGTAGTAAGCCATTGATTGATAAGTTTTTAGTGTAAGGGGCTCTCTAGACGATCAAACATGCTTGTCAAGCATCGCGTCGCGGGCTGGGAGGGCATCGTAAACCGCAGGATATATGCAAATATATTTTTTAATATTTACCAAAAATGCCTAATTTTGTAGTTGTATACCAGGGAGTCAGGTTAATTAGACGTAATTGATTGATAAATGACGTAATTCCCTGGTATAAACTATAAAATTAGGCATTTTTGGTAAATATAAAAAAAAACATATTTCCTGCGGTTGACGATCCTTTTCCAGCCCGCGACGCGATGCTCGACAAGCATGCTTAATCGTCTAGAGAGAGTCAATATATGATATGGTCCTCTTATTGATAATTGGATTTTTGTAAATAAAATAATGACAATATTATAAATAAAATAAAATAGCCATCCGCCATTATTATTGTGCCGGTCTCTCGCACTACAATTATTCAGGCGAATGAATCGTTATAAAACAACTCTTAAGTCCTAACCCTTGCGGTCCTTGACCCGTTGTTGGTCTTTAACAACTTCACGAGGGTTACTACGGGCGCCATCAAAACCACAAAAGTTTCCCTGTAAACACATTTAATTACCACTTCCAACGGGTTGCGTCCCCACCAATGCTACTTTAGTACTCTAATTACCCATATACCTGCCTGTTTTTAGTAACGGTTGCTTAAAGCCTTCTTGTAGTTTACGAGGTTATTATAACATATATTTATGGTTAATACAGATGCTATTCCGGTTATAAAATGCGTGGTTTTTATTATTTCTTTTCAATTCTTGATTACATATATACGTGTCCCCTATCCACTTTACAAATACGATGGATGGATAGTTTATGAAGGAAAGTGTCTATATAAACTTTCATGACTCATAAAATATGCACACTAGTTTGCTCGTAATCACGAATCGAAAACTGGACGCTTGTTTGCGTATGCCCTCGAGAAATCGAATATTGCAAGTTATTTACTTTTGAATACAGCTGTAAGGGGCTCTCTAGACGATCAAGCATGCTTGTCAAGCATCGAGTCGCGGGCTGGGAGGGGATCGTAAAACGCAGAATATATGCAAATATTTTTTTTTAATATTTACCAAAAATGACTAACATTTCTACACTGATAATTAAATAACCAAATTAATGTGCCTAAAAAGCTATAGCCAATTTTGATAGGGAGATGTAGAGTAGGAATGATGACGTTTGAGTGTGTGTAAGTGCTTGTATTAGGGTGTGCGCGTGTAATGTGTAGTGTGACAGTGCTTATAACTTGTATATGAAGAAATGTTTAGATTACTAATTAGTAGTTTAATTTAATTGGGTGTTATGGCATCGTCTCAGAGTGTACCTTGCGTAAAGCTGTTAAAATTGATATATGCCAGGATAGTTCAACGAAAATATTGTTTAAAGTATTCTTTTTTCCACGGTAGACTGGTCAACTGCGGTTGCATCATCGCTGAAACGTTGGTTGCTACAAACTGCACTAGGCAAATTCGTTTTTATCTTATATATAATAAGTTTTTTTCTCAAATCTACTCCATTCTACCTGCCGTTTTCGTTTAGAATGAAACGAATTCACCGCGTAAAGTTTGTAGCTCGTTCGTTCTGCTTGCATCGCTGCCGCCGGTGCTCTGGTCGAATTTTTGTGCCTCGTTTTTTGCGCGGCTAATTTAGTGAAGTCTGGACGCAAGTTTCCCAATAGAAATAATGCCGTAATAAAATGCTACTCTTTGTATTTCATTTCGATGATATCGCCGTACCCGTCCTCCCTGACACCCGCGTCAGCACAGCACATTACGCAACATCCTGATTCCGATTCCTGTTTGTTTGATACGAGTAGGTGCCGGGGGATAGGTGATAGGTGTGCCGAGTATGTAGCTCTGCGGATTCCGGAAAATATTTTTATTGTTTTTTGCTTTGATTATATTTATTTTTTTATATATTTATTTATACTTCCGAAACATACATCGCTTCGTTAATTATGACAAATAATATTGGTACAAAGTTTCACTGGCCGATTTATTGTTTCATACAAGTAGTGTCTTACATTATTTCTTTATACGGTACATTATCAAAATTGAAGTACCTACATTATCTTTTAGTCCTAAATTTGGTAATTGCATGCAAGAATAATATGGGATAGGATAGGAAAGGAAAGGGATGGGATATAGGATAGAATATAGTTATTTATTATATAGTTAGTATATGGTTTATTATTATGTTTGATTTTCGATCTGTTTGTTTTCTAAGTTTACATATAAATCTAGACTTTGTATACAGGTGAGTTTTTGTTTAATGACATCCTTATAGTGCGTGAATCAATACGACGAAATACGCAACTTCTAATGAAAAAAACGGAAAAAAACTTTTTTTTTTGTCAAATTTTGATATCTTATATATATATAGAAGAAAAGTTTGCGAAACGTTGAGCGCGCTGCGCCATCTAGCACTTGATAGCGCATCTTGCTCATCGTTTATAAAATAAAAAAAAATAAAAAACAAAATTACAACAATAAAAAATGTTTTTTTTCTCATTTTATTAAATCAAAAGTTGCTTTGTTTCTTGTACTAATTTACCCACTAATATAAGGATTTCACTAATTAAAAACTCATCCTGTACCATGTATTTAATACCAATTTTCTAATCGCTAAGTGATCTATGAGCACACTCGCCAAATTTAGGATGGCTCACGTAAAATATGGTGATTTATTATAATAATATTATGTAATAACTAGCTGACCTGTGCCCACTTCGTTTGGCGGTAAAACTTTTTACCTGTGATGAAATTATGAGTGTGGTTCGGTTAGTACTGAATGCTATGATTCATTTCCTGACTGCCAAAAGAAGGGTTATGTTTTTACTGCATATGTATGTATGTATTTTGCATGCCAATTTGACTATAATACCGTTATTTGTTAGTGTCTTCTTGTCGGTGTCTTATTTGTGAGCGTGTATTATCTTTTTAACTATTTATTCAGTAAAAGGGAAATTATATGCAGTAAAAGGGAAAAGTCCTTTGTTTTAAATACTTGACGCGATAAATTTACTTATTTTGATAAGAATTCATAATTGTTGATAATATGACCAATAAACATTACCTACCTAACGATTTAAATTATTTTTTAAATATTAAATACTACTTTGTGACTTAAATATAAAAGTTAAACATATGCTGTCGCTGACTTTTTTGTAGGCATTATCAAGCTCTACAACTTTTCTCTAGAACTAAATCATATATCTCTCATCGTTAAAGCAGCGTTAGTTAGAAACGTTTTCGTTCGACCGCTTATTCTCCGACTTTCTTTGCAAATCCGACTACCACGAAAAAGTCTTATCATTTTTCGGATTAATATATAGCCTATGATAGGTACTCACAAATAACGTGGCTTTCTATTGGTAACAGAATTTTCAGTAGATCGGTAGAATCGGTTCAGTAGATCCAGAGATTACTTCCTACAACGTCACAAACTTTACCTCTTTATAATATTAGTATAGATAAATGATCTCTGTTTCTGTAAACAGCTTTAATTTTATGGATAGTTTCAAGAGAGTGCCCCATTAAGACGATCGCCGGTCGTCGCTCGTCTCTCGATAAGAGAAGAAGCCAGAGTGGGGAATAATATTTTTAGAGAGGAGCGGTCGTTCACGGTTCGTTATTGTCTCCTTCGCTGCAGCGATATAATTTTCTCATTACGGGCCGGTAACGGTCAGTTAATCCTTGAGGGCGCTCTAAGTGTCCGTCAAAATTGTGCGCGCGGAATCATAACGCGCCGCGGCTCGCCTATTTTTACGACCCGCAGGCGGGAGCTTTCTTTCGCGCACAATCCTTCATATGAAATTTATCCGCAGCCTTTGTGTGTCGGATTACGAGCGATCGTAAAATAGATGAAAGCTGAATTTAACCTGCGGAATTGCCTTTGGGTGTTTGCGCTTTTTATCGCCAAACAATGATACGGTCGAGGGGAACTTTTCAAGTGCCAATATCATTATATTAGCGCCGAGAGGTGGAGTCTTCTAAAGGCGATCGTAACTCTACCAATGCCGAGTAAAATATCGCATGAAAGCGGTGACAATTGTGGCGCCGTTCAAGTCAATTTTTATTTCGTGTCAGCAAAATAGTGGGATCCTAGGATACATACCTTTGTCACAGTATACCAGACAGTATCTTCTCTTATAACAACATTAAGGGAATCTTAAGGGCTACCACAAATTGTAATATGATTACTCGTCTTCTTCTTGAAGCATCGTCCCGGCCACATTTACGCTGCCCGGCAACGCAGATGCTATTATGCTACCGATTTGTTCTGAGAATACCATATGGCGTCGACTCGTAAATATGCACAAAAAAGTAATAAACACACCCGACGCCTGTGCCCGGCGTATGAGCGGACACAAACTGCGCCCAAAGCGCGTCACAGGCCACAGCGCCGTAACTATGGGACTAAGGACGCAAAATGACTTACCCCTCGCCCCACTTCCGTCGCACCTTCTTCCCGCTTTGCCTTGTAGCTCTTGAGTAAACTTATTGAGTGTTATTATACTGTGCCTTTGTCTATGTACAACTTCTATCTTGTACAACTTATTTCCAAAAAAGTAAGGCTATTTCGTAATCTATTTCTTTATTTTTTTCAATTTTCTTTTTGCTTTTGTAAGGCTTACCGTTTTCGCATACTACGGCGACATGATACCTGCGAACGATCATATCTGAAGAATGTGAGTTTTATGAGTTTTTTAAGCAAATTATAAGCATTAATTTAAAAGAGTTTCTAAGCGATTCCCTCCATAAGGAATCAATTTACAATTTAGACTCAAAGAAGTTGCTCATTGCCTTGGACAATAAGGCTTAAATAAACTGACTTCGAAAACTTTCAGGCGCGATTACTCCTACAATGTAAGCTGTGAGTGTGTTTTATTTTAATTTCTTTATACTGACTGGTTAATTCTCTATGTCGCGCTTAGCCACATGTTTTATTTAGGCACTAAATTTATTACAAATAATTGAAACGTGAGGACGCTTTGAGAGTTACGCCTTGTGCGTAAAGATAGTTATTCTGTGCTAGCGCTGCGATAGAAAGTTTAGTATGCGCCTGGTCGCCGGCGCGTGCGGACGTGGAATCATGCCTGACGCTTCGTCAACGCTGGATTTTTATTGGTCAAACCCTACAAAATTGACCCTGCCTATTTTTTCGCGTGTCCGCCCACTTCGGATATTTTTCTTAAGTCTAATGTCGCCTTACGCATGTGCGCCGGCGTACTGTACTTGGAACGACCCCTATGCACGGTGCCGAAATCTTTTCTTATGCATGGTTAATTATTAGGTGAGAATGTCCTTAATGAACAACGAGCGAATATAAACGTTGCCATATGTACAATATAAATCTTATCTGTACTTTTATTTTAGCAGTTGTACAATATACGACCGGAAGATTAACCAACTATAACGTACATTGTACAAAATTAGTTTAGTACCATTTTATTTCATAAAAAAATCCTGGAATGTGTTGAAATAGCTATTCGTAGCTACCTAGCTGGTACCTACGATTTTTTAGACTGCTGTACGATATCATCGAAACGCTTCTAGTGCGCCGTGCGCCGTGCGCACGCCCGTTCCAGGTTCTGCAGAAACCTCCAATTACCACCGCCATATATCAAATATATCCATACCTCCTGAGTAGGGTGAGCATACGAGCGCCTTCCCGACTCGCACTTGCTCACTCAACTTTTTACGTACCAAGGTTCAACAGTAACTATGGTTCCAATTCGTTATTGCCGCGCGTTATGCATGCATACAATGTATGCTTTAACGATATTGACATATTTAACCATCAGAATAGTCGATCCTTTGTTAAGGATGTACGTGAAAAGCTGATTATCAGATCAGATTGAAATAGCATGCACAAGCACTCACAAGCGCATTCGCACTACAGATACACACACCCACACATACATACATACACGCACACGCACATACAAACACACCCATACACACACCCACATATACACGCTCTCCATCACACAAACACACACTAACATCCATACACTCGCACATAGCGATTTTAACTGTTACTTTTAAATTCTTTTTGGTTTTCTTTATATTTTATTGTTTAGCATATTTTGTAATCCTTATATAGCACATAATTTAAAACATCATTGGATTTGTTACTGGTATATATTATGCTTATACGTATTTTTTTTATGCTGTATGTTTTTAACAAAAATAAAATAAAATAAAAAATAAAATATTTTTGCTTAAAGTAAAAATGTCTTATAATACCACACTGCGTGTTATTCGCCGAGATTCACAGTTGACCTTGCATTACAGTATGGATGGCTAAGCTCTGCGCGCTCTCCGCCTTCTATTTCAAAATCAGTTGAACGCATGAAAAAATGGTTGGAATAAAATTTGTTGCAAATTTTATGGTCTACAGTTTTTATCATATATGTTAAAATCATTTTAGCATTAGAAACCTAGATAATCGAAAAAAAAACGATTTTTTTGACCTTTTATCTTGAATACGACGCAGAGACGAGTTTTTATGAGACTTTTGAGACAAGTTTTAGAACGCCAAAATGATGGTGTATACGAGTTTCCAGCTTATTATTTCTCATTTCGAGGTGAAACCTCTAATATGACTGGACTAGTGATGGTAGAGAGCGCGATATGGAGGCATTTCGAGGTAAAGTCAGATGCTGATGCAAAGCCAACGTCTGACATGCGTAACGCAAATTCCTCAAAAAAAAATTGCAAATTCATTATATAGGTATGAATAATACGACACCGAAACTATCTACATTACTGTGCAACTGTCATATTTTGCAGCACGAATGAATCATATCAGTACTGCCTCAATAATCAGAATCGCAATCGTCAATTATAGTTATCGGAATCATAATTGGTAAATCAATAATCGTAGCATCCCTGCTAATCTAATAATCCACAGCAGAAGAATTTTAACCCTTTGCACTCGAGCGGCGCTGCTACGGCGCCCGGGAAGTTTATTTTGTCCACTGTATTTAAGTAGTATTTTTTGTACTTTTTGGTTATATTTTCCGTGGGTTAAAATGGAATTTTGGTAGTATTTTAGTATTATTTTTTAAAATATTTTAGTAGTATTGTTTCAATATGTTTTAAGTATTTTTGTGGTAATAAAATGGTATTTTTCACATGTGATGTAGTATTTTCTTAAATTCGAAAAGGCCTCTAGTGAAAAGGGTTAAAATACTCCACCACAGAAATTAAACAATCCCAGATTGTGATTTCTTTTTCATTGAAATTTCTCTAAGAGTTTTCGGAGCATCGTTATTATGTCAAATTAAATTCCATCCGGAATAGGCGCGACGCCTTACCCTAATTCATTGGCAAATATATTTGTGCTCCAACAGTATGTTGACTCGCGTGATGTTTGCGTACGAATACACAAGCCCCCCGTATTAAACATTTCACGGCTCTCTCTCTGTTTCCCCCAGGGATTTCTAAATACACAAGAACACGCCCAGCAGGTTGCGTTATGATTGAGGATGTGAGCGCTCGCCCCACGCGAATATATTAAGCCGGACGAGATGTACGACTATAATATAATAAATCAGCTATAATATATCGCTCTATAAGAATTGGTGTGCTTTTCGCTACTCGTCGTCGATGTGTGGCGAGTGAAAATCGCGGGAGGGAAAGGAAAATCGTTTGCTATCTCTCTGTCTATCCCCGCTTCGGCTATACGCCTTCTCGTCGTCGGTCGGTCGTCGGTGTTCAAAAAATGACCATCTAGGAAGGTGCATCTTCAGTGTGATTGCGGTAATCACAGTATACCGAGTTATAACAGTGAGCGCACTCTCAAGTGGCAAGTGGATAGGGTGCGAGCAGAGGGGAAGTGAACATAGGGATACGTTAAGGAAAACTTCCGTAGTTAACGTTAAGCGTTGGTGGGGGTTGTCATATTCCTCGAACGTTTGAATATCTCCGTCGGCGGAGTAGCGGCCATTTGGCGATCATGTACAACCCCTTAGGACACGTGACGTCGCTTGCTTCGATTTCATTTTCTTCCAAAAGAAGCTCCTGACTATACTGTGCCGCAGTACACGCGAGCGATCGTGCAATGTGCCGCGTCGACGTTATTGCCTCGAGGAATAAATAAAAATCCTGCCTGTAATGCTGTCTGTATTTAAGTGATACTGCGGTGGTATCCTTCGTCTCGACTGTGTTTGCTGCATATACAACTGTATATATTAAATTACAGTTTTATTTGAAAATATATTAAACGTGTATAGTTATTATTTACTTGCACCGTTACCCTGAGAAAATTTTAAAAATATAATACACGGAAATACGCGTGTTTCAACAAGGATTACGTATATAACTCGGACTGTGGTTCATGAATTAACGTGACGCGTAACAATGTTGGCGTGACGGTAGTTGCTGTGTCGTAAATTAAAACATAATGTTATTGCATTGCGTCGCGACTTTTGGATCTCACTTCTAACATGACAGCATGTAGTAGGATAGTACGGTTAGTTAGTTAGTTAAAGTGTCCGGACCAGGTTAGGACACGTCTCGCCAAAAATTGCAGCCTGGGTGGTGTTCGTCTATTGTAGGTCCTGGTGTGTGATGGCGGTTGACATCTTCATCTTGCGTAGTTCTGCAGTCGTATGTTGGATTCGCCTTGTAGCACCAGCGGACGAGATTAGCTCGGCATCTTGTCACAGTACAATTTTTATCTACGTACGGTTATAATCGGAAACATGAATCATGTTGAAACTACAGTATACTGTTGCTTCCGTATTAACCGTAAGGAAAATGTTGATATATATTATCGAGTAATGGAGTTTCAACAGCATACCTTGTGATTCAACAATATTACGATTGAAACATCGTTATTATGTATCAAAACCGTAATAACAAAATATTGATGTAATAATCAATCCATTATTTTTCTCAGTGTTCTATCAGCTGTGACGATGTCGTGCACGCTTTACATTAGCAAAGAAGGTGGCGGCTTGTCAACTATCGCCTATCGCATCACGCGGCGCAGTTCGTCACCACGCCGCCCTGCTTTAATTTCATAGATGACAAGTGTGGTGGAAAATTGAAGTTGTCGCAGGAGCACTCTAAACTTGTATTGAATTTAAAGCGTTTGACGGCGTCGTGGATTAATTACACGGTCTCGCGAATCTCGTTTTAACGAGACGAATTGCATGTAATATGTATCTATTTAGGTTGCTCCAAACCGAGACCACCATCTAAGAAATTAGACTAATTAACAAAGTATTATTGCCACTCCATACATAACCAGATTTGTACACCAATGTGAATGCAACCGCCATCAATTATAGTGAACGCTTTTTGGCCTGCTGACGAAATTAACTTCCTGATTCCTTCAAACGCCACAGCAAACCAGCACCACCCTTCCAAAAATATCCATCTAGATCATAGGTTCTCAACGTGGGCGATAACGTCCCCTTGTGGGCGTTTGAGACTTTCAGGGGGGCAGTAGATGATCCAGAGAAAATTAGGGGGCGTTGAGATGGCTCAGTGAGGGCGTGGGCAGGTAACAAAAAGATAGTATAAAAAGACAAAAAACACGCTAATCGCGTACTAATGAAGCAAAGTAAAGAGCTGATTTTCGACGCTGAACAAACAGCTGATTTTTTACTTTTTATTTGGATGCGTTCGGGTTTGAAAGTGAACGTAGCCTTTTGTTTGTCATCTGCCAATTTGTTAGAAGGTCTTATATAGGTTGGAATGTATCCACCGTGTCTTGAACCTATATAAAGGCAGTGATTAATCATTTTATTTTCATTAACATTGTAGCGCGCAATTGATAACAGGGTGTTAAGAGTTGATCTTTTAGACACGTACCTGTAAAGTGAAAACCATGTCGGAAGCAAAAAAGAAGAGACGGCAGTATTGTGTGGATTATATTAATTACAGACTTATCGAAAATCCCACAAATCCATCATCGCCAATGTAAGGCACATATAAGGAAGATTTAAATCTACCAGCAGTAAAATAAGTAATAATTTATTTTAAGTGCTCCGTTAAGCACCTGCAGATATTATCCGAAAACTTCCCTTGAGCAATAGTTCTGTGTCATATCCTATATTACAGTTTAATTACATGTTAATTAATATTCCTAAAGTGGGCGGTAGGCAAAATAAGGTTGAGAACCTATGATCTAGATAGTCACGTTTTCTTTAAAAAAAAAACAATCTCTTTATCGTTTTTAACTATGACACAGATCGGCCACTCGTTATTAACCGACTTCAAAAAAAGGAGGAAGTTAACAATTCGGTTATATATTTTTTTTATGTTTATTACCTCAGAACTCTGCCATTTATGAACCGATTTAGAAACTTCTTTTTTTATTTGAAAGGATGTACTTCCAGATTGGTCCCATTTTTATCAAAATCTTGTTATGATGATGACATCCTTGAGGAATTGAGGGAACTCCCAAAATGTAATTGTATGAAGTTGAAAATTTACATGTTGGTTCAGTTCCGATGACTTTTTATGGTAAGCATGACCTGATTCTACACCCTGGGTTGGCTCCCGACGAGTGGATTCCTCAACGGTCAATAGCACGGACACGAAATGTTGTATACGCATTCAGTTATGATAGCCCGTTCTAAGTTTCACCATGACATGGCTGCTGCACACAGGGTTGGCTCCCGACGAAGGGGACTTCTCACCGGTCAACAGCACAGACACTAAATGTTGTATACGCATTGAATTACGACAGCCCGTTCTAAGTTTCACCAAGACAGGATTGTAGCACCCAGGGTTGGCTTCCAATGAGAAAACTCCTCAACGGTCAACAGCACAAACACAAAATGTTGTATACACATTCAATTATGACAACCCGTTCTAAGTATCACCACGACATGGCTGCTGTTTATTTTTTTTGGTAAAATTTAGTCTATTATTTTTTGTATTAGAAATCTCGCTTTGGTTCTCATTCTTTCACATTTGGCATACTCGCAAATGTGTACCGCTTTGTTGCGCCTCTTTGTGTTTCTACCACAGTATAATAACACCAGTAAGTTCACTCAAGAGCTACAAGGCAATGCGGGAAGAGGGTGCTACGGAAGTGGGGCGAACGGTAAGTCATGTCGCGTCCTTAGGACCATAGTCACGGCACTGTAGGCTGTGACGTGCTATGGGTGCAATTTGTACCCGCTCTTACGTCCCTTTCTCCTTACGTACTTCTCTTACGTCCCGCTCTTACGTACTTTCCCCTACATTGTTCTGAAATAGTTTGATACATATCACTGAATGCACACAATGCGACAACGACTGACAATAAACTACGTGGTTTTATAAAGAGACATCACTTTGAGTGCATATCATGATTTCAAGTAGCGTCGATAAATTGCCTCGAGGCTCCTTTCGCTTCAGCGTTCTGTCGTTCGCATCGTGTCTAGTTACGTCCTTTCGAGATGCTCCGCGACTCGCATATAATGCAACCGGGAATTCATCTCAACGACAGTTCGTCTGAAAAACGCAGTAATAACTGCGGGGATGTGGGCCTCGAGCGCGCCGTTCGGCAATCTCGCGAACGAGGGAACACAAAGTCGCCTCTGCGGCAAAGCCCAAGAATGAGCATAGCGAGCTCGGTTACTAACGACTACGTCACGAAATGACGTCGCAACAATGACCTGTATGTGGCTCGTCTCTGCGCTTTGCGCGTGTTTCGTATTACCTAGAGTAAATAGGTAGAGCTTTTAGCTATGGGTGTCCGTGTTAAGTCGTACCTCGCCAACTATGCTTCTTTCGTAAAAATGTACCACCGCTGCTACCATTTGTTGTTCTTAACCTATTCGAGACAGCCCATATTTTTGGAGACCTTTCCCAGAATCCATTTTTTTGCTTTATACTCGTATTGACCATTTTTGATTAAAAAAACCATGTTTGCAATAGAAAGCAGTCGCTTTGTAACTCTTTTTGTGCAAATACGATGTGAGTCGCTTTGTAACTCCTTTGTACAAAGAGATTGTGTGCAGGTAGCTCTTCAGAATGTTTTTGTGCAATGTAAAATAAAAAAAAAATAAAAAAACCATCAACTTGAGGTATAAGGATGGTTATGAGATAAATTTAATGAATATCCTTTCATATAAGCTACTTTTTTACTAATGAATACGATAATATGAAAAAAATATTGCGTTTCAATTTGTTAGTTTCTGAGACCAATATTTATAGACAGTATAACTCGAAGAAATGTTTAGTTATCTGGGTCTAAGTAATTATCCTAACATGTGTAGCAGTCACAATTGTTCTCAAATCGTTTAGCTGTGCTAAACAAAAAAAGTGCAATAGTTTTGTAAAAGCTGATAATTCCAGATCAGACAGTATTTTGGCCATAAAATGCTGGGGTAGACTCAGAAGGCCAGACTCCGGGACACCTGCCGCTGGCGTACTAGGAAAGTTGTAATTTTTATTATTACCCCAATGTATTTTGGAAGAGCTGAAAAGTGGATGCAATTCAGAAATCGGTCAGACTGATTAACAATAGAATGCAAGTATACACCGGTACGTATTTGTCGGTAACTATTACGCATCCGTTAATGTGCCGCGCAATATATTGGACTTCGTTTTTGTGACATGTATGTGACTGATCACTTTTTTCGAGTTCTGTATTGCATTCGTTGTCTACTAATGAAGCTTTTCCGAAACACTTTAGGAGTACTAATTAAAATGACAAATTTCCTTGTGTCCCGAGCGCCAGGTGCAGCGCCAGCGCCAGGTGTTCCGAAGTCTAGCCTGCTGACTCTACCCTGGAATTCCATGGCCAAAATACTGTGATCTGAAAGTATCAGCTTTTGCATTTTTTTGTCGCTGCCTCTTGGTCTATGCGCTTCTGTCGCCGCCGTAGGGCCGTTCGGGCGGCGAATAAGTCGCTCGCCCACCGCGGCGCGCAGCGGCAGTCGCCTATGAAACTCAACAAAGCCCTTAACTCGACTAGTTAGTTGGTCCGTCGCTCGGCAAAGTTATAATTCAATCATCGTTGCAGTGTGCTCTTAATAAAGCTTACCCGTCAAGTCAGTCAGCGCCGCGTCACACTTGGCTAACTGGGTAACTGTCTTCCTACTGCAATTTGCTATTGTTCGCGCCACGTACATTGTCCTCTTCGTCTTTAAGTTTTGTTAACTTCTTCCGGCTGAGTGGTATATTAGCGAACCGCGTTGCATTTCGAGTTTCATTTATACATATTAAAGTGCTACTGAGTAAGTGTAGATTTACATTGCGTCAGTTATAGGCGTCAGTGCTGGCGCCGAGAACGTATACTGCTTACATACAGTCGGTCACTCGTATGTATTCAGGGTGAACGTACGTTATTGAAGTCAGTCGGGTAAATTTTTTCATGCCACCCGGCTTCACCCTACAATGCAGTGCCAGTGACTGACCAACTACTGTCTTCGGCGTTTACACATGATTAGTACCGCTGTTGCTTGCGGTGAGGGAGGGGGGGGGGGGAGTGAACTCAGCGCTGTACTAACTTGAATTCAATTTGCACAATGACAGTATTGGGTCATCGCTAACTTGTTTTGAGTTTAAAGTCAGTAACTGACTCAATGTCTGTTTCAGTAACTGTCTCAGTAATTTAACTTAGTAACTGACTCAAAATCAGTCTTAAGGTTTGAACTAGCTTGCTTTGTCAATCTAATCTATTTTACAATAAACTGCAATTATGCATCAGGGGCCTTGGGAAAGTTCACATTAAGAATAAGGTACAGTGTATTTTAATTAAAACCCCAATTTTTGTTATTAAGGATTTTGACGATATCGATTTTTGACAGTTCTCTTGACTTTCTTGACAATCTTTATTCTTTATATTATTGACTATTAAGTATATCATTGTGTATTTCTATTCTGACTATTGACGATTGACTATTATTATTATTAAAAATAGACTCTCTCTTAAAGGGTTTCTAGTCGCGGAGCAAAACTCTGAAGTCGATGCTATTTAAATGCTCGCTATTTCACTTTAGGGTGCATTGTCATTATTCAGAACAAGGGATATTGCGTTTTTCTAACCAAACTGAAGATTGTTGAGCTCGAAATTTCCTATATAGAGTTTAAACGCCCATTTCCATGCAAACAGTATTTCTAGAATTCCAATATTTTGGACAAAATACTTTGACTACTTTTTCCAAATGCTTTATAAAACCCAGATGGTTTATAAACCTCGTTCATAAAGCATCTTTATAAACGAGGTTTATTTTAAATAGCCATAAAATTATGTATGTCTCGAATGAAAAAAAAATTTAAAATTTAACTCTTTGTTGAGCACACCAAAAAGCAGTCCATTTTCCACAATGTCCACACAGTTCTCCTACTGTGCTTGAGTCACGCAAATCTTCTCGACTGAAATAAGGTGCATTTTGTCAGAGTTCTTTACATGCTTACAAACCCGAAGTCTCCGCGACGCGTCATCCACCGCGAAATAGCCGCAAGAAAAGTCGCGGCGAATTTCCGATCAGGTGCCAACAAATGCGGTGTTTTTCTCGCCGCACTTCCTATTCTTTATGTCCGCTTGTTTGGCGGATCGGAGCTCATAAAACGAGTCAACTTTGCCGGCCGCGATTTCGAAATTCACCATTATTTTTTTTAAAGAAATCGATGTAGATAAGACGCATGACTTGCGACCGCGATTAATATTACGACGCGGTGAATAGATTTGATGAATTTTCAGAATCATATCGGGAACAAGTCGTTTTATTGAAGCCTTCGTTGAGGGAATTATGATACTAATTCGATTAACTTGTTGGGTATTTTGGTAGTGTTGAGTAGTTTCAAATTAAACGGCCTCTTAAGAGAACACCTTGAAGTTATTCTTTGATATTTCTACCCTTTCCTTTTTTGCTCTTTTAAACCGCACAAGTTTGTGATGTCTATACGACCTTTAATAATAACGTTTATTTAGAATTGTTATAAGATTGTCAATGTTTCGAATGGAATAAAATATCAAAAAATTAAACCCTTTCGTTCCGTATCTAATATCCGCAATTTCACCAAAATATGTGGAAACGGGTAAACGGGCAAAAATATTTGAAAACCTTCAGAGACTAATAACATTTAAATAAAAGTGCTCTTGACGTATTCATAGGAGAGTTGGTTGATATTTAGTAGTAAAAGGGATTAAATGTTTTTTTTGAACCAATAAATTTAGGGTAAGTACGTTTGTATGGCAGCGCGGTCGACCTGGGCCCCCTTATTATATTTTTTTAATAAGCCAGTCGGTAGGAATCCTTACTTTTGGTATAGTCAAATTGATTTTACTTGATTATATGATATACCCTATGCGGTATAGTTCATTTTTGACACATTGACTAAATTTTGAAATGGTAAAAACAATTATTAATTAATTTTATAATAAAAATGTAAAATCTCTTTAAAATAATTTGAGCTGCTAAAATTTCTAATTAGGTAGGAATCAAAAATACAAATAGTCAAAATATAAAAACGAATAGTCAGTTATATAATAGTCAACTTAAAAAATATAAACAATAAAAATGGCGCAGTAGAAATAGTCAATACAAATTTTAATATTATAATCCATCTCAAATAATCAAAGTAATTGTATTTAGTAATATAAATAGTCAAATAATGTAATAAAAATAATCATTATAGATTAGACAATTTTATTCTGTCAAAGTCCCTAATAGAATAAATTGGGTTCTTAATAAGAATATCGTGGACCTTTTTCTTAAATTGAACGTCTATAAAACCCCTGACGAACAATGAAATTTTGTTGTAAAAAAGATTGGCCTGATTCAGGAAACTATGTCGATCCAGGAAACCTTACTTAGTCGCACTTTGTAAGAACGCAAGTCTTGTTTATTTTGCGTGTTACGCAAATGAACATCCGAATTAGTTAGCGTAGTACTGATGCGTAAAGCTGATGAAATAAACGAACGAATCATTAAATTGACCATTTCATTTTGGGACAAGTGTTTTCTCATCAGCGAGTGTCATTTCTTAAAATTTTAACATTTCGAAGCATGGCCATTGCGACGTCCACGTTGTCATCTTGATGTCACGCCAAGACACATGAAGAAAGGAAAGTGAAATTAGAATCATGTTCGTGCTGGAAAACAAACTGAAATCAGGAGAATATTTTTTTCTTATCAGGAAAAAAAGCTACCAGCGGCAGCTTACCATTCTAATCATAGGTTGTATCTCCCCTCCATTCCAAAGCAGTATGTTTCTAATGCTGGCTAGCAGAAAGACATTGTTTTTCGCTGAAAGGCGACCCACCTCTCTCTGTATAAAGATATTACAGAAGCAGCCACGCAGGTTGATTAAAAGGTGCACTCGCTACTGGGCTGGGCGTAAAAGACGCGACGCGTACATTACGCGAGTCTCTCTATATAGCATCAAATATCTCTCTAGTGTACGATAGAGAAACAGGGCCACACAGTCGATTCGGGCCATATAATTGAAGTTACGTTTGCTCCGAATTTTGCTCGGAATATATGATACCCTACTGACAAAACCCCACTGATAAAATTATTGGATTTCTTCCTAAATTACCGTTTTTTATTACGTTTTTTTACAGAATAATGATCTTCCCATCGTAATTTTATTGAATTACAAGAAATTTTATTGAAACTACATTACTCGATTATATGTATCAACATTTTCCTTACGGTTAATACATAAATAACAGTATACTGTAGTTTGAATATAATTCATGTGTCCGACTATAATCGTACGTCTACTACTATATTGCGTATACTACTACTCCGTATACTACTACTACGTATACTACTTGATTGTAATATTAGAGTCCTATCCACCCTAGAACGGGCTAGTCCCAGTTGGGTGACAGAATCGAATAAGCAAAAGGTTAAGGTTTTGCCATTCGGTTCCTGTTATTTTTGTAAGCAAATCAATGTTTTATAGTAATTAATTCTGAAATAAATAAATAAATAATTTAATAAATAAATAAATATATGAATTAATAAATAAATAAATAAATATGCTGTCATGTTAGAAGCGAAATAGTAGTCATAGTAGTCAGAGGAAACTTCCTATCAATACTTAAGGAGCTCATGGACAAAGCACTTAAGACCACCCAAGACTGGTGCCAGGCCAGAGGTCTATCCGCTAATCCAAGCAAGACCAAGGCCATGATTTTCACCAGAAAATACAAACCCGAACCCGTTGAGTGTCTCAAGCTCTGGGATAAGGAGATAGAATACGCTACAGTAGTTAAATACCTTGGAGTCTATCTAGACCCAAAGCTCAATTGGAAGCACCACCTCGAGCGCAAGAGAACAACCTTCTATGCCTCGTTGTGGACGTGCAAAAGAGTCATGGGAAAAACCTGGGGGTTCAAACCCAGGGTCGCCTTATGGCTCTACAGGGCAGTACTGCTGCCTAGACTAACCTATGCTGCAATAGTCTGGTGGTCCAGGGTGAAAAAGCTTGAGACAGTTAAAATGCTTAAAAGCCTTCAAGGTAACTACCTGAGGGCTGCAACTGGCGTCATGAAGACCACCCCAACAGCGGGATTAGAGGTGGCACTCTGCTGCCCGCCTCTGGACAAGCTCATCATCCACTCCGCCAGACTTACAGCATACAGACTGAAGTGTTTGGGCGAGTGGAAGCGTGGGGGGCACAATCATCCTGAGCTAAACCTCCTCCACAAAAGCCCACTCACTCTGACCCAGGATCGACTACGGAAAAAAAATTCGGTAGAGAAATCCTATAAAATCCTAATCCCCACCAGGGAAGAATGGAAAAATCCGCAGTGGCTTCAAAGCCACAACGCAGACGCCTGGTTCACCGACGGCTCAGGAACAAATGGACGTTTTAGGGCAGGCGTGTACGGACCCAAAACCAACCACAGAATCAGCATCCCCCTTGGACAATACGCTACGGTTTTCCAAGCCGAGGTATTTGCCATATTGGAATGCATAAAACTACAAAGTCGACTTGAGGTAAAAAACAGACAAATCCTCATCTGCTCTGACAGCAGAGCAGCACTGGACGCTCTGGCTAAAGCCACCACAGAATCTTCTGTGGTCTGGGACTGCATGCAGGAGCTCAACAAATTGGGAAAATCCAACAAAATCACCCTAATATGGATACCGGGTCACCAAGGCATACCCGGAAACGAAGAGGCCGATAGACTGGCAAAACTGGGCACACTGGATTGCCCAGTGGAGCCAGCTGTAGGGGTCCCCTTCGCTACAGGTAAGAAAATCATCAGGGACTGCTTGGAGCAGGAACATCGGGCTTCCTGGAAACAGAGTCAGGGATGTCGCCAGGCAAAAGCCATGATGGAGCAACCACTACAGAAGAAAACCAAGGCCCTACTTGACATGAGCAAGAAGAACCTTAGAACCACTATCGGTCTCCTCACCGGACACACGACCCTTAGAGCTCATCTATTCAACCTTGGCTTGACTGAGAGCAAGGATTGCCGAATATGTGGCGAGGAACCTGAAGACAGCATACACATTGTTGGCCGCTGTCCAGGGCTCGCCGCCAAAAGACACAGTTTACTGGGACGAGCCTTTCTCGAACCCAGCGATCTGCCCAACTTGAAGGTCAGTGACCTACTTAGTCTGGTAAGAAGTACCGGGCTACTAGCTGACAATTGACCTAACCACACAGTGGGTAGTTACAAAAGACCTTACTGATCTAGGTGACATCAAGGGCTGGAAACAAGCCCCCCACTCCATCTACTACTACTACTACTACTAGAAGCGAAATCTCAAGGTCGCGACGTAATGAAATAACATTGTTTTAACGTTGCGACACGGTTGTAAACTCCATTACTCGATTATATGTTTCACCATGCTCCGTAGAGGTAATACGAAAAAAAACGGTATAATGTAGCTTCAACATGATTCTTGTAACTGACATACGTATGTAATAACATGATGATGTAACCTTACGTATGTAATAACATGATGGCATGGTAAAAGCAAGATCTCTTTGTGCACTGTAATAAATGTGCGGGTAGTTACCATGCCCTTGACATGGAAACTACACCGTTACGCTTCATGTTGATACATACGTACGGAACACTGTACATGTTATATACGTAATCCTTGTTGAAACATGCTTATTTTCGTGTAATATAGCGTTATACTCGTTTTCTTCTTAGTGCACCTTATAATATTGATAATTACAAATAGTCCCTTCCCTTAACATCGAAAAGTGACCAAATAGTTCACTTTGTGATACCAGCACCAACTTTTAGTATGTTATTAAACATGTCCTTTTCTCTACAAAACCGTCGGGACCCCAGCTGTATAGTGCCTGGATCCGCACATATGACGTCATCAAAATGGCGGCCGCCGCATTTTGAAAACCCCGAATTATATCGAAACTCTTAGCCCTATGTTCATATGCAAGGTGTCAAATGAAAGGTAATTACGTGTTCTACAATAACTTCTTAACATAAAATAACCTGACTATCCCAGTTAAGACAATAATTCAAAAAATGTGAAAAATAAATTTTTAAATACTCCATATTTTGATTATAGTCTGTAAATTATTCATTTTAGACAAAAACTATGTATAACAAAAATATCAAAAGGTTCATCAGCTTTCCAAAAAAAAAATCAGTAAACTAATCGGTTGGAAAATGCCTTAGTTAAGCCGCTTTTAGCAAGGCGCTCTCTCTCGCGCGTCGCGAAGTCGCCGCGTCGTCTTGCATTGTTGCCGTCGTTATAACGGCCGCCCGCGCTGCATCGCACGTGTTACTTGCACGTAGTTGCCAATTTTACTTCACCTATGATATTCTAAATCAGTTCCACTGCAAATGCCCTCAGAGAAAGTTATTCGAATCCCCTTATTTGTGGATTAATTACATTACTAAGGAATTGTTATTGTTGTCAATTGTTGGTGTTATTGTTAATAGTTTTTTAATGGTGTTATTGTTTTTAGTTTTTTCTATTAATATTAAATATACCGTGATTTATTGAATCTGCACGAGTTGGTAGGTAGGTGACCATGAATCTGTCATTTTGCATGAGCTTTAGATACAATGTAGGTACAAAATCTAACGCTATCGTGGTTTTTTGACATTATAAATAAATAAGATCCGCACCCGACGTTTCGTCGATGTTGCAACCGCCGCTGGACTGACAGGCTAGACACTGTCAGTCTACCCTAGACAACGGTGGTTGCAAAATCGCCGAAACGTCGGGTGCTCCAAAAAACTTCTCGCGGTAAATCCATTTTTATGTTATTTATTTATAATGTAAGTACGTTTTGTAATTCCTGTAAAAAAATATGGTGTTTATTATTTACCGATTTCTTTTTATTATTTGACTTTTATAATTAGTTAATAGTTAAGGATTATGTCTGTTATTTTTAATAAACATTTTGTTATCCCCTTTTTTCACTGGGATTAAAGAAACGTACTTCGACAATAATAGTCACCAATTATGTAGCTATACCTTAATTTTTATGACGATCCGGTATTTTTTCATTATAAAGTTTGGATATTAGGTATCTACCTGTCAGTAAATCTGTTTACAGTGGTATGACAATTTCTAATATTAAGTAGCATAAAATGATGACTACCTAGGTAAGTATTTAGTGTTTTAGTAAGCACCAAAGTAGTAAGGTACTTTCTTTTACTAACCAACTCCTTTATTTTTAGGTGACAAACGAAATCAATATGTCAGCTCCGTTGCGATCTATGAAAATAATAGAAACGACTCCAGTTAATCCTACATTAAAATGGGAAGAATGCGTAATTTGTCAAAAGGACGACAACCAGCCCTTAATTATTCCAACGGCTCGCGGGTATCAGTCGCTAAGCGATAATTTAATTGAATATGCGAAGTATGATTCTATTCCATTTCATATGCATTTTGAGAATATTTACAAAACGCTTCAAGATAACACAGCTAAATACCATAAAACATGGTGGTTAAAATACGATGCCCTAAAAATTTCCAGGCTGAAAGCAAAGTCGAGCAAACTGCCGAATATAGAAATAATACAACAACCAGACACTGAAACGAGTATGAATACGAGGTCTAAAAAACCACAATGTTCGGACATCTATCAACAGTGTTTATTCTGCGATAAACCTGAAACAGTTAAAAAGAACCTTATTTCAGTGTCAACCCTTAGAATTGGACCCGATATTCATCGCTATGCGGTACTGTTACAAGATGAAGTACTTATGAAAACATTACATTCTACCGATTTAGTTGCCATGGAGGCAAAGTATCATAAAGTATGCTACGTTAAGCTTCTGAATAAAGAACAAAAGATGACAAACAGGCAATCATCTGAATCAGAAAGCTCAACCAATCAAACAGCATATTATGGCTCCATATTCTCCGAACTCGTCTCTCATATACAGGAAATCTACCTATATAGCGCTGAAGCTCCGGTTTTTCGTCTTGCTGACCTGGTCACGAAATTCCAGCATAGGAATCAACAGTTAGGTTTAGAAAAAATCAACCTCAACCGCACCCGATTGAAAGAACAGCTACTGCAATTTATCCCAGGCCTTCGCGAAGACAAAGTAGGCAGAGATATTTTGCTGTTTTTTGAAGGTGATGTGCGATATGCAATTGAAAGTGCTTGTCAGTATAGTGCGATGAGCGATGGCATGTGTCTAGCTCGTGCTGCAAATAATATTCGCAAACAAATGTTTGAAGAGTATCCCAAATTCAACGGTTATTTTAAAGACAAATTTTCTGGCGAAAATTGCGTTCCTAAGCAATGCATTTTGTTTTGTCGAATGGTATTTGAGGGTGCACTTACTGAATCTTTAGAGAAGTTTACTACCGAAGAATCCCAAATAGATAGACACTTGGTTGCAACGAACATTGCTCAGTTGATGAGGTTTAATTGTAAAAAGACAGTTACGCAAAGCGACAATAAACGGCACTTTACCGATCGAGAAACGCCGCTACCATTATATGTTGGTATGAAACTATATAACGCTCATGCACGAAAAGACGTAATCGACAAGATGTTTGAGTTAGGTTTAAGCGTTTCCTACCGAAGAATAATCCAGGTTACAGAAATGGTAGCAAGTAGTGCCTGTGACCAATACAAGCAGCAAGGATTTGTTTGCCCTCAAAACATGGAGAAAAATGTATTTACATGTGCAGCGATAGACAACATTGACCACAACACGTCTTCAAACACCTCTCTTGACTCTTTTCATGGTACATCCATATCTCTAATTGTACATCCTGAAGAAGAAACCAGTCAAGTGAAAATTACTCCATTGTACCTGAGTAAAAAAGATAAATACGAAGTATCACTTCCCGATTCATATACTAATATACCTCCAACGCAAAAACAACAATCGGACGTTCCTATGCAAACAATAAACTACGTAACTCATGACCAAAATACATTAAGCTCTGTTGCGAATACTAAGGATTGGTTAGACCACGTTACGATGGCTCTTAAAAATAATGAAAAATTTCTGCCTTGGGCAGCTTATAATTCCCGCAAAGAAAATCCAAAATTTATTTTTCACTTTTTTGTTATTATTTTCTTAACTGGGCTAGTTGGGTGGTTCTATGTTAAAGTGTTACTATAGAACCCTTAATTACCTTTCGTTTGACACCTTGCATATGTACATAGGGCTAAGAGTTTCGAAATAATTCGGGGTTTTCAAAATGCGGCGGCAGCCATTTTGATGACGTCATATCTGCGGATCCAGGTACTATACAGCTTGGGTCCCGATGATTTTGTAGATAGAATAATATGTTCAATAACATACTAAAAGTTGGTGCTGGTATCATAAAGTTAACTATTTTTATGCTAAGAGAAGGGACCAGCGCGAGCGGCCGCGAATACGACAGCAACAACGCGAGATGACGAGCGGTGAGAGATCGACTTGCTAAAAGCGGCTTAACTAAGGGAGTTTCCATCCGATTAATTTTCTGTTTTTTTTAATGGAAAGCTGATAAACCTTTTGATATTTTTGTCATACATAGTTATTGTCTAAAATCAGTAATTTACAGAGTATAATCAAAATATGGAATTTTTCAAAATTCAATTTTCACATTTTTTAAAAATATTTTCTTAACTGGGCTAGTCAGGTGGGCATAGTCTAAGGCTTTATTGTAGAACTTTTAATTACCATTCATTTGACATCTTGCACATCTATATAGGGCTAAGAGTTTCAAAATAATTCGGGGTTTTCAAAATGCGGCGGCCGCCATTTTGATGACGTCATATCTGCGGATCCAGGCACTATAGAGCTGGGGTCCCGACGGTTTTTTAGAGGGAACAATATGTTTAATAACATATTAAAAGTTGGTGCTGGTATCACAAAGTGAACTATTTTCATGTTAAGGGAAGGGACTAAAACAAAATCATAATGTTATAAATAGGGAATTTAGTCGAAGAGATTTACGAAGTTCGATTGGTTTTATTTGGGCTGGTTGTACATCCGCCATGCGTACGTTTTAATCATTTGAATTAGAGGATGGGCATACTTCTCGCGAGTTTCGCTATGGTTCGCTAATAGTTTCGCTAACTTTGGCCACACCCACGCAATCTGCAATAATAACAGCGAGCAACCCAAAACAACATTCGAAGGTTTGGAATTTAACGTTTAATTACACTAACATCATGCCTTATCTCTGTCTCGCCGCGCGACTCGCGAAATCTACGGCCTGTACGAGCGTAGAACGTTTCGGGTGTTGTTTTAACAGTGGAGACCCATTATTCGAGGCCCGCGGGCGCGCTGCGGGCCGAGACGAGACGAACGAAGACGAGAAACAAAAGGCGAGCGAGCACGCACACGCGTTGAATCAAGGCAATCTGGTGCGGTATGAAAATAGAGCCTTGATGTCTAAGGGGTGGGGGGCGAGAGGGGAGGGGGAGGTGGCCAATACGGACCGAATATGATTACCCGGAGGCGATATTGACGCGTGCGGTAATGCCAATGTTATAGCTGCGGCCGCCATTATTACGTTTTTCCTTTCTCTTTTCTGCTGCTTCTGCTTTACATCCGTCGTTTAGGGGAGGTGTATGGGGTGGGGGTATAGGAAAAGACTGAACAGTGTTGGGGCTCTTATGGATTTTGTATCGGTGGTGGACAGAGATATCTATTAAGTCATATTTTTATTTATTTTCTAAATTTCTAATATCCAACAGTAGTATAATTTAATTTAATTTCTTGTAATATAATTTCATGTGCCTATATGACTGCCTTTATCAAAAGTACTTGCATATTTCAATTTTAGGATAATTTATAATTTAAAAAAAATATTTAAATTAAAACTAAAGTAAAAAACTATTTTTGTTATATTAGTTCGAAAATCGCCCGTTATGGACCCATGCAAACCGTCAACGGTCAATACTCATTTCAGTTTGCTGGATATAAATGTATTTGCATACCTTTAATATGCTGGGCAATATTACAATAATAAAAACGAAGTTTGCATGAATGCGACGCGACGGCCACCATTGCGGCAAAAGCCGCAAAAATATTTAGTCAAAATATATAATCATGTTTTTTCTTTCTGATACAACCGCGGCAGTCCGACTAAGAAAGTGAGCTCGCCTTATCACATGAATGCCTAGCAAGGCGGGCTCGGTTACACTTTACACGGTGCATAAGAAAAACAAACATCTAAATTTAATGTATTCGCCTATTCGACATTGGCTCAGACAGATGTATACCGTAATTTAGACGGTATCGATTACGACTCAATTTAACGTATATGGTAATTCCTGGTTTGTGCTCTTGCATTTGAGTGTGTATGTGTAGTGACACCACATATATAACCAATAAATAAATAAATAAAAGTTATTCAATAGTTGAACCTGATACCACAATATCTCACCGACAAAACACAAAATACAGAGACAAGACAAACCGACATGGCGTCAAAATAAATACTACCATAATCCAATATAAAATGTTTAGTTATCGCTGCTTCCTAGATTCCAGTTATGAAATCTGTATGTTCACGTGCGTAAAACAGCATTTGAAATACAACTTTATTAAAATATAGAGTATTATGGAGAAAAATAATCATCAAGTTAAAAAAAATTCGTAATTTCATTTTAAAAATTTAATTTTTTTGGTAATTCCATTTTAAAAACTCAAAATAATACTTTTTAACCAGGGTTTGTTTGAGTGAGTTTTTTTTTGTCTATAAACCAAATAGGTATATCCGATTTAAAAAAAATACATTTTACTTAAATTTGTACCTTCGAAAAAGGTATCTCATTTTCACAAAAATATGATACTGAACGTTTTTCCCCGTAACCCTCAATGTGTTATTGACTATGCATGCGTATTCGGTGTAAATAGCTAGCTAGTATACAAACCTTAACGTATATTTACACATTCGTTTACTCGATTCATTTGAATGGACTTACCGATTGCGGTTTAAACTTCATAGTAGACAGACCCAGACCGGTTTAACCCTTCAGGCCTCGGCCCCTCAGCCGATTGACAAGTTGCTGTCCCAAAAATTTTTAGTAAAAATTAGTAAAAAAATTGAATTACGACACTGTCTCACCAAAACATTAATTACTACCAAACCACTGTACCCATAATTAAAATGAAACATATTAACATAATAAAACATAATAAACTAAAACAAATAAAATTAAAATTAAATTAAAACGCGGGTGTCACGCTGAATCGTGTTGTGGCCGATATCGGCCAATCGGGGCTTGAGGGGTTAACATGACATATCAAGAGAAAAAAATATCCATGCCGCACCTACTCACACACTTTTCTCATCATTTCCTTTCAATTTTATTTAGCGGGCTATTTAGATTACGCAAAACGCACTCCCGGCGGACACTTTAGGCGCGGCAAAAAATAAAAATACACACTGGGATCTCCGTAAAAAAAGCAGCTCCCACAGGCGTAAAAAGTCAAGTAACGGCTACAAAAAAGCAATAAAGTAAACGGAGAGAATCCTCGCGCCTCAAATAAACGCGGTGCGGCACTCCGGGGGCGGGCTCATGTGCGAAAGAAAGGAAAGATTGGCTCACATCGCCTAATAACTATGACACTTAGGGCCAGTTTCACTCCGAATTTTATGAAAAGTGAAAGGGAAGC
Organism: Micropterix aruncella; assembly: GCA_944548615.1. Classification (NCBI taxonomy): domain Eukaryota; kingdom Metazoa; phylum Arthropoda; class Insecta; order Lepidoptera; family Micropterigidae; genus Micropterix; species Micropterix aruncella. The sequence goes on from OX155960.1 coordinate 2,348,703, forward strand.
TAAATCGTAAATTGCTACATGGTTAATCGCAACGTTTGTAAAGTTACAAACCGAGATACAGCAGAACCAAAAAAAAACGATGAACTGTCAAACAAAACAGCTAATGGACGATCATGACACTTAATGCTTTTTATCCTACTATTACGGACAATCTCGCGGCAGTTTTAATCACCGGTAAATTAACCGACTCATAGAGTTTCGTGGTGAAGCAAATGCATTCCGATTTAATTTATTTATTTAATTAATGTCATAAGCAAATCAGCAATACAGTTAAGACCGATCCATTAAGATGCAATTCAAATATAAACATTAAAATTATTTTGCATATACAACATGTTTTAAATACGCATTAAATATGGATGTACAGATAGTTCAACTCATCTTTGCTCGCGGCACTATGTGTGCGTGAGCTTGTAGTTACACAGATTTCATTTGTGTGCAGTGACGCGACAGTCGTCGTCCTGACTGCACGTGGGCTTATCGCTATTTTGCACTGGTACAGTCGTCAATAAAAATGTCTAGTTCTTCACGGAAAAAATAATTAAAGAGTCAGATAAATTTTTATGTAATATAAAAAAATATATTGCTTCCTGTAATGTTGAACAAAATGTGACGGGAATAATGAATCTTATAAATGAACGTTTAAGTCAAATTGATGAAGAGATGTGGCGTAATACTTGTAGTCATGTACAAAAAAAAGAGGAAGATTACTATCGATATTTTGACATGGAATCAGAATTTATAATTAACCTTGGTGAGAGTAGCGAATCCGAAAATTCATCATTTGATTTTTCGAGTAGCGATTCTAAATAATATGTTCAATAAATATATCTTTAGCAAATTAAGTTGTTTTTTTTATAGGAAACCATATATTATCAAACAAATAAAATAAAACTAAATTAAGTTACTACTTATCACCGAGTTGTTATTTTTTGTAAAGAATTTTCTACATGACTGTACCTCATGTCATGCACACAAAGTCATTGTATATATGCAAGGTTTACGCACACATAGTGCCGCGCGCAAAGATGAGTTGAAATATCTATACAAGCATTAAAAAGAGAAAAAAATAACGTGATATATAAAAAAATAAAACAATCGATCTCATTCTGACATAAACAAGTAGTGCAATTCCCACACCTTGAAATGATTTAAGCTCGCTGTGAAAATAGATCAGATCAGAGCTTACTTTTACTTTGGCCCTTAATTTAGCTTTAACCGTGGTCGAAGACACTGGCTCTCAGTCTTATTTGGGAATACTATATGTAAGACGTAGGATCAACAGAATAATTTTATACTTTTGATGTTCTCTATTAATTTCGCTTTCCCGCTGATTTAGCATAATATAACCGCTTTTAGTTTGGTATAGAATCTAGAACGCCAAAGTTATAAAATCGCCCTGCAATATGCAATACTCTAAGACCTTATGATCAATATTTACGCTCTCTTATGCTAATTAGACTCTTTTAGTTTTCTATAAAGTTCATCTTATTCTTCGCGAACTACTTCAAAAATCGACTGCAATATTTCACCCTTCTCTTCATTCGCCCTGTATGTATGACTTTGTAACTACAACGGCGAACCCGTCACCTCAGGAAGTTTTAACGATATAAGATCGTTCTGACATCTGTGAGGTGAGCGTAGAAGACTTGGGGCGAAGCAGTTTCCAGACTCCCCCGGCTGTCGGTTAGAATGCACAATCGATTGGCTAACGCCGCAACTGTGCGTAAACCGTGCAGGGGCGCCCGAAGGTTGACTCCTGGAGGAAACTGGCCCGCAGGCCAGAGTCCTACCCGGGCTCGCACTTCTGCGTGGAGGCCGCCGGATGGGTGATGACCCTTGAGTTTGACCAACCCTAAACACATGGGTCTTAGTAGCCTAACTTCCATTAGCTCATTAGATTGTACAGTCTGCATGTTGTTTCCGATGTATACTCCTCTGCTATTGAAGTATGGGATGACCCATCTGCTCTTTTTTAGATAATGGCGTTCGGCGGACTGTACAACGCGCATACTGCTCCCGCCCTTGCCGATATTGGCCGCGGAAAAATATATTGTTTTGATGAATATTTCCATAGATATTGGCGGGCGCGCCGTGATTTCTATGCGCATACGCGGGCGCGAAGGCCCGCGCATTTACATACATCACGCGATGCGCGATGATATCTGATGATCTTGGGAACCGAACTCCCAACGGCTGCGCAATCCGCCTCGCCTTTCAATTCGTTCAATTTTAATATAATTGACGTAAATCATACGTTTTGAGGTTTTATTTTTATCCGGAAAAATGTTTTCGAATATTAAGAGCTTTTCTTTTACTGTTAATTATCTTACACGAAAAACTAAGGAAAAAAACGGTTGTATCACTCCGAGACCTTCCCGGCAAGTATCCAACGACTGATTTAATCTGAATATTAATTTCATAAATGAAATCGATGAGCGCCCTCTCACGGCCGGCGGACGGACCCGGTGCGTTCCGTTTTGCAACAGATGACGTTAATATTTTATTAAAATGTAAGGTGAAATATGATTATTATTAGTGTTGCTTGTATATAAGATATTGCAACCGAAATTTCACAATATGATTTCGGCCTATCAAGTCATCTGTGTACTAATCTGGTTAATGCGACCCTGATAAGACTGATTTTAACCACAATCGTTTCAGCCCTTGTCACGACCAAATGATTCCTGCATACCAAATGTTAGCTCGATCGGATTTAGCGTTTGGGCGCTATCACCGAGTAATACACACACAGGTATTCAGACAGACACACAGACAGACTTTAATATGGAAATAGTTATAATCGTCTCAGGGGGGGTGAGGGCTCAAAATTGATATTTCCGTCCTGCCAAATGGAACTCTTACCATGACCAAATGATGCCTTCATACCAATTTTAGCTCAATCGGATTAATCGTTTTGGCACTATGGTGGAGGAATTACACACACACACACAGACACACAGACAGAGCTAAATGTAGAAATGGTCTCGATTGTCTCAAGGGGGGGGGGGTTCAATATGGATATTTCCGTCTTCATCTGGAAAAAAAATGCGCGTTCACTAAACTTTCCCTCCTGGTCGATTGGTGAGCCGGTAAAGTAAAATCATGTAACTTTTCTTGTTCTACATATATAGATAAAGCTGTGACGGGTCTGGTCCACTCGACGCGTAGAATATGAGAATGCGTCGAGCTTCGGTTGCTCATGAAATGACTGATCTCTGCGTTACTGCGGAGCATAGGCTCTATAGGCTATTCTAATATGACGAAAGGTGGCGGGTACGAAGGTGGAATTATTGAGTCGCTGATTTGGCGAACGAGCGGGGGAATGAAGATGCAGAGGCCACAACGAGCTGAGGCACCGAGTCTGGCGTTATCGAATTCTAGAATATTCATTGAGACTCGGGGAAAGAATATCGCTGGACTGCGGCATTTTAAAAGCATGACGTATCTGAGCTCTGTTAAGCGCCGTAGATAGTCCGACCGCCATGACACACTACTGTCATAGTATACAGAGAGTAGCTTCTCTTGGAACAAAATTGAAACCGAAGCGAGCGACTTCACGAGCACATATGGCCGCTACTCCGTCGACGCTGATATTCAAACGTTCATGAAATTTGACAACCGGCACCCGCCCGAAACGCCAACTACAGGCGTTTGCCATAACGCATCGCTCTGCGCACTTCCTACGCACTATCCCCGCAATGCATTGCTGCTCGAGAGTGAACTTGAACTTGAACTTGAACTTTCTCTAACGGCAGAAGTGTTTTTTTTTCATTCATTCTTTATCTTTCCATAGAATGCTGGAAATGTGTAATTACAGTTAGGAAGGTGTAATTATAATTAGTACCCCTAAAGTGTTTTGGAAAAGCTGAAAATTCATGATTAGACAGTGGATGCAATACAAAACTCGAAACAAATGGTCAGACTGCTTAACAATAAAATGCGTGGCGTCAGCATTACTCCATACATGTCACAAAAATGAAGTCCATTATATTGCGTGGCACATTAGAGCGATGCGTAATAGTTACCGATAAATAGGTACGTACCGACGTATTTGCAGGGACTTCATTTTTGTGACATGTATGGAGTAATGCTGACGCCATACATAATTCTATTGTTAAGCAGTCTGACCATTTGTTTCTTGTTCTGTATTGTTATCCACTGTCTATTGATGAATTTTCAGCTCTTCCTAAACACTTTAGGGGTACTAATTAAAATTACACCTTTCCTAGTACGCCAGCGCCAGGTGTCTTGGAGTCTGGCCTGCTGACTCTACCCTAGCATTCTAAGGCTTAGTAGTAGTAGTAGTAGATGGAGTGGGGGGCTTGTTTCCAGCCCTTGATGTCACCTAGATCTGTAAGGTCTTTTGTAACTACCCACTGTGTGGTTAGGTCAATTGTCAGCTAGTAGCCCGGTACTTCTTACCAGACTAAGTAGGTCACTGACCTTCAAGTTGGGCAGATCGCTGGGTTCGAGAAAGGCTCGTCCCAGTAAACTGTGTCTTTTGGCGGCGAGCCCTGGACAGCGGCCAACAATGTGTATGCTGTCTTCAGGTTCCTCGCCACATATTCGGCAATCCTTGCTCTCAGTCAAGCCAAGGTTGAATAGATGAGCTCTAAGGGTCGTGTGTCCGGTGAGGAGACCGATAGTGGTTCTAAGGTTCTTCTTGCTCATGTCAAGTAGGGCCTTGGTTTTCTTCTGTAGTGGTTGCTCCATCATGGCTTTTGCCTGGCGACATCCCTGACTCTGTTTCCAGGAAGCCCGATGTTCCTGCTCCAAGCAGTCCCTGATGATTTTCTTACCTGTAGCGAAGGGGACCCCTACAGCTGGCTCCACTGGGCAATCCAGTGTGCCCAGTTTAGCCAGTCTATCGGCCTCTTCGTTTCCGGGTATGCCTTGGTGACCCGGTATCCATATTAGGGTGATTTTGTTGGATTTTCCCAATTTGTTGAGCTCCTGCATGCAGTCCCAGACCACAGAAGATTCTGTGGTGGCTTTAGCCAGAGCGTCCAGTGCTGCTCTGCTGTCAGAGCAGATGAGGATTTGTCTGTTTTTTACCTCAAGTCGACTTTGTAGTTTTATGCATTCCAATATGGCAAGTACCTCGGCTTGGAAAACCGTAGCGTATTGTCCAAGGGGGATGCTGATTCTGTGGTTGGTTTTGGGTCCGTACACGCCTGCCCCAAAACGTCCATTTGTTCCTGAGCCGTCGGTGAACCAGGCGTCTGCGTTGTGGCTTTGAAGCCACATTCTAAGACTTAAATACTGTCTGATCTGAAAGTATCAGCTTTTACAAAACACTTTTTTGTCGCAACTTGTTTTCCCCAGTTACTTGTTATCAATTGCGTTAAATAGACGACAATGGACATTCGTTATACTATACAATCCAATTGCAATTGGATGCATGCGCGTCACCGGAGTGAAAGCTATCATCCACACCGTCCAAACAGTTCTGTCCATTATGCTTGCATCGCTCAAATTGTCTCAACTGAAAAACTGTGCATTTTGTCAGCGTTCTATATATGCCCAAAAATACCCGAATTCTCCGCGCCGCGCCAACCACCGCGAAATGGCCGCGAGAAGCGTCGCGGTGAATTCCCGATGAGGTCGCCAATAAAGGCAGTGTTTTTCTCGCCGCACCTCCTCTTCTTTATGTCCGGCTATTTGGCGGATCGGAGCTGATAAAACGAGTCAACTTCCCCGGCCGCGATTTGTGATGAACGGCTTCGGAATTCACCATTGAAAATTTGTGAGAAATTGATGAAGATAAGACGCATGACTGACGACCGCGATTAATATTACGAAGCGGTGAATAGATTTGATGAATTTTCGGAATCATATCGGAAACGAGTCGTTCCATCAAAGCTTTCTGTGAAGGTATTGTGATGCTAATTAGACATTGTTACTGGCTAGTAGTGTTGAATGTTTATGTCTATTTTCAACACGCTTTTATTAGGTCAACCTGTATGTAACTATGTAATGGAATTTAACCATCTTCCAAGGATCGTAGCGTCATGAAAATTGGCAGCTGTATGTAGTTCTGATGACAATACAATAATATGGTACTGTCGAACTGATCTGATGATAGAGTCGGAAGATATGAACTGGAACTTCATGATGGAACATCGTATCATAGCTGTGTTTGGACTTGTTAGAAAAGTCTTGGAATGAAGTTTGACCACGATTAGGTTTCAAGGTCTGATGATGTGGTTTTTACGTGCATTTATAAAAGCGTGTTTTTAGTGGTTTTTTTTTTCATTGAAAACGAAGTATTCATATTATATATTTCTTCAATAATTACAAATTTAAACTTTCTGTATTCAGTTTCAACATAGCGACAGCACGTCCTCTAAAAGAACACCAAAAAGTTGTTATTACATATTTTTATTCTTTCTTTTTTTGACTCTTACATTGCACAAATTTGTATTGTCCATGCGACCAGCACACACGCCAGCGCAAACGTTGCTTATTGCAAACGCAAACGAAGATGACGCTCGTTTTCGTATAAAGCTGTGTCAACTTGCGAGCGCTGATTGCTGGTTAACGCTGACACGCGTTCGTTGTGTTCTGAGCCGACACTCTTGAAATGGCGGATACTCCTCAGTTTATATTATATTTAAAGCAAATTTATAGTATTTGACGAAATAATTAGATTTAGAATTATGTATATGCATAAAATGCTAAAGAAACCTTTTTAACATACTTTATTTATTTATTTATACATGTACTTATTTACCTATTTTTATGTTTAATATTATATAATTTACTTATTTATTATATATTAACTGTATTTTTCAGAATGAATGAGCGATCTGAATGAATGAGAAAAAGATAATAAATAAGATAAAACTGAAGTCACTATGTTTTAAATACTATCACCCCAGAAAAGATATATAATCTAGTGGAGAGATAAAATCCACACGTATGTCATCTTATCTGCTTCGCAAAAATAAAAAATATTATTTACTTTTGCTTTTGTTTTTTGCCAAAATCTATTTTTTTATATTGTATAATTTTATAAAATAAAAATAAAATAAATAAAATTTGACGGTAAGATCATCGCGATTCACGACATTCCACATCTATCCATGTTTCTTTGAGACTAACGTCTGTTAATGTTTCCATGTTTCATGTTTCGTTGTCTTTCTTTATCTAAATTTAACCTGCATCTAAATTCCTAATTTTCAAAATATTTTTTATAATTAAATTTTTACTTACTCAAATTGAAACTTGCAATCCGGCGCTAGTTGACTAGAAAGAGAAAAGTTAGGGGCTATTATGGAGTCGCCGAAAGCGGCCAGCCGTTGCTCAATGGCTATTAATTAATGGAAAACGAAAGACGCCGCGCCGCAGCCCGGCAGCTCAAGCCGGGAACACAGTTGGCCGCCCAATGATCTATGCGTTTGTACTAATCGTAACATGCGATATCGTGACAGTGGAGGCTCAACGATGTAACATTTTGCGGGGGTTAGGGTTTATACATTGGGGAATATTAACTTACAACCACAATGACTAGTATTGGAAATATCCGCATCGTACAAATGGTTTACTAATACCATTATCGGTTTATTCGGTATGGTGAAATCAAGAAAAGCAATTTTTTTCAACATAGAAGATTTTTGTTTAGAGGAGATTATTCTATTCGAAAACCTGAGCTAAAAACTATCTAAAACTTTTTATGAGCTAGGCGGTAATAACCAAGAATCAAATGTGTTTAATTCAACTTTAAAATTTTAACGTTTTTTTTAGTAACAGAGGCACAAGTCATAAAAAGTTATATATGATTGTCAACTGAGTTTTTGTAGAGAATAATATTCTCTAAACATTTATGTTTAGAGAATATCACTTTCATGGCATGATTGATTTGATATATCACATTTTATGACTCAGGAAGGTTTACATCCTGAGTCATGAAAAAAATATTATAAGAAAATGTTCCTTTTCCTATTTAGTTTAATGTACGAGTATGCCTTGGAAAAAAATCCAAACCATCCCGAACACACTGTAAATAGGGGGAATAATACTCGAACCACATATTTACTTTATATCGCTGGCAGAGGAACAACAAATTGACATGTCAGAATCATAAAATATTTACAAAGTTGCCCGCCAATTTTTACCCAATATTTACTAAGAAGAAGGGGAACATGGGTAACGCAAACACAAAAGCAACAGTTGTTGAAAACCTTTACAAATACCTATACCTTGTAGTAAGCTGATTAAGGAAGAAGAATAATATCACATACCTCTTATAATCTTATGGTGTGATTTTTTTTGTACAATATATGTATATTCTTCTTTTTTCTAAAACAAAGGACTGCCGCGATATCCGGCCATCTTATATATAAAAATGAATCGCCGTGCGTTAGTCTCGCAGGATCTCGTAAAAGGACTCCACCGATTTGAATTATTTTTCTTTTATTTTGTTTGGCTTGATTCCAGGGGTGGTTTACCAAAAAAATATTTAGGAAAACTCAAAGAAACCTGAAAATCAAAAAAATCGAAATTGGTCATTTTGGGAACATTGGCCACGTTCTAGATGTCTATCGCGGCGATCCTATTCTTTGACAGCTGCGCTATTCATAACTGTCATTCATTCCGTACAATGTGTAAAATTTAAAAAAAGTCAAAAAATGCGAAAGTCAAAAAAGTCGAAAAAGTCGGAAAAGTCAAAAAAGTCGACAAAGTCGATAAAGTCGAAAATGTCGAAAATTCGGAAAAGTCGGAAAAGTCGAAAAAGTCGAAAAAAGTCGAAAAAGTCGTAAATCCGGAAAAGTCGGAAAAGACGAAAAAGTCGAAAAGATCGAAAAGATCGAAAAAGTCGAAAAAGTCGAAAAAGTCGAAACAGCCGATAAAGTCAAAAAAGTCGATAAAGTAAAAAAAGTCGATAAATTCGAAAAAGTCAAAAAAGTCGCAATAGTCAAAAAAGTCGAAAAAGTCGCGAAAGTCAAAAAAGTCAAAAAAGTCTAAAGAGTAGAAAAGTCATAAAAATCGGAAAAGTCAAGAAAGAAAAAAGTCGAAAAACTCGGAAAAGTCGAAAAAATCGAAAAGTAAAAAAAGTCGAAAATGTCGGAAAAGTAGGAAAAGTCGAAAATGTTGAAAAGGTCGAAAATGTCGGAAACGTAGAAAAAGGAAAAAAAGCCGAAAAAGTCGAAAAAGTCGAAAAAGTCGAAAAAGTCAAAAAAGTAAAAAAATCAAAGCAGTCGAAAAAGTAGAAAAAGTCGGAAAAGTCAAAAGTCGAGGTCAAAGTCCATTTCGATTTCGATATTCGAGTTTTAAAGGGTGTCGCTAGGTTATAGGTGGGGGGGGGGGGAGTTGTTGTTGTAGGATTAATGATATTAATATTCAGATGAATCACGTTCCTGGCTACTTGACAGGAAAGTCTTGGGGTGACGCAACCGTTTTTTTTTAATGACATAACCACGAATTTGGACTTAGTTTTGGGGTCTACAATACTGTAAAGACCTCATGGAAATTTCGATCGATTTGAGTGAGTGTGAAAACAATTCCGTGTCGTTTTACAGTGTCCATTACAATGTTGAGAAGAAGAAATAACATAGGTCGACGAAGTCAGTCAAATGTGCGGCAAGCTTTTCAAGTGCAAACCGCACTGATGTGAGATGATTCCATCATCTCGGCCGAAATACAAGATGAAGCTGTTAATCCGAATTTGCTTGCAGTGGTGCCTAAGAATATGATCTATGGACTTCGCGAAGTTTATAACAACATCTCGCCCTGTATGCTCGATAGTAAGTGTTCCAGGCATTACCCGAGAGACCTGATTGCTAACACCATCACAGGCAATGACGGATACCCATTGTATTGTCACCGATCAGTTGCGGACAATGGGCGATCTGCAGTTGTGAAGGTCAAAGGGCAAGATGTAAATGTGGTCAATCGTTAGATTGTGCCTTATTGTCCAAGGCTTTTAAAGCGCAAATCAATGTGGAATACTAAAACTTCGTCAACTCGATAAATTACATATGCAAATACGTAAAATAGAGCAGCGATATGGCTGTTTTCGCTGTGAGGGATTCAAACGAGGTGTATCTCAGTATCAGACGTCGCTATGTCAGCAGCAACGAGGCGACTTGGCGCATCTTTTCCTTTGCGACATACGAAAGACAATCTACAGTTGCACATTTGGTAATTCTGGAAAGCGGAATTTAGATTCCCCGTGCGTCTGGCCTTCACGATGACAAATCACGCGTGTTGGAAGTTTGCGGTATTAACTTGGAATTTCCGTATTTCGCGCATGGACAACTGTATGTCCCGTGTTCGCCAAGCCATCGAGGCGACTTGGCGCATCTTTTCCTTTGCGACATACGAAAGACAATCTACAGTTGCACATTTGGTAATTCTGGAAAGCGGAATTTAGATTCCCCGTGCGTCTGGCCTTCACGATGACAAATCACGCGTGTTGGAAGTTTGCGGTATTAACTTGGAATTTCCGTATTTCGCGCATGGACAACTGTATGTCCCGTGTTCGCCAAGCCATCGGTCGGAAAGCCATCATTTTTGTTTATTTACACTCCGGAAAACAAAACGGAAAACAAATTTTACCAGAATGTTTTGTGTTGAATATGAACTGCTTTATATATTATCATGTAAATTAAATAAATTGAATTTATTTCAATCAAAAACGACTTTGATTTAATCACCAAACGAAACTCAAACCGTACATGATTCGGCCATATTATAGATTTCAATGAATTAGATTTGGAATGTTCATTAGGATTAATAAACGCTTATGAAGAGTTACAATCAAATCAATTTTAGGTGGTACGAAGTTCACCGGGTCATCTAGTATAGTATAAAAATAATTGTATATATTTTTCATATTGAGAGGTCGTCATATCACTTAACGTAGCCTACTGTTGCGTTTCATTTCCATAGTATTAAGTAGCTATAGTTAAGCGACGCATCTGATGTTAGCTTGTACATTTTTTCCGATCGCATCGATCTTGCCTCGGCCATCTGGATTCCTCGATGATGATGTTGATGATGACGAACAGGCGCCGGCGGCAACTTCACAGAAGTCAACTTCATACAATATCTTACTCGTAAGTATAAAGGTCTGCTGTGGATGTACTGTAGCGGCAGAGATCGCGATCGCTACGACGGCGATGCCGTAGCAATGCATTGGATCATCCCTGTTGTATGTCGTGTTTAAATAAATATGCAGTCTAGTAAAATCAGTCAATCGAGAACCATAAAGAAGATAATAAAAAAATAAATAAAATAAGACACGAAAAACACTAAAATATACCTACTTACTAACCGAGAAGCAGTCCTAAAATAAGTCCTAGCGGTCCTTATTTTACGGGGAGCATGTTTGCCGCGACGTGTTCATATATAAAATCTCTAGTAACCCGAAACTTCTTCACTCCAAAACAAATAATAAACTAATCATTTAGATAAGTGACATAGTACAAATTAAGTAACAATACTTTTGAATGTTTTGAAAGTGTTTGAGTTATATTTTATACATTATAATAGACTCCTACAGAGTTTAATTTGAACGCCATATTACTATGCGCTATAGGGTCTTGAGGCGACTTATCCCAATAAGACACTTCTTTAGACACGTACTAGTATTGGAAATATATAATACAATTACTAGTTAATAAATATATAACAATTACTAGTAAATATATAATAATTTAATATATAATACAATACTATAGTTTAAGGTACTATAATTAAAAATATTTATGCAATAAACAATAATGAATAGCGATGCAATATAGATAAATGGAAATCTAGAAGTATAATAATACATCTGTCAAAAAAACTAAGCAATCAATCGAAATTTCAGCATGATAAGATCCAGGTGTAAAGAATTTAATTCCTTATATATTTATAATAAAGTACTTAAGGATTTAAGTCAATTCAATTCTAGATCATTGCATGGCTGGAAGTCTTATAACAGAATATAGCAGAAGCTATCGTATAACAGATGACATCAAAGCAGCAGCAGAAAAAACAGATACCTGTTTGAGAAAAAGATAGAAGAACTATTGCAATCACCTCGAAGCCCTCGCGATCCCTGCTGCTAAGTTTCACCGATGTCAAACTTAATTGGAATTTGGTTTTTAAAATGCGCATGTTTACCAGCATCATTGACAGAGAGATACTCAGGGAGACTTTCATAAATAAATTGGTTTTATATTCACAATTTTAATTAGCACTGCGACCAGTCGGAAAACATTTGTCCCGAGTGCACCATTTAATTAATATGTCACCAAATCGTGATTTTACATCACGATGCGGCGAAGAGCAATTACTCGTATATATATAGATATAAAATGCGGTGAACCTCACAATAAGATACTATTTTCATTGGTTTATTTATTAAAATAATAATGATGCTTTTGTGTATAGGTACTCTGATTGTGAGAGTAATTGCCATTTTACGCTATTATTTTTACATTGGTTCGTATTACTAGACATCCAATTGTATCATTCAATTTATGAGTGGTTACGGATAGTTCGAATTAATGTGGTAGCTCCTAAAGCCAGCTACATAAAAGAATAACCTTTAAAAAACGAATCCTGAGATTAGTTCGAATTCCTCAGTTTCATAATATAGACTATCAGTGTACCTGGCAGTTATCTATTCTTGTTAAGAAACTAATGCTTGAGGAGCTATATCACGCATTGACGCAAATAACTTTATAATAAAAGTTAAATCAGTGCTAAAGTCAAAGCAAAGATTATAGCTTTTAGTCACAACCAATAAAAGTTCGAGTAGAAGATATGTCCATAGACAAAGTTTTCACAAATCGTAAATCCTAGGTTCTATCATCAAAGCAAGCAGTTAGTTAAACTAGGCGGTTTGTAAGCCAGTAGGTAAAATGTGCGGCATCTAGATAAAGTGCAATTGATAGAACAATCAGATTATGACGACCCTCTGGCAACATTGCACAATGATTATTTTAAACAGAGGCTTTTCAATCAATGCATTTTAAATGTTACGTTTCTAGCTATTATATGACGAAGGATGCATAAATCGGAGACACTGCGTTGCCAAAGCCCCCTTGTAATGTCATGTTACCCTATCGCTCTAATTACGACGTAACAGTTAAAAACCCGTCGATTGCAAACGTTAAATTTAAAACACCCGATGTGTTAAGTCACTTCCCTGTCCTTGTTTGCAGTGCAGTATACAGTCTTATTTCAGTGTCGTATTACTGAGTTCGCCGATTATACAAGCTGTATCATTATAGCCGAAAAATCTTGAAGATAGTTACCCTATCCATTGATTAAATTGATGATTGGTTAACGGCCAATAAGATGTGCTTGAATAAGTCTAAGACCATACTGCTTAATTTCTTTAGCTACATTAAATATGTGTGTCTTGATTAATGTAAAATTTATGCGTTGTGTGTACACATAGATGATAAGCTGGATTGGCATCATCATTTTAATCACGTAAGAGATAAGCTCGTATGCCTTAGGTCGGATTCGAATGTTTATGGAGCAGACTACGGCATTATCAACTTAATACGCTTTAGTCGGCATAAGGCTTGGCATACCAGCTTGGGGAAGAAAGACCACCCTATATTGCTGACGTAATTATTTTCTACAAACGCACTGTACGAGTTCTTTGACTACAGAAACGAAGCTACACTCGCAGTTATATCCATTGGAATGTTACTCGTGTCAGACATGTTTATTTGCAGCCAATAAATGCAATAACCATTAAAATAAAATGAAAAACTAACATTTTAATCAAATTCCAGACAAGCTAAACGGTGTAACAAAGATTCTTTTATTAAAATGCCCATTCAGCTACGAATATATATACAGTATTTTCGGACAGTCTGGATGTTGGGGTGATGCTGTCCATCATGCTGAACAATATATATTTTTTATATATACTAAATATTCTAAAAAAGGAAAATAATAATGAAAAATACTTTTTGTGCGGTCTGAGGTATAAGAATCACCATATAAAAAAATGCCCGACCGTCCCAAATCACGCCATCTATCAAACTAGATTTTTTCTACCCACAAGGCTGGTTGGTATCTTTTCGTGGACCTTCTTTTTATTACATACTTATAATTATTCATTCTGCTTTACAACATAATTTTAATATATTCCAGTAGTATAACTATATTTTCTGAAGCCTTTATTTAACGTCTCTTTTCTTTCGTTTCTTTATTTTCCTATTTTTTATATTTTGCTAATTTTATTGAATTTTTATTTTTATGCATCAACTATTTGTATACCTATGTATTTTTTTATGTTTGAAATTATTTTAGTTTCGATATACATATACATTAATATATGCACTATATGTACGATATTGTTTGACAGTCTTAATTTTATATGATGATTATTTATTTATTTTTATTATTTTTAATATAATTATCCTATCATAGATAGGTTACCGATTTATTAGGATTTTATATACTGACTGTGTATATTTTATTGTTGTAATTATTTATTTTGTACTTTCTACGCCCGAAAAGAAGTTGATATCGTTATTCTAAACTTTCTCTAGAATTTGCGTATTTCACCCACTGGCCTCAAATCTACACAATTAGTTTCCAGAAACTAAATTAATGGGAGTAATTTATAAACAGCACTATAGAGAAATACCACGCAGAAACCGGATACTGCAGGAATGGCAAACTTTCGTATAAGAGCCAGCGGCAATTCAGCGGCGAAATAAATTGGGAGAAACGGGCGGACGCGCGTGTGACGGTCCGTGAACCGAGCGACTCCTGCTCTTGCTCTTTTTAGCGTCAAAAAATAGCTCCCGGCGCAGATTATATCCAGAGGGAGCCTGTCAGCCGTTTGTTTTTGTTTTAACTTTACTGCCCTTTTCGAAACATCCATTGCGTGGTATCTCCGTGCCCGCTCGTTTCACAGCCTGATGCATATAAGCGATGCTCGATCTGTTTCGTTTTTGTGGTCTTTGAAAGTGTATATATGCAAGGTTTCCACTCTTAGGAATTGACTTTATCATCTTTATCGGTTTTCGAACTTCGTTTGTTCATCGTATGTTCATTCGTTTCAGCGTGTTTCTTCTTTTGCTCGTCTTCGAGCTTTCAAAAACCGTCCATTCATAATATTGACAATGTGGTTTATTCTGGTTAAAGGTTCGAGTTTCAACTGACGAAAAAAGCTTAATATCACAGTTCAGAAGTAAGAGGCCGTATACGAAATCGATGTGGGCCGTCATACCTCTATAATCAATGGTATAATATAACTATAGGTAGGTAGGATTTTCGGAGCCAAGGAGATATGTCCACCCCTTGGAAGCGCTCGGCGGGGACTAGCTGACTTGTGGCGTGAATCGTATCATAGGCGAGTATCATAACGCGAGAATTAGATTGTTTTAAAAGACTTTATTGCCAATTTTAATTAATGTTTTGCATTTTTTTTAGAGGAAATGGATTGATATTGAACTAAAGTTTATTTCTGTTGTTTTTATTTTATGAACGAGAGTTCTAAAAGGCCAAAATCAAAAGCAATTCTTCGCCCATTTTCTAAAAAATTTGACAAAGTTAAATATTTTTTTTTATCAACAATTTTATATGAAAGTAGTAAAAAGTGATTCACTTATTATATAGAGTACTTTCACAACAATACATTGTAATTTTTTCATACCGTTTAGATGTCAAAACGATTCGTAAATATGTTATATTCTAAACCTCTTACAGCAAAAATTCACAAACAGTCGCCGGTTTAAGGTCAATTAATCAAAATTCTATAATAATTTTCAAAAAAGTAGCTCACTCATTAGACAATAATATAAATGATCTTTTATGTTCTGCAATAAAACTTATAGAAATGCAGTATTTTAACCTTAAATTCACGTCTGCAAAATTACGTAAATTCACGAAATGCGCAAAATTTCGTATACGGCCTCTTAACAGTAGTTTTGTAAAGGCACTGCCTTCAACCAAAGCCATCAACTTTCTTCAAACCATAAATTGATTCAGATTGGATTGTTGTTAATTCCTTAATAAGCTGCTAAAATACTCTAACATCCTCATTTTAATGATGTACATGCGGCCTATCATGCTACCAATCCTTTCCAGAGCGTTTGCATTGGAAACTTGTTCTATCGACGATATATGTATCATTCTCATATAATATTTAATTTCTTTATAAGATGCCGAAATATTCTAATTTTCTCTTTTTAATCATGTACAAGAGGCCTTGATACCAATCATTTCCACTGCAATTGCATTAGAAACTTGTTCTCTCCTTGATAAACTTAGCATGCTCATTTAAAGGTTAACTTTAAGGGTATCTAACTATTAGATAAAGTTTTTGAGAATGTCCAATCTTTAACTCCGTAGATTATAATATAATTATAAAATCAAATTGCATCAATCAGTTTCGTGTTAATATTCCTCCGAAGAATTTTAATCATAATGCCTATCCCATAGGCGTTAGTATTTGTTTTTTTTTGGTGGGTTTCTTGCTGCCATTACTGAAATGAGCCATTTTTCTTCCTGCTGATGGCGTAGTAGCGGTGGCGGTTTGTCGTGTGAGTTGTCGTTAATGCTTTTACTTTTTCCACTCCGCAGATCCCCCCGAGATCACCCTCCGGCCGAGAAACCAGCAAGTGCGAGCTGGTGGCGTGGCCGCCTTCTACTGCGCCGCCAAGGGAGATCCCCTGCCCGTTATACAATGGAGGAAGAACGGCAAACGCGTACCTGGTAAGTGTTATTGTTATTCGCACACCAAAATGGAAAGCCGCCATCGCGAAGGAGCGGAGGGGAGCGTTCCGCGAGATGGCCTTGATGCGATTTTGTTATTTGCAAAGATGTCGCTCTTCTAGCTTTTCGTACCGTATTATCGATCGCAGACGTCGCGTCGATGTTATGTGTGAGGCGGAACAAATGCGTGCGCCCTGCATTTATTAACTTGCAGTATTAACTGGAACGTTAGTGCAGTATTAACTGCACTAACAAGTCACAGCTCTATATTTTAATATATAAATACTATACAATTCTCAGTGGCGTCATACAAGATACAGACTACATAGGTAGTCAAAGAAATGCATGTCCAGCCTGTGGACTGGACACACTTGAGCCTGTGGACTAGTAGACACAAATAAGCGTAGAATACGTGTTGAGTCAAATCCCTTCTGGACGCACAGAGATGCGTACCACTTGAGGACGATATCACTATTCAGTGGCTTCACTTTATTACGATCACTTAAAGTTGCACTTTCTCCTGAGAGGGCGCAGGAGAAAGTGACAAGCGCGCGGTAATTAGGTTTAATTATTGTCGTCATTCCCAAAATTTTATAGGGCTTCGAAAATCCATTGCATAATTTATATCCAAGAACCAGGTATAAGCATTATTTGTATATTTGTTTTGTAACTGTAATATATTTAATCCTATTATAAAATGGGTTTAATTATGTTATAGTGGTGAAATTGCTATTTTAAACTAGGGATAAGTTTTGCGGCCTGTGATTGCCCTTTATACTTTAAAATTGATACTGTAGCTTACTTCATCCTCTTTTCGAACATATAATAAATATATCAGTCGGTGCGAATGTTGGTAAAAGTTTAAAAAAAAGAATAATTTGCTAATATATGTAGTTTATACTGTTTGAAATCGACATTGTTACAGGATCGAGTCGGAAAATCAAGCTCCTTGTCGTATTCGTCATTTCGTATTCTGGCGTCAGTCTAAGAACTACAAATATAACTAAATACAGGGAGACATATTATTATGAAGTCTTCAAAAGGATTTTCAATTTTGAAGATAACCATCAGCACCTTGATAAAATTTTCTGTGTATGTAAGGCGATTTTATAAAGATGGATGAAATGTGAGCGAAATAGATGCTTTATATTTGTGCTGGCTGTTTAGTGGCTGGATAAATACGCACGTTTTGGAATTACACCTGTTTTAGTACCTCTAGTACCACCTGCAAAAAAGGTTCACCTGCATAAAGAGCCAGAAAGCCATTTTTGGCGATTTCATCGCGAACAAGACGAAGTAACTGACTTTATCGACATAACTTGACGAGTGCCGATGGAGCATTGGCGCGTGATTTGAGTACTGTACAAGACACTATACAACCTACTTTTACAAAACTAACCAAACACCAGTATCAGCTTAAGAAAAAAAAACTAATTTAGACATCATTCCGAGCTAAAAAAGTCCTAGTAGCAAAAAAAGGCCCATATCCAAAGCTAGGGATATGACTCTTACCGAATCATTAGCGGAAGAAAGTTTTCAGGGTCTGCTGAATCATACTTCCTCCCGACTTCATAGGAAGAAGTGTTTGCGGTGATCCAACAAAATGGTCTGCCAAATTTGACTTTGATATAAAAATGGGGATTCGATGGTAGCATTGCCAATCCGAGTATAAGCAGAGGTGTCCTGGAGAATTCAGCGACATTGATATGTATTGACATCTTATGTTCCGTTGCAGTTAATTATCCCTGCGAGTCTTAATATAGAAAAGAAAACTATTTGGCAGAATCATTGCCCTGGATCAACCAGGTACTGCAGACCTATATGGTTCCAATTGATGAAGGACACTTCGGAGCTGAGCTACGCCGAGAAGAAGTATATCCAACAGCAAACAGATCAGCTCATTCCGACTACTTCTACTGCAGGTGGCAAAATTGTCACAATAAAGCATGACCTATATGACAATGGTTGATGCTAACGTGTGTAATGCAATAACGAGCACTTCATAATCACAAGTGTGTTATCTTTGTGGCTTTACCCCAACGATATCGACGGTTCACTAAAAATAGCAGTAATAACGGAAGAAAGGTTGAATTTTGGATTATCGCCACTGCATGCATGGATTTGAATTTTCGTTTTTTCTCAACGTATCCTACCGACTAGACTTCTAAAAATTGAGTAAAGGGCAAGAAGAGAAGTGGCAGCTTAAAGCAAAAAAAATTGTACAGGCTGAGTTCAAATAAAAAAAATTATTTGATAATTGACAAGCCAAAAAGGGTGAAAATTACTACTCGTAGATTTTTTGCCATACTTTAGCGGTCCGCTGAAATAACGGGCATTAAAGAGATGTGGAATCGTGCTAAGAACCATATTCTCTGGCTACAAAATAAACATCCCGGCGTTCGAGTAATTTTCCCTGCAAACAGCCAATGAAATTATCAAGGAGTACCCATGGTACAATATGCCAGATTCAGTCCACAAAGTACTAATACATGGCGCACAAAATGTCCGCCATGCAATTTTACCAATCAGATAGTTGACAGAAGAAGCTGCATAGATGAAAAATAAAGACGTCAAATCGTTTAGGCCAAGAAACTTTCGAAAAATGTATAAGCAAGCTACAAACCAAGATTTGTTAAATTTAAGCTGCAAACCAAGTTATTATTAAGCTCAAACCCACTAATAAGTAATAATCGACTATTACAGAGAAAACAAAAATCTAGTTTTAGTAACGTACTTCTAAGTCTTCTTTTGTAACTTTTTGTTTTATTATTTTTAAGAATTTCGGATGTCTAAAATTGTGGAACTAATAAATAGACCCGATATTTAATTTTGTAATTGCCTAAATATTTTATTTAAAAAAATAATCCATGGTCAATAAATCGTGATACCTATGTGTTTTAAGAGTCTTATGGTATGTTATAATAAAATAAAAACCTGTTATTTATTTTTGACCGCTTCTCCCATATTGGACTCGATTGCGTTTCTTCGTGAACTAAAATCGGAAATCAGTCCGTGTAAATGAGACAGGGCAATACGCTGGAGCGGAGTGTTAAGATGAACGGTTGTCACTTTTTCGCAATAAAACTGCCCGCCAAGGTCAAATCTTACACCGCACGAAATATGCTCGAATTTATTCGGACGAGTATAAGTTCGACATGTAGTATTTATCGACGATCGTTCGTTTCATATTCCGCTCTAACGTATTGCTCTGTCTCGTTCGCTTGGACTAATTTTAGTTTTAGTTCACAAAGAAACGCAATCGGGCCCACTATCGGAACCAACCACTGTGCGTCGTATTGTCTGAGGACAAGCTTCCATAGTAACCCATACAATACTGACCACCGAGCCTAGAGACACGGCGAATTAATCGTAGATTTTCACGGTAAACAAATGTGTGTGGACAAAAGGCCGAAATCTAGGAAAACACGCTTGTCCTAAATAATGCACACACCACTGTAGGTTTCCCTCTGGATTATTCTTCAGGGCAGATGATTTTTTTACAGGAACTCAATCGCGCTACCATGTTTCGGAGTTGGGCGGCGCTGCAGCAGCAGGGGCTGGTGGCGCTCTTCTCCGGATTGAACCGGTTCGAGCTGGTCGAGATGACGCCGCTTACGAATGCGTCGCAGAAAACGGCGTCGGCGATGCTGTCTCTTCTACAGCCACCCTATCTGTCTTCGAGGGTAAGTAGCTTGCTTTTTTCAAATGTTAAATTTAAATATAATATCGATTCATACGTTTTCGCAATTATACTAGCAATACAATATTATTATTTTTTTCGTGATTTCTTTGGAAATATGCAAGTGTTGCGTTCATTGATACAAATATTGATGACGCGGTATCGAACGCCTCCCTCACTCACTCGCTCATTTAATGAATGCCAAAAATGAGTCAGTTTCAGTACGTCCAAAGTTAGAATGACTAAAATTTTGCGTGCTGCATTTTGGGTGCTCTGACCCAGCCGCGCTCAGATCGTCGAAAGTTTAGGATTTTTGAATTTGATGCTTTCGAAATAAATAACACATCTTACTAATTTATTGTTTTTTGCAATAGTTGTTAGGAAAACCTCATTTGATCAGCGGCATTACCTTTTTATGGCTCTTCGGGCCTACAATGAGGTTAAAAAGGATAATAAATCTGTAAAAAGCAACAATATTTTAAAGAAACCGATTCATACTTCGATTCTATATATGGATAGAGAGAGGGTATTTTTCCATCATGAAGAATAAGAAATTACAAAGTAAAAAACTTCTAATTATTCTGTTTATTTTAATTAACGGTAGTGTATTAGAAATTCACTCGTATTTTGGGCCTGAGTATGTACGTATAAGTGATTGTGTATATGTGATTGATAATTTAACCATTTTTGACTATAATAATTCGGACTATCTGTCCTATTCTCGTGTATTTTCTAAATTTCTAATATCGAAAAGGTAATAGGTATATCATAATTGAAATTTTACGACTGCAATTATTAAAAGTACTTACGTATTTAAATTTTAGGTTAATTTATAATTAAAAAACTGTTTTTATATGAAAAGTTTTATCCTTATGATTATGGGTATATTCGTTCGAAAATCGCCTTCGCAAATCGTCAATTGCTTGAGGCTTATTTCATTTTGTTGGAATTGAAATTATTAGCCTGAGTGCAATATTACAATTATACAAACGAAGGGCGTATGAATGCGACGCAACGGCCGAAATACGGCAAAAGGGGATTTGGCATTTGTAGAATATAATTCGTTTTTCTTCACAACCGCAGAACTATAATGAGAATCCGAAAGTGAGCTCGCCTTATCACAGGAGAGCCTAGCACGGCGGGCTCGGTTGCACTTTAAAAAACAAAGATTTACGTTTAACATATGCTCTTTTTGTATTTAACATGTATCACCCAGATGCCAGACAGATGAATCACCTAAATTTAGAAGTATTTTTCTGGATCGTAAGTTACTTTTCTTTTGCGCTCTTGCATTTGAATGTGTATGTATCTAATAAATGGCTATTAAAATTCTGTTTGTTCTCGCTCACACTCATCATGTTGTCAGCCACACGTTCTCGTTGCTTTCCCCGAGTAAAACATGAAAGACTTCGAAATTGATACGAACTGCCGATACTGGCAGTTTGTGTGCCTGTCTGGCGGCGACTGCAGTCTCATTCATTGCCCGATCAGCTCTGAAAAGAACACGATACTGCGGAAAATTTCGTGTCAATTTATAACATTGGCATAGAGAGCTAAGAATATTGTGAAATCGAGAACTTTTACATACAGTTATGTTATAGGTTCATTTTGTTTTGTTATCGTTAGTGTTTAATTTATTTGAAAGAAATTTAATCTATTTAAGAGCTTTTTTAACTATTTTTTTTAAGAGATTTAATTTATTTAAAAGAAAAAGTCTTATGTGACTAGTTTGTCCGTCGGTCCGTCGTCTATTCGCACCTGGAACACATGAACTATAATTTGTAGAAAAAAAATATTCACTGTCAACAACTCGGTATTACCTGAAAGGCGTTCCCCGTTTCTTATATTATTTAATCAATAACCTTTTATATTCTAAGGGGTCCGACACACTGGGCCTACGTACGCAACGCATGATGACATCTAGTCCTTGAATTTAGATGGAAGCAGACAAACTTATCCCATGCAACGTTGCGTAGGATGTGTCTGCTTTCATTCAAATACATGGGCCAGATGTCATAATGCGTTGCGTACGTCGAACCAGTGTGCCGGACCCCTAATTCTTTAATGTGTTCAATTTACAGTCGCTTTTTGGAATACTACTGACGCATGCGCGAAGCGTAGCCCAGTCAATTTATACACCCGACACTGCATAGGGTCTGATGACGGTTGTCAGAGTAACCTTTCCAAAAAATACGCCATTCTACTTCCCAAAAATAGAGAAAAATTGTCGAACAAAATTTAAATTCCGAGTTTGCATCTGTTCTCCACGTTTTGAGATACTGAGAGTCAAAAAAAGGGATTTCTAGAAAATGTATGACTCTTTGTGAGTATATGCGTGTATCTGTGTTTGTGTCCTTGACTGTGTCTCTGTAGCCACTGCTTAAAAACTACACTGCCAATTAAGACCGAATTACTCACAAAAATATTGCATCCTAAGGCCGAGATTCGGAAAGCTGATGAGATATCCACCATTTTCTTTCAAAATGGCGGCCTTTTTTCATTATTTAAAAAAATCATAAAACTGTTAATACTGATCCTAGAACCATAAATAATTGTGACTTATAATTCTGAGGACATTACCTACAACTATTGCCCACTTCGATATCTTCAACGGGTTTGAATTTAAAATGTTATAATCTGAAAATTGTATCATTCATAACTCGTTATTATTCATACTTGAATGGAAACAAAAGTGTTATAGAATCCTGAAAATAATACCTCTAACTTAGTTGATCGCCGTAAGTCCAACAAATGTCTGCGCGACCCGGTGCGCTCATGGTGACTGTACAGAACAATATCTTTAGTGTTTTACGAGTCTAATGAGGAAAACTTTGAAATGTAGGCAAGAAAATGAAGTATTTGAAAATCGAACCCGAAAATCGCGATTATTATAGCCAATCAATATCAGAATAGCGACGCATTGTTTGTCACTTACCTATATATGAATCTATGTCATTGTATGTCACACGAGACGAAAATTTGGAAAGTATATGTTCCTTGTTTTATTTTGTTAGGACCTGTGCCAATTGCCAATTTTGTTAAGAGCTGTATCGCGAAACCTTCTGGGTGTACTGTGTTCGGTTTTGGCTTAAACTGTAGCTGATTCAGTTTATTCTTAAAAAGAAGACATTAACTTTTTCTGTCATTCTTTAGGAAATATTTAGCAAAAATCGAAGAAAGTGCAATAATTTCGTTGCTTTTTGGGCATTGTGTAGCTTGTACAAGCTGCATCTTTCAAAGCTGCAAACTTGGTATCTTACTATTGGGTCCCAAAAAAACTTAGAATAACAACTTGACCTTTTGCGAGGTCGAGGTCTTTTTCGTGTACAAATTGACTGGCTTAGCGCACACTGCGCCCAGTTTGAAAAGTCAAACGAGTCGTTTGAACGGTGCCAAAATGCTTCCGTATGCATCGTGAATTGTTAGTGTGAGACAGTCCTTACTGCTTCTTAATAAATTATGGAGATAGGCAATAATCGGCGGGTTATTTTGTCCCGACTACTGGACCAGGTTCTCAATAGGTATAGAATTTTTCTTTCTTACCGTGGTCGTAATGACATATTAGATGATATTTTTCATCCAAACTCCTTTAAATCATCGATAATCTGGGATATTATATCACGATAATCACGAACGATTTTATCGTGCCACATTAGCACTATGTTGAAAATACACAAAAATCATAGTGGTTCGAATTTAAATTTGACATTCTGAGCCATGGCTTTGTTATCACAGTAACTTTACTTTTGTATGGGGGAAAATTTTTAATGGGAATATAAATCGACTATATTTTGGTTACGAAGAAGGAGATGGGGAGGGGGGGGGGGGGATAAAAACGATCGGCATTGCTTCATTGTGGTTTCACAGTCGGATATGTATTCACTACTATCACGTACGAGTATATACTTAGTTAATTTTCGGATTAGACTCGAAAGACGGGAATGTGTTAATCGGCGATCCTTGTTTCAAGAATATCAATTAGCCGAGTAAAACACGTAAATCGTCCTTTTTAACTCTCATTTCAATCTTCTAAGTTATTGTTTTAATTTCATGAAGCCTGCTTTTAAATAACCTACACTATGAAAAAAAATGGATTTCTTCCTACAATGTCGTTTTGTTATCACGGTTTTATACAGAATAGTGATGTTTCAATCGTAAGTTTGTTGAATTGCAGGGTATTTTGCTGAAACTCCATTACTCGATTATATGTTTCACTATTCTCTGTACGGGTAATACGAAAATAACGGTATAATCTGGCTTTAACATGATTCTTGTCTCACTATAACCTAACATTTGTAATAACATGCTGTCCTGGTAAAGCAAAATCTCGTTGTGCGCCGTAATGAATGTGCTTTGTAGTTACTAAGCCCGTGACATGGTAACTACACCGTTACGCGCCTACGAACCACAGTACATGTTATATACGTAATCCCTTTTAAAACATGCGTATTTCTGTATATCAGCGTTATGTATATGTATATTTATGTGTATATGTTTATGTATGTGAGCTGTATTGTTACTTTTATTTAATATTACAACGGTTGGCTTTAAGAAATCGCAAAACGATAAGCCCGCCGTTTGTACTAAGTTAAAATAGAATTTAAGTACTCTTTACCAATGTAATTATTTTCTTTTCAGTACAATAAAGGTATTTTTCATTTTTATTTCATTTTTCTCAGTGTATTATATTTTATTTTCCAATATTTATTCTGTGGCAGATAAAAAATATATAAATTTAGTCACAATGTCCATTCGGGTTTTTCACCTAATATTCACGTGACTTATGGCATAACTTCTAATGCATTATTAGATGTAATGCTTACTTTACACGTAATGGCAAAACCCATTATATAATTCGTCCATTGGGCATTCGCAATACCCTATATATAACAAATATAGAATTAAACCAGGATTCAAATAACATGGCCTTCGTTTAGAGGTATTACAATCCGAGTATTTTGTATATATAATAAACCCATTCTCCAATCAGTATGCCACCACTAGGGCATAACCATATATAGGTAACGTGTAGTTCCATTTTGCTGTGAGGCTCTTAACCCCACAACTTTGAAAATGAATACTTATCACGGTCGGGCACTATCCCCCGGATGGATGATCGGAATTAATGAGCAGGAGTCGACCTGCCGCATATGGCGTTGCGCGACCACCGCACCCGATCCAGAATTGGATGAGTCAATATTTACACGGCCCTTCTTCTCAGTCTTCGAACTCGGCTGTAACTAGACGCACTGGGGGTTCAGTGCCGAACTAACGTAATAGCAAAAGTATTTAGCATTTGCTACGAGCCTCGCGCTTCAGGGGTTTCTCGCCCTAAGCCCCAGTTAGAATTTCAGAGATTTGGTAATTCTAATTAATTTAATTTGATTCGTTGGTTGGCGAGCTAATGTTACTAGAATCATTGCTGGAATAATTACTATTTAGATAGTCAATATTATTATGTAAGTTATTACTCCGAAGTATTGGGGTCTATTAATATTTCACTAAAATGTTGATTGAAGAGTTCTGCAACCACAGAAGTATCTGATTCTAATTAACCATTTTCAGTAAGCATAAATTTATTTTCGAAGTTTCCAATGCCACATTCGAGATCATTTTGTTTGGCTTTGGGTATCACTTTTTCATATATATATTTTTTGTAAGTTTTAAAATATATTAACAACGGGTAATAAGTATTGACTTCTTTGATCTCATTTAACTCGAAAATTCGGGATGTTGATGACTTTACTCCCGTTGTACGTTTTTGACTCTGTAGCAATTTTTAGGGGTATTTTGTATCGAACGCATGTAAATACCGCCTAAGAAAATGATCATATTCGTGACTTGGATCAAGCGTAGGTTTTGAAATAGCGTTATGGGCGAAGGAGCATCAATCACAGCTGCCTAAAAGTCATTGAGTCCTTTTCCAGTAACTTTTCTTTTTAAGTAGAAATTTTGAGCGTTTCCGGTTTCTGCGTGGCATTTAAGGTTACATTACTACCTGAGACAAAGATCAGAAATGGGCGGACCTGCGATGAAATAGACGGCGTCACTGCTGTAGGGTTTGACCAATAAAAATCCAGCGTTGATGAAGCGTCAGGCTGGAATCCACGTGCGTGTGCGCCGGCGAGCGGGCGGACACTAAACGTACGATCAAAGCGCTGTCACAGTAAGACTATCTTTTCGCATTAGTGGTATTAGGGGTTAATGGTAAAGCATATTTAGCGTAACTCAGAACGCTCTCACGTTCTTATTAATTATAATTAATTTAGGGCCTCTACCCCGGCATTTCCATACCCGGCAACGAAGAAGCCAACAGACTGGCAAAACTGGGCACACTGGAATGCCCGGTGGAGTCAGTTGTAGGGATGCCCTTCGCTACAGGTAAAATATCATCAGGGACTCCTTGGAGCAGGAACATCGGGCTTCCTGTAAACAAAGCCAGGGATGTCGCCAGGCAAAAGCCATGATGGAGCAACCACTACAAAAAAAAACCAAGGCCCTACTTGACATGAGCAAGAAGAACCTTAGAACCACTATTGGTCTCCTCACCGGGCACACGACCCTTAGAGCACATCTATTCAACATTGGCTTGACCAAGAGCAAGGACTGCCGAATATGTGGCGAAGAACCTGAAGACAGCATACACATCGTTGGTCGCTGCCCAGGCCTTGCCGCCAAAAGACACAGTTTACTAGGACGAGCCTTTCTCAAACCTAGCGATCTGCCCAACTTGAAGGTCAGTGATCTACTTGGACTGGTAAGAAGTACTGGGCTACTAGCTGACCACTGACCTAACCACATAGTGGATAGTTACAAAAGATTTTATAGATCTAGGTGACATCAAGGGCTGGAAACAAGCCCCCCACTCCGTTTACTACTACTACTACTACTAGGGCTTCTAAAATAAAAGTGCCTAAGCGTTATGCTAGAGAATTAACCAGTTAAAATAATTAAATTAAAATAAATCACACCGCTTACACTGTATGTAGGAATAATCGCGCCTGAAAGTTTTTGAAATCAGTTTAAAGCCTTAATGTCCAAGGTAAGGAGCAACTTTTTTGAGTGTAAATTATAATTTGCTTCCTTGACAAGGGATTCGCTTAGAAACTTTTTTTAATTAGTGCTTCTATTATTCAAAAAAAATAAGAAAAGAAAGTTCTTCAGATATGGTCTTTCCCATTTATCATGTCACCTTAACACTAATCAGTTGTCCGTTGTGATCTGAAAGTCCACAGTTATATTAATGAGTAAATCCATTAGGGTTATAAATTATGTTGCCGGTACATGTGCTACTAACTGAGGTAACTCTTTTTGGAAAATATATTACTTTATGCATTGTATAAGATAGCAGAGGTCTATTAGTGAGTCATCAAAATTGGATTTTGCTGCAAAGTTAATATTAAAATCTCCTTACAATTATAAGTCATCATAACTCGCTCTAGATTATCAAGAGATATTTCAATAATATTTAAAGAAAATGTAGAAGACCGACTTTAGAAATAGACAAATGATATTAATTCGATACCCCGGAAGATTAATATAGCTTATTTCAATTATCCTCTCTGCCGATAATTGACATACATCCTCTTTAATTTTAAACCGTAAGTTTGATCAGGCAAATGTTGCGGATCCACCTTTAATGTTCTGCTCTTGAATGGCTACCAGCCAATGTGAACTCGGAAATATTTAAGCCCGACACAGACTGCTGCGCACGGCTACGCTTCACAAGTGGCTTTAGCTTTGTTGATTACGAGCTGCCATACAAATCAACACAAAGCGGGCCACGCGTACGATATGCACGGCTGCATGGCTATGTGACGGCAGAAGCACATTCGTGGCTTGCCGCTGATGCGCCGCCCGAGCGAAGGTGTGTACACGTCTAGTGGCCACGGCAACCACGTTTCCTCCCCGCTCACCCGCTTCCGCGCTTCTCTCTCCCAAATCGTCGCAAGCGCTTTGCGACGCGCATTTAAACACGTGTGCTCTCTAAGGCAGTTGATACGAAATCGACAATTGCATGGTGTATTTCAGCTAGCAGTGTGTGGCCGCATCGCTACATCGAGCCACGTAGCTTCCGTGTCAAACGTGGGCGTGTATCGTTGTGCGCAGTTGTCTCTGGCCTGCTTTATTGTGTACTTTTCCTTTTCCTTGAACCATGATTTGCTCACGTAGAAAATGAAGAACTGGAATTCGGGATCCCCAAGAAGAAACTGAATTCAGGCCTCTGTGCGTTGCGGCGACTCTATTCTCTCTAATTGCCTTATCACCGGGCATTCATATCGCCCCATCTACCCTCTCGCTCGCGCTTTCTCCCTCGCTCCCTAGCTCACTGTCTCCGCCCGCTCCATCTTTCTCTTGCTCTGTTTGCATCGTTAGTTCCGCATCTTTTATCTGTTCTCGCGGATTACCATTGCCGACTCGGATTATGCCGCTTCAGCTCTTTGCCCATCTAGCCTTTTATTGCCGATATTATACGTTTCTTGACACTCCAGGCCGAACGCGCGAGAACGTTTCAAATTGAATCAAATTTTGGTGTTTTTATGGCGATTCTGTTGTAACAACACACATATTTATAACACAAAGGTGTACGCGGAGTATATCAACTAGGGACTTAATAGTAATTAATGTGCTTGTGTAAAGAAGTATAATATCAAAGTTCAACTCATTAATCTATGTCGTATTGGAATTTTACCGCTAATTAACTACGCCGATGTGGCCTATCTAGATGCGAATGAAGAACTACTCGATAAGCTAGATAGGATTCAAAACGCGTGTTGCGCTTCGTTTATTCCCTGAAGAAGTTTGATCACATATCAAACTTTCGCAGGCTAATAGAGTGGCTTCCCATTAGACGATGTCGGGATTTTCACATACTCGTCCAACTCTTCCGCGTACTACAGTCAAACTGTCCTACTTATTTGTATAATCTCTTCACTCCGCTTTCATCCCATGGCCTTCCATTGCTCTCTCAGGAAAATCTATTACTGGCTATACCTCAGCATTCATCAACTTTCATGTCTAGGTCTTTCGCAGTGCAGGCGGCCCGACTCTGGAATTCCGTGCCTTTACCGATAAGACAACTTGAAAACCTGAGCGGGTTTAAGAAATCGTTAAAGAGACATTTACTCAACTCATGAATGCCCCCCTCCCCTCCCGTCTCCTTTGCTTGTCCCTATATTCCACTCCTTGTTACAATATCGAGTTGGCATACGTCACTAATCACTGTTTTATATTTTATACTATGATGACTATTATGTAAGTGTATTCATTTATTACTTGTTAATCAATTTGCCCACATAAACCTTTAGTCACAATAACCCTTGCGGTATGGGCGTAAGATATTGCCACTTGGCAATAGGTCCACCACACTGCACTCATATGTGTGTGCAATAAAGCTTTTCAAACAAACAAACAAAAAAAATATTTATACACATTCGAATTTTTGTATATATGTATGATTTTGTGAAATAAACTAGTTATTTAACCTAGTTAAACCGGGTTTATTGCAGTTTTTTACTATTAATAATTAATATTGATATAGTTATATGGTATGTGTTTTGTCTCCGATAGTGCCTCCGTGCTACAAGCGCTAGCAAATAATACTATAACCTCTGTCAATCCATTGCAGGGTCAAATAAAGTGACCCTGCAATGGATTAAAGGGCACAGCGACTCACTGGGCAACGTCGCGGCAGACGAACTGGCCAGAAGGGGATCAAAGAAAATAGTATATGGACCGGAACCCTTGATGCCCATACCCTAGGCCCAAATAAAAACATAGCTACGCAGAAACACCGATGAAACCCACCTTACAGAATGGAAAAAAACGCAGGATGCAGGCAAACAAAGAGCGCGATTCCGGAAGCGTCTAAAAAACTTGTCCGCAACCTCGCCAGATTAAAAAGAGACAAAATCCGTAAAGTCATAGGTACTATGACAGGCCACTGTCCCCTAAACAAACACCTGGTTACCATAGGTGTGACAGACAGCCCTCTATGCAGAGGATGCGTGGAGGAAGAAGAAACGCCACAGCATGTGCTCGTGGAATACAGGAGCGTGGCAGAGCAACGCGCAAAAATACTACAATCTCCAGAATCTGTCCCAGAGGCCTGTAGCAACCCAAACAGGCTGCTAACCTTCTGGGACAGCCTGAGTTGGCTGGAGTAACATAAACACAAATAGAAACATGGGCCACGCACAACGGCCCAATCAAGAGACCAAGTGCGAGAAAAAAGCCCAGACAAACTGAACTAACTATGGTATGTACGAGTATAATAGGCGGCACCGCCACCACGTGCGCCTACCCTTACAGCTCAGACCAATAGGTAGTTTTAAGAGCAATAACTGATAATATTTTGAATCTTGGCATAGATGTTCGGGGAGGTGAACTGTTAAACATACTAAAATTCGCCTACTCAATCTGTTGTGGGATTTGAAGGGAACTGGTTCCATAATCGAGCTGCGCATACAGAATCAGAGTAAGAATAAAACATACGATGCTAATGATGTTATTCTTCTTATCCTTAAGATAAGATTATCCTTATTCTGATTCTTCTTATCCTTATTCTGATTTGTTTGGAATGGGAAATCATGATTTCGTAGTAGCGGTATTTTATCCTTTAGATAAGAAGGTGAGGTGAGATTATTGAGCACATTGTGCAACATGGATGACAAAGTCGTCTCTTGAGAGCCGAAATCGTGTTGTTAGTAGCGATGTGCAATGATTAGTATCTGTATAGTCAAGGCGGTACAAAACACACCATCTATTGCGTTAAATATCGAATCATGCAAATAATATTCACGGATATATGTATATCTAAAACACATAAATAAAGATGTATCTATTATTTATATTGTATCTTGGCAATATATCTTCTTCATATATTCTATTATATATTGTTTCATTTAACAGAATTTAAATATATCTGTCAATGAATCAGAAATCAACGATAGACCGAAATAAAGGAGAACTATTCCATTTAGGACAACTATTGGACGATA
Organism: Micropterix aruncella; assembly: GCA_944548615.1. Lineage (NCBI taxonomy): Eukaryota > Metazoa > Arthropoda > Insecta > Lepidoptera > Micropterigidae > Micropterix > Micropterix aruncella. The sequence continues at coordinate 2,380,065 of OX155960.1, forward strand.
GACAGCATTACATTTTATTTTTACATTATGCGTACCGCTCAAAAACGACGTGACAACAAAATATGACTTTATTTTCAGAAAAATATTTTGTTTTCTTAGTATTTCTTCATGTAAATGTCAGATTATAAAAATGTCTAGTCATATACAATTTCAATCTCGCCAGTCCTGTTTGTCATGTAGCGGCGGATACTAAGAACGCGTTTCTATACATATGTCTAATTTTTTCAAATGTTTATTACATTATTTGTTGATGTTTTGCTATAATGCATGTTTATCAGTATACGTACTATTTCTTACTTTAGCCAAACTGAAGTTAATTTTCTTCTAGTAAATGCTATATAATTTTAGCGTTCCAACCCCTCAGTTGTTACAAACCAGAAACTTATTGATACTATCACAGGCGCGAGTATTCGTCCTTTTATGATTGTGAGCACGTCCGTTTATTTCCTAACTCTTCGAAAAACTTTCTTATTTTCAACTCTCGCTGTCCAAGTTATCTTTAGCATCCGTATTTATGTAAGTCCATTTCTCTGCTCCGCACAAAAGAGGATAAGAAACTGATACTCCGAAACCCAATCATTTTGGTGACCTAATTTTCTTAACTGGTAAGCATTTTCTTAATGCTAAAACCATTGAGAGTTTATGGTGTTTCTTTTTTTTTTTCATTCTATACATATACGTGGGTAGAACAGCTCTTAGGGTAAGAGTGAAATAGAGTGTTTTTATTTTAGGTTTTATTTTTATTTTGCAACATATTCGTCTCGAAGTTCAACGAACTTCATTTTTCAATGACTTGATTTCATGGAAATATCGGTTTGAATATTTGCCATCAAATTCTTGACCTCATCATCGAACGAAAATCACTTGCCTTTAATTTCTTCTTAATTTCTTTCTTCGTGTTGATATGTATATTGATGTTTCTACAGCAAAATAACGTTTTCATATTAAGGAGTAGACTTATGGATTTTTCAATACGAATTTTCGTTTATATCAAAATTGTCGTTCAAATTACAGCCAGAGTAAAAGTCTTCTGCAGTCAAATTTTGTAAGCTGTAACTGTAAGTGTGTTTACGGGATTTTTCTGACTATATATCATGCACTTGATCCTGTAGTGTTCAGCTTGAATCTATAATATATTCGACATATTATATATCTACTTAAATATGCTACATTTTTAAAAATATACTAGGCATATAAATAAATGATTCTATAAATTACGTAAACTAGATTGCATAAATATCTATTAAGCCTACCTAAGTACAGGCGAGGCCTAGTTAGTATGTCTTAGTTATTAAAATAAATTAAACTTTTATAGATAAGGATATTTCAATTTTAATTTGAGTGCTCTTGTATCATTTTCATTGAAGAACTAGAGTTCTTCCACGCTACTAGCAATCATCAGCATCTTAAATTGTTGATATTGAGACCAATCCCTTAACCCACTTTCGGATTGATTTAGTGCTACAAAATGCTTCTTAAAAGATGAATTTAGAGTAAACCTGAATCACTGCTGGATTTATTTTTAAGTTAGGAATATCATTCCGAACCTTAAAACAAATATTTTTATTTAGTAACTATTACCTATGGTATTATTTTAATTCAATACCATCGGTTCAAAGAGTCTGTGAGGCAGACATAAGACAAATACCATTTTTATTTTTATTTTCATACTAAACCGTCAAATTTAAATTTAGTGCAAAATATATATATTGAGAAATCTAAAATAACTGCTTTTTTTAATAATATCTAATTTTGACAGATCAGTTTTAAAAAAAAGGTAATTGAGAAGTGGTTTAAGTGTCCCATCTTCTCCCTACAGATTCAACCACTATAAGGATGTCAGATTTGGCAGTGACACTATTTGTGGTACCTACGTAGCGTTATTTTTCGATTTGGAGTTTTCGAATGCTACGGACGGTTAACCTAAATAAATGAAGAAAAGATTGTAACGATGCTGAATCCGACTTTTTCCATATTATGTTTCCATAACTGAGTTAAGTTGTTTCCTACAGAAAACCGCGAGTTAACTCATTCCCGGAATGAATCCATAGAAAATTTCTTATATTGAATTTCGCCACTTTCACGATGATAATAATAACCGTAATGATCGCTCCTTCGCGCCCTTTTGCGAGTCGCCGAGAACAATATCGTCGGGGGAAAGTCGAAAAGGCCTATCTCAGAAATTATGATTTCACAGAAGAGTGTTGTAAAAAGGTCGAGCGAGTTATCGCGCAAGCTTTTTTAGGTAGTGTTCTAAACTAATGTATTTTTTAACTGAAATATCATCTAACGTGTAAAGAATTTCCATAGTTATTAAAACAAAGCTAATTAATTTAATAAAAAATAATGTGAAGTATGCCCTTTCATTGAAAGCATACTTTAAGAAATAAATTTAATTCGAATCGGTTGTTTGACATTATCATGATCATCGGTTGTTTGACATTATAAATAAGATAAAACGAATTTACCGCGTGAATTCACTAATCTATCCTGGACAACGGTAGTCGCAGCATCGCCTAAACGGCGAGTGCTACAAACTTCATGTGGTAAATTCGTTTTATTTTATTTATAAAATGTGATTCGTAATGATTTAGGACCTTTACTTTAATTTTTGCTCGAAATAATTAAAAGTAATCTAGAAATGTCATGTTTTTTAATATTATTTAAACATTATCATATAGTACGAATTTAAACGATCGATTTCAATCTAATTAATTAGAAAGAAACTTTCCGACAATACTCGGACGAACTTTTAGCCGAATCGATAATATAGTTTAGTTAGTACCTACACTGAAAAATAATAACTATGTAATACACGGAAATACGCATATTTCGACAAGGATTACGGATATAACACAGACTGTGGTCCGTTAAGTATGAATTAACATGATGTTTAACGGTTTTGGCGTGACTGTAGTTACCGTATCGCAATGTTAAAACATAATGTTATTTCATTACGTCGCGACCTTGGGATTTCGCTTTTAATATGCATGTAGTAGTATACGTACAGTTATAGTCAGACACATGCATTGGAACTACAGTATACTGTCGGAAAATGTTGATACACATAATCGAATAATGGAGTTTCCACAATATTCCTCGTAATTCAACAAAATTACGGTTTAAACATCATTATTATGTATAAAACCGTAATAACAAAATGGTCATGTAGGAATCAATGAAATATTTTTCTCAGTGTATGTATTGAGATAATTAAAAAATGGAAATAATTGAGTTAAAATTCATATTTCATTAAACTGTCGAATTCATTTATGCCCGAAACTGATCCAAATTGGACAGCACGAGGGCATATTGAATAGGCCCACAAATCTCTATATCGAAAAACACAAATTATTATTTTTATTTTGCAATTCATGCTTTACTAAAGGGCGAAACTCAATTACGTTTGAATTACGGCCGCAAGTTAAGTCTTTTAGGTCATGTTTTATCAATAACGCGTTCTAGCTTTCTTTAAAAAACAACAGTCAAATTAAAATATGCCATATACTCTAGTTTTTTTTTGATTAGGTAAAATTAATAAATAAAAAGCAAATACTTAGATTTTGTTTTTTTTTATTATTTATAAATATAATAGACGTATATGTGAGGTTTAAGACTAGAGGTATTTCAATTTAATTTATTTGTGTACATTTTGTGTATATTAGTATTTTATATTAGTATGTATATTTATTTTAAATATGTATTTATTGTTTTTATGTAATACTATATATTGGTGTTGGGTTTAATAATAATTTCTTACTACTACCTATATATATATATGTATATATATATATATATATATATATATATATATATATATATATATATATATATATATATATATATATATATATATATATATATATATATATATATATATATATATATATATATATATATATATATATATATATATATATATATATATATATATATATATATATATATATATATATATATATATATATTTATATATATATATATATATATATATATATATATATATATATATATATATATATATATATATATATATATATATATATATATATATATATATATATATATATATAGGTAGTAGTAAGAAATTATATGTCAAACCCACCTAGTATGGCATGTGAGATTTAGTCACCTAGTATATACGGAGGGTTAATACAACCTGACGACCGATCAAATCGACCTGTTGGTCTAAAAGATAGATTTCAAATAAAAACCACCAAATACAACAACAAAAGAAACACTGGCATTTATCTGTAATAATGTAGGTTAATGAAATCCTCGCCCCTATTACAGCCGCAAAGAGGACAAGCGAGCGGTAAGACTCAATAAAGCACAAGCTGTCGCCATGTAATTCGGGCCAATAAAGGGAACCCGAAACGGCAGAACGATGACCACAAACGCGTGGCATGTCTAGAGGCGTAATTGCAAAACTGTAATCCGGCACACCTCGTCTGTGGAAAGTCGAAAGGGCCTATCTCGTTTTTCGGTGTTTTGAGTTGAGTATGCCAAGTAGATTTTCTGATCAATATTTTATTTATTTATTTATTTTAAACAACATGATTTACAGACGATTGGCTATGATATTCGGTATACAGTACAATAAAACGTGCAGGAAAAACCCGTTGGCTCATCGCATACCTAACTGAGCAAGAACGCCCGTATCTAGCGATGCTGATATCTGACTTAGCATATTGCGAGCTGACATGTATGACGTTCGGTTATATAATTATTATTGGTACAAAGTTCAAAACATTCATTCTTGCATAATATAATTACACAAGCACAAAGAGTTATACCAACATACAATATATATATATATATATATATATATTTATATATATATGGCTGAATATACATATATATATATATATATATATATATATATATATATATATATATATATATATATATATATATATATATATATATATATATATATATATATATATATATATATATATATATATATATATATATATATATATATATATATGTATATATATTTATATATATATATATATATATATATATATATATATATATATATATATATATATATATATATATATATATATATATATATATATATATATATGGCTGCATGGAGCTAGCTGGCTGAAGTATAATCAAAAGCTGTTCCTACCATGCTTTGGTCAATCCGTCCTTAGCGTATATAATCCCCAAAGTCTAAAGCCTATCGAAACCATTTACTGATCTGTTTATTAAGCAGAAGCGGTGAACGTAAGCGCACACAACAGCCAGGAAGTCGCAATAGTATGCATGTGCGTAAATTCGATATCAAACGGAGAGGAAACTTTGCCAATGATCAGAAGCATTTCAAAGGGTATGGCTGCAGCGTTATATCTATGAGTATGTGGGCTGCCTGGAAATAGACCGGCGAATTTCGACCTCCGGCCCATTTAACGGCTGAGGTAGCTATTTATGTGTACTGCGCGGTAAGCTCGAAATGTCCTTAAAAAATTAAAGATAGGCTCTTATATAGAGAAATGAAATCGAAGACTATCTAAACTAAATAGGTTTAAAAACGAATAATATCTTACATACAAACTTCACACTGTAAAGTCGTATTTGTAATATATGACAAATAATATAATTTTAATATTATTTTAAAGGAAATATTTCAAACGAATTATTATTAAACCCTATTATTTTTAACGATTTGTATTTGAACCCAAAGAAGTTACGAACCAAAAGATGGTTCTAGAATAAACAGTCACGGTCAAGAATATTCGATACGATGCTGGTTCGTGCATTCTTGCTTGCCACTACAATTAGTCATCAGCAACAACACTGCAATTGATCCTAAGGAATACTAATTAGAATATTCAGGAATATACAGGTGTTATTGTAAATCCTTGCAGAGGTGAATCTGTACATGATACTGAACAGGAAAAATTAAAAAAAATTTTTTTTTACCTTGACTCTTTTTCTGAAGAAACATGTTTTTTGTAACTTGCACGTACCTTTTTAGCATCAGCAGTCGTGTCCGGAATCGCGGACGAAGGAAGCATAGCATGCCTAAATAAAATTATCCCCACAGCTATCCCTCTTAATAAACTGCGAAACTATACAACAGGCGGATAAATCTAATATCTAAGCCAATGAAAATTTTTACTCAAGCCTGTAAATTCGTTGTAGAATAGAACAAGTACGATAAGCTTTCTATAAAATGAGAAAAGTCATAAGTGCCGGTCAGGGCCAGTTCTACCATACAATTATGTAGCTACAATTGTTCATGGTTGAAAAGGTAATATGGATGAAGACGCAGTCAAATGGCATTGCTTACGTTTCAGTTAATTAGTTTAGTTAATTCAGTTATTTTTAATATATTTTTAGGTATTACATAGTATAATTTATGTATTTAATACTGCAATAGCCGCAAGAGGCACAAGTGTGCCCCAGCACATTGTTTATGTTCACAACTTTTTCAGTTTTTTTAGTTCTGCCGCTAGATGTCCCGACCGCTCAGTACCTTCATGTTTCGCCATGACCTCAGAGCCGCCGGCGATTACCTGTACGCCCTCTGGTTATAGCCTCAATGTTTCGTCGTGACTTCAGAGCCGCCGGCGATTACCAATACGCCCTCTAGTTGTAGCCTTAGTGTATCATCATGACCTCAAAACCGCCGGCGATAACCAATACGCCCTCTAGTTGTAGCCTTAATGTTTCGTCATGACCTCAGAGCCGCCGGCAATTCCCATACGCCCTTTAGTTGTAGCCTTAATGTTTCGTCATGACCTGAGAACCGCCGGCGGTTACCAATACACCCTCTAAGCACAGTATATGTACTGTGCTCTAGTTGTAGATAACTACGAAATTCAGTGGGCAAACTCATGCTCCACGCACCCATATCTTAATTGCTTCTTGACTTTCTTTATAGTTTGAAAAGGCGAAACTTTCGAAAGTAAATAAAGATGATATCTAGCTATATAAATAATAAGTGACATACATTAAGGTCAAGAATAACTAAAATACATAATTTATCATTAAAAATACTAGTGAGTCTTAAAAACATACTGAAAAACCAAATATTTCAATTTTCACACCTGTGCTTCGGGCGACCAATCGTTTGACTTTTTCGAGCGCGATCTCTGAAGTGCTAAGTTAATAATTTACGTTTCTATTTATTAATGATATATGTAATTTAATATGTATTTCTTTGAAATTAATTAAATAAAGATGATATCTAGCTATATAAATAATAAGTGACATACATTAAGGTCAAGAATAACTAAAATACATAATTTATCATTAAAAATACTAGTGAGTCTTAAAAACATACTGAAAAACCAAATATTTCAATTTTCACACCTGTGCTTCGGGCGACCAATCGTTTGACTTTTTCGAGCGCGATCTCTGAAGTGCTAAGTTAATAATTTACGTTTCTATTTATTAATGAAATATGTAATTTAATATGTATTTCTATGAAATTAATTAAACTTTAAATGGTCTCTGAATTTAAAAATTTGTTTTTTTAGCACATTTTTTTTATACAATTCGTCGTATTCATTCGTCGTCAGTTTTTTGTATTTCTTTTTAGTACATTTGAAATTCACGACTTCGATGCTGGCAAGGTTATCCAATGCTGTTTGGCCATTAATATATGTAAGGGCTTAACTACACATTTTCTTAAACAATGCCGGGAACACTAAATGCGATTTCTGTTTGATCTGACTTATGTGTGCCTTCCCGGCCGTGTATAACGCAACGACTATCGACCAAAGGTGGCCGAGCTACCTAACTATACTTTTTTATCTTGTTTTTTATAAGAAATAGATTGCACTAAAGAAAATGTATTTCTAAAATGTCTGTATGAATTCTATGCACTGCTTGGTTAATAATCGTTACAAAAATTAAACTACTAATGATAGCTAGCTAATTAGTTAACGTGCCCTGGCCAGGTTAGGACACGTCTATCCAAAAATATGCCGCCTGGATTGCCTTGTTGTTCGTCTCTTGTAGGTCCTGGTGTTTGATGAGGGTTGACAGCTGCGGGCAGGATAAGGAGTAGTCTCCATCCTGCAGCGTTCCACAGTCGTATGTTGGATTCTCTGTGTAACCCCAGCGGACGAGATTGTCACAGTGTCCTTTGGCCCGGTTGTAGAAGGATTGGCCGGTGAGTTAAGACTCACTGTATCCAGGGACGCCCGATTGTTCATGGTCGCAGACTAGACAGTCAAAATGTGCACAATCTTTGAAGAGCCTCCGTTTGTGTCCCATTTTATATTTATTATATTACGATTTTATGGAGGAAAATTCTAAATTAATGCTGCTGTCACTAGGAATTTCGAATTTAGAATTTTAAATAACTACTAATGATATAACTATTATAATATAACTACTAATGATATAATAATTATTTAAAACAAAGCGGTGGAACAAATTATATCAAATAAAGTTTAAATACGAAGATAATGAAACTAAGGATCCTGAACAAGAATGGGACAATCTTCGGACTAATATTTGAAAAGAAGGACAACTTTTATTATAAATTTAGTTGTCGTATTTAAGTTATTCATATATTTTTGTAAACATTACGTATAAATGTTACGTAAATATTTTTTCAATAAAGTATTTTTTTTCATTTGTCACAAAATATACGCTGAAATACAGCTGTATATTTTTATCGCACGCAGTAGATACAAAACAAAATAGCAAATACCCCATCGTGAGAAGCCGCGCTTTGCTCTCGTGGTTTACGAGTAGTTCCAAACTGTTACAGGCTATAATTTACCAAGTGTCTGTAACGTCCGCCGGTAAGAGTAGAATATAAAGGAGATCAAGAAAAAGCCCTACAAAATTCAATTGCCTTGCAGTGAGGAATATTTGGACCCTGACTTACATCGGCAGATAAAAGCCGCTTAATCCGAATAATTATTTGACCTACCCCGCCCTCATTATCGATATTGGCGAACTATGTATGTATTTGGTTGTTTTTTATTAGTGTTTAGTATAAATGCAGCAGAATAAAACTGTATTGGCGGACGGATCAAGCCTTTACTCCCGAGAAGCCTTTGTTGGAGCCCTGTCGGTCCAACATACCCACAACAAAAAAGTAATTTCCACAGAATGGAAACCGCAAACTCGCTCAAATCTACACGAGTCAGCTGCAGTTAATTTCCAACTAAATTCGGCAATTTATGCACAGTCAAGCGATGACTCATGTCATTTCTTCTGATCGATACACATGTCGCACCCCACTCCTAGCTATTACATCACCGCTCACGGTATAAAACGTAGTACATTTCAATCAATCGATATCATTCCCTTGGCGGATAGTTACCGCGCTCTACGCATCATTCCCTTGGTGGACAAGTACACGGCTATATATCATTTCCTCGGCGGATAGTTACCGCGACTACGCTTCATTATCAAGCAGTACCTGCATTACCCGCGATACCGATCGTCAAGCCTCGCTCCTCGACTACACACTTCGGACACACTACTACGGCTTCACCTCGCGCACTAATACACTACGGCGAAATAACAATCAAGGCGTTAAAAACTGGCGACTCACTTCAACCTTCTGATTAAATACTTCTACTTCGACATCCACGACTTTCATTCACGGAGAAAACTTCACGATGAGATCCACCCTTCGCTCACAATCAATTGGAGTCTAGTGAAGGGTGGCAACTCTCATACCTTCACTCCCATGTCATCAATTTCGTAATTTTACGCACCACCATGAGTGATTAGGGACGCGAAGGACTTCGTAAGTCGAAGTCCCTCGCGTCTGCACTAGATATGCTCCCAGTACCTTCACTAACAGTAGTCAACTCCAGAATGTCGACATATTTAATTTGAAGGAAAGCCTCTCCAAAAAATAAAACAAACAAAATAAATTGTAAAAAAAATACAGAAAATATTTTGTTTTTGGTGTTTTTGTCTAATTTGATACACAGAATATAACCCTATAAAAAAAAAGAATTTTGCTCCCAAACAAACTGTATAATATAAGTATAATATGTGTAATATCAAAACCTCATAAATCCCCCCCCCCCCCTCCCTATATTCTCCTGTTCCTTTCTTTATGCACTGTGCGTGATGGAGATCTAATTAACAAATCACTTATTACATAATCACTTAATATAATAATATACGTGTAATATGTATATCATATCGTAACATTATATCATATCCTATCATAACTTCACCCATCACTCCTTTTTATTTTTTTTCTGTTCCGTAGGTACTGTGCGTAATGGAAATCTAATAAACAAATCACTTGTTACGTAATCACTTAATACATAATTCAAAGAAACTATTGCTGAAAATATATCATCGACCAGATATAACAACGGCCAGATCAACACCATCCTATCTCCACGAGCTTTTTGGACCACTAAGTTCCCACGGTCTCGTACTTCGGTCAGCCTCTGACAGTTTATTAAAAATTCCGAGTCATAATAGTGATTTCTATTCCTATTCATTCTGTGTCCATGGTGCAAGACTCTGGAACGATCTCCCAGCAAATATACGAAACTCGCCTTCTTTACCATCGTTTAAGACTCGCCTTAAGGATTACTACCTTTCTGAGAAGTAACCAGTTCTTCCCTTTCTCTCCTGTTCCTCTCCCAATTTCCTCTCCTCGGCCTTTTATAGTTTTAAATTCATCCACTTGTCTGTATGGTATGTAATAATCTTTATTTTCACAATGCGCGCATGTACCACTGTGTTTAGGTTAGTTGTAAGACATTGCCATGTGGCAATAAGCTCGCCTTTTTGTATACTAAGTAAGTGCAAATAAAGAGTTTATTATTTATTAATATTATTAATATTATTATTATATAAAGTACTCTAAATGTAATTGTATTAATTTTGTAGCGCTGTATGTTTTACCTTAATAAATAAATATCTCTTGTTACCAGAACCGTCATACGAGAATGGACGTATTCCTAGTGACGAACAGGCCACTTATAGAGTTTGTTTAGATTTGACAAGTAGGAAAAAACAAAAAATCGTCATTGTAACCTTGTTCAGTTTGGAGTGGTCAGCTGCTACGGGCGAACGCGTCACCTTAGGAAGATATAACGAAATATAATCATTATTTCAACCGTTGAGTGAATGTAGAGACTTAGGGACAAGACAGTCCACTCTCTAGCTCTACCGACGAGCCCGTGATAGTTGAACGCCTTACCGCGTGGCATTGGGAAGTGAAGCCAGCGGGCAGCCTCGCGCCCTCACTACCAGAATTAGCCGGATTTCTCCGAAGTCGCTTGCGCGGCCTCTGGCTGATGTAAGCGATAATTCAGTTCGAATCTATCGCAGATCGTGGCGTTCATTGCCCGTCTTTTACGCGGGATCGGGTGGGCAACGGATCGCTTCAAGAGTAGCGGAAAACAGGTCAACAACCACCCACACTTAGGAAACGTATAGGAGCATTTCCAAACCCTCCCCGATTATTCTCCGGAGTGCACAGTCGATTGGCTGATGCCGCACGATGCGCAAACTGCCAGCCCAGCAGCGTCCGAAGGTCATACCCCAAAGGAGCTGATCAACTTGCCGTGACGGGGTCCTTCCCAAGTTCGACCCTCTTCGAAGAGGTAGTAGGGCGGTGTCGACTACAACGGACAAACCCGTCACCCCAGGCTTGTATAACGATATGTGATCGTTCTTTCAGCCGTGGTATGAACGTAGAAGACTTAGAGACAAGACAATCTACTGTCTAGCTCCGCCAACAAGCCCGTTAGAGATCAGCGCCTTACGACGAGGCACCGGGAAAGGAAACCAGCGGGCAGCCTCGCCCCCTAACTACCTCCTCTTCGAGGAGGCAACCGGATGGGGGTTGAATCGTGAGTTAAACCGACCCAAGATAATCACCGGGTCATAGTGGCCCATTTGCACAGGAAACATTAGCTGCCGTTATTGTGCATCTCATTGGTTAGACGACTTCTAAGGAAACGAAGGTTTACTAGTTTATCCGTTGCGCTGCGGCGCCGTTACAGTTCGTTGGCATATTATTGGTTGTCTCTACTATTATCACACACTCTAGGCACAACAGAAACAGAGAAAAATGTGTAGACCTATATGCACCCAATTTCGCATAAGGCGTCACGATCCTGGGCGATCCCTTCCTTATTATATAGAGAAATCGAATCGACTATTTTTTCGCACAACTAAAATAACAAAATAATACCGTTATTTGAGTTGTGAAGATAAATTTCATCGGTCACACTGAGGATTCAGCTCGGCCCTTTGCCCTTCCAGAACCTCCTCTAGATGCCTTATTCAAATACGCGTCAAATATTCTCAGAACCGGCTGTAACAAGTCGAAAATAACGAATACATTTCGGCTTCTCCCCCGTTCACTCCAATAAGAATATTCCCACCGTTGAAATATTGTATATTTTATGCAGGCAGTTTAGACAAGCAAACCGAATATTTTCCTTTTTCACCACATAAAACCGGCGATTTTCCGCCGAATGGAACTTTCGTCAATCTCCGAGGAAATGTTTTTTTTTTATTAAAATCTCCGACTTTCAATATGCTATATATGGGTACACTATATGAGACATTCAGTCACAGGAAAGTCTTAGGATTTATATTTATTTGCACACTTGTTAACGAAACTCCTATAATCTGAGTAGACCGGTTCTGATGCACTATGCACAACAGAAGGGATATTCTCAGAATCCCTTGAACACGCAACTGAAGGGATCGTTGTAAATGGGAGACCCCTTAACAACATTTAATATGCCGATGATACTATTCTCCTTGCCAGCTCTATCCAAGACCTACAAAGTTTGCTTAATCGGGTTGAGTCGATCAGTGCACAAAATGTTCTGATTATAAACACCAAGAAGACCAAGTTTATGGTTGTCAGACATACATCGTCAGCTGCCACCCTCCACGTCAAGAACCAACCTCGGAGAGGGTTCGCCAATATAAATACCTTGGCTGTATTGTGAACGATCAAGAAGACCATAGTGTGGAAGTCAGATGTCGTATCGGACAAGCTAGAGCTGAAAGTACATCTACTCATTAAGAGTATCCATATTGTTCGATATACTATCATTACACTGAAGCAGTAACGAGAGAAGAAGAATACATTATTAACTCTATCTCTCGCTCTAGCGTAAACTCCGCGTCTGAATTACTATTACTTAGGGCACGTAGCGAAACTTGGGCCGACCCGGACTCACATACATCCGGAAGGCGAGCGGGTGTAGTAAGTTGCCCTGCGCAACCCCGCGCGCCGCGTTTCTGGCGGCACTTTGGTGGCTTTGCGAGCTTCCGCTAACTTGGCGCAAATATTGTCCGCCGCGCGCGCGCTATCTACCCCGGCTCACTCTTCGCAGCCGAGGCGAGTTTTAATTTTATTTTGGCTTCCCATTCGTTATGCCCGAAGTAATTTTGAGGGAATTAATTAATTGAGCAGCCCTGTTCGAGCCACGCTTCTCAAGATTATTTTTCACGGCTTTTTGAGAGAATGCTAATGATGCTTCTTAATTCCTTATACTCGGATTGAAAATAATGATCAATTATTCAAACCGCGAGATTCCGAAATGTATACCCAACCTACGAGTTAGTTATGCGCGACCATCACGGAGAGCTTCTCTGCCGCGAGCCGTTGGCTTCTCGAAGGGCGCCAGGCTACAACCCCCTCACACTATTACAGTTTCTACGAGTAGGTTTTCTGATACACTGAGAAAAATATAACGTTGTAATACACGGAAATACGCATGTTTAACAAGGATTACGTATATAACTCGGACTGTGGTCCATACGTATGAATTAACATGACGCTTAACCGCCCTACCTAAACGAACGTACGTGATACGTCCGCTATATTATCGCCCGAACGCAAACATATCACTTACATTCAAGTACAAATAACAAAAAAATAAAATATAAAACCTGAAACCCAGAATGAGTAGACCACGTACGTGATACGTCAAATTGTTTCTACGATTCTAAATACAAAAAGGGGTCATAAATGGGTCTATTGTGTAAAAAAAACAAGTATTGTTATT